>OZ005657.1:100038776-100514276 GCA_963930645.1 Salticus scenicus
GGTTTAGTGCAGTCTATAGACGTTAAACTCTACTTAGCTGCAATTTCCCCCATAGACGCAATGTATCAGAATTCTCTTGATTGTCCCTGTACACGAACCATTTGCTTGATCTTAACGAAAAGCTTACTGTAGCATCTATATATGATACACATTTAGAATACCAAGTTTGGAATGTCTGCTGCTATTTGTTCTTGAGATATGCTGATAACAGATAGACACACCCACAGACACACAGACACACAGACATACACACAGACACACAGACATTTACACAGACCATTTGCTAAAAACATGATTTTCGTATCCAGGAGACCTCAAAACGTGTAAATATAACAAAATTTCGCGTTCGAAAATTTGACCCAAAAACAATACTTTCTCTGCCATATGTTAAAGAAAGTAAAAAAGCAATACTTTCTCTACCTTATGGTAAGTTTTTTTTTTTTGTTAAAAGTAAAAAAAATCGATAACTTTGTTTTAAATTATCGCAGATCGATGGTTCAACCATTCGTTTTACAGGTATTAGCGAGCTCTTTTGAAAGATACCCATCAGGAAAATTTACTCCCCTCGAGGGGGGACTTCCTCCCTAGGGGGGGGGGAGGCGAGGCTCCTACATACACAAGATTTTTTTCCCAGTTAACTATCTCTATTACAAAAAATATATATTCGTTTCATTTGGTTTAGTGCAATCTATAGACGTTAAACTCTACTTACCTGCAATTTCCCCCATAGACGTAATGTATTAAAATTCTCTTGATTGTCACTGTACACGAACCATTTGCTTGATCTTAACGAAAAGCTTACTGTAGCATCCCTATATGATATTCATTTAGAATACCAAGTTTGAACTTTCTGCCAAAATTTGTTTTTGAGATATGCTGATAACAGACAGACACACACACACACACACACACACACACACACACACACACACACAGACACACACACACACAGACACACACACAGACATACACAGTGACCATTTGCTAAAAACATGATTTTCGTATTCAGGGGACCTCAAAACGTGTAAATATAACAAAATCTCGCGTTCGAAAATTTGACCCTAAAACAATACTTTCTCTACATTATTGGTAAGGAAAGTAAAAAAAAAAAAAAAGACTGCCAAATTGTCATTTTTGGCAGGGTTGCTACGGTCCTGATACTTATATCTGACTATTCCACCCCTGTATTTATTTAATGTTTTTCCTCTTAACTGATCGTAGAAACTTGTTATAGAATATTACTATTACGTGCGAAGTTGAGACTATAGAGAGTCTCAACTTCACACGTTATTGACTTGCAGATAATACCACATAATCGGGTTGTGCTTTTTACTTTCTCTTACCCATAAGGTAGAGAAAGTATTGTTTTTGGGTCAAATTTTCGAACGCGAGATTTTGTTATATCTACACGTTTTGAGGTCCCCTGAATACGAAAATCATGTTTTTAGCAAATGGTCTGTGTGTATGTCTGTGTGTGTGTCTGTGTGTGTGTCTGTCTGTTATCAGCATATCTCAAAAACAAATTATGGCAGAAAGTTCAAACTTGGTATTCTAAATGTGTATCATATAGGGATGCTACAGTAAGCTTTTCGTTATAATCAAGCAAATGGTTCGTGTACAGGGACAATCAAGAGAATTGTGATACATTACGTCTATGGGGGAAATTGCAGGTAAGTAGAGTTTAACGTCTATAGACTGCACTAAACCAAATGAAAGGAATATATATTTTTTGTAATAGAGATAGTCAAATGAGAAAAAAAATTTGTGTATGTAGGAGCCTCGCCTCCCCCCCTGGGGGGAAGTCCCCCCTCGAGGGGAGTAAATTTTCATGATGGGTATCTTTCAAAAGAGCTCGCCAATGCCTTTAAAACGAATGGTTGAACCATCGATCTGCGATAATTTAAAACAAAGCTATCGATTTTTTACTTTTAACGAAAAAAAACTTAGAAAAAACATCGTATTTTTTTAAGTGAAAACTTCTTTAGGCGCGTTGAGCACTTTTGGGTGAACAAAAATCATTGAACTCCCGTCATCGTCAGCTAACGCTTTCCATTTGAAGTGAAAACTTTTGGGTGAACAAAAATCATTGAATTCGAGTCATCGTCAGCAAACGCTTTCCATCCTTGTATGATACAAATAATGTATCATACAATTAACTTGCTAATGTGAAGTGTTAATAATTATATACTGTATATTGTTTTAAAATCTGGTGCGGCTCTACACGACTTCTCTCATCTCCGGACACTGTCTCTATTGCAGTTAGACCTCACAAAACCGTGAGAAAGCCCAAAGCTGCCATTTTTCTCACGTTTTTACAATCTGGTGCGGCACTACACGACTTCTCTCATCCCCGGACACTGTCTCTTAAAGATTGCAGCCGGAAACGTTCAAGTTAGACCTCACAAAACCGTGATAAAGGCCAAAGCCTCCATTTTTCTCAAGTTTTTCACAATCTGGTGCGGCTCTACACGACTTCTCTCATCTCCGGACACTGTCTCTATTCCAGTTAGACCTCACAAACCGTGAGAAAAGCCAAAACCGCCATTTTTCTCACGTTTTTACAATCTGGTGCGGCTCTACACGACTTTTCTCATTTCCGGACACTTTCTCTATTGCAGTTAGCGCATTAAATAAAATTGTAATATAATTTTTGTAGTAGTAGTTTATATTAATGAATTAAAAAAAACTTCATTTAAAAGTATTTCCTACACAATAAAAAATTTCCTGACGATTCAAGAAATACACACGTAATTGTTCACGTTTTCACTTCTGTCGGTACTCCCGAAGTGCAAATGATTTTTTTTTTTTTTTTAATACTGAGAATAAAATGGAATTTTTTTGGATATTTAGTGTTATACTACTTCTCTAATATGGAAATCGTCTGCATTATCATAAAAGATAATTTTTTTAAATAATAATTTTAATAAATTATTTTTTAAAAACCGAATTATTTTTTAATAACCGAATTAAATTTTATATGAATCTAGGTGCATTAATGAAACGGTGGGTTGGGGTGGGCGGTAGCCCCTCTCACACAGAATTAATTATCATATAAAACTCTTCCGACGCCTAATTTGAATTGTTTAACATAGGTTTATATAACATCGTTATCTTACCTCTTAATCTCCAACCTGTATTTATAGTATCAAATTTCAGGGTAAGAGAAAGTCGTGTGAGTGACACACCAGATTATTTTTATTATATTTATTCCGTAATTTTTAGAGTTCTGTAGGTTTTATTTCATCAAAGCAATAAATATTGATAATCGCGTTTTTTTTTTTTTTTTTTTTTTTTCCCATTATATTACGGCTTTAGTTCTGGAGCCATTCATAGCATTTTCAGCTATTTATTTGAAATCCTACGTTAAGAAAAATGACCATTGCTGTCAAAGATGTTATAACTCTGCATAGATTTATACTATGTAATCATTAAATATACATTGTAGTGTGAGTGTCAGGATAAAAATAAAATGTAGCAACGGTGCTCAAGGATTGAGAAAAATATTGAATATTAATTATGTGATATTTAAGATATCGGCTATAAAACTTTGCGTTTTAATTTTTATTGAAAAAAAGCTTTACATTATAAATTTTAGATTTAAAATGTTCTTTTTCTAACTGAATTTTCAGAAATAATTACGCCATTTGCATATTAAAAATTTTCTGTTTTAAAATAGGTGATTCACAATTTTATTTTACAGCATTATTCAAACTATTGCGATATTTTATGATTCAAATAAATATGTGGATGAACTTAAATACACGCACAAATGCATGCGTATATCAAAACCATAACTCTGATAATTCTATAAATGCATCAACAGCTTAGATGAAAAGTTTGAATCTCATATTTTCATAATTAATTTCCTGAAAAGAAAATTTGGCGTTAGTTAATTAGTCTTTGTCAGCCAATACATTAGAAAGGACAAATATCGTAATACCAATACATGTATTGCACTTCAGTTTATTTCATTTCAGCACTTTCTAAATTAATCTAAGAAATGTTCTTAAGTATTTTACAAACGTGCATATTATTTCTTTATCTTGAAGTTACCCAAGTAATTAGTCAGAAAATGGAATGAGAATATTGCTAGTAATTGTAAAATCGATTTCACAACAAAAATTAAATTTATCGATATAATTATAGCGTAATTAAACTTCTGTTATAGGAATCCGATATTGCATAGGAAAATTTAAAAATCTTAAAACTGAAAAGCAAGGAAAATCCATAGGGTATTTTTAGTTTTAGTTTAAACATATCAATTATATATTCCATCTAAATAAGGTTGCTTGAATTACTGAAATTGAAGTAATTTCAAGCCTTTATTTATATGCGAATTTTAATTTAATTATAATATGAATTAAAAAAAATGAATGAATTGCGTTTTTTCTTTATAGTTTATTAGAAATAAGGGGAAATGAAATAACTAACATTATATTTTAAATTTTTATCAAAAATTACAAAAAAGTAATTTAATGTATATTTTGCCGTTTGAAACCAATATTATACAGAATACTGAAATCCATTGTATACATGACATACACTGTATTTTTTTTTTTTTTTTGTAAAATTACAACGAATATCCCTCATCTGTGATGTGATAAAATCAAGCACTTGAGTTGTAAAAAACATTCAAGAAGAACGTGCTGCTTTCTTGCATTCTCTATGACATCACACAGTCATGTGACACAGATACGCGAATGAGCTTCAAACGCAAACTTTAAATGTTTATTACGACTTCCGCTATGATAACGGTAAACGAAAAAATGGACTATCGAAGATGTCATTCGAATTCACATTAGGACAAACGACAAACAAGTAAGTTATAATTGTTTAAATTTTGATTTTATTTCTTCTCTTTTTTAATTCTGTCAATAAAAATTTCATAAGGTTATACGTTTTATTAATGAAATCTAATATTAATTAAAAGCTCTCTTTCATGAAGCTCCATTTTGAATTCTGAGTAGTAAAAGTTACAACACAGAAATTATTTCCCTTTTTTAGATAATTTCGATGTAGTTTATTACGCAGAATGTATTGATTTTTTTTTTTTTTTTTTTTTTTTTAACATGTTTGTTTTGTAAAATTAATATTTTTGCTAAAATTGTACAAATATATGTATTCTGTAAAATATAAATTAATAAAGAATTGAAAACTGTCATTTTAATTTTGATACGTTCTAAAAAATATTAAAGTACTTATTAAATAATTCTTGTTATTTGACTAATTTAGTATTTCTTTAGCGAATTAAAAATTGATACATAATTATTTTTAAAATAGAATCAGTAATATAAGACTTTTATATTTATTTATTTATTTAAATGGTTAAATATTTTTATGTTAAAAAGAAATCGTTACTGTATTACAATTCTAATATTACTTTATAAAATAGAATTTATTGAAAGTTATTATACATATTATATTTCCTATTAAAATGCATAACATCTTCAAACTTATATTGACGGAATAAAAAATGATGAAATAAATAAAACAAATTAAAACAAGTATAACTGTAAAAGAAATAAAAATTAAAACACATATAGCTTAAAAGAAATAGATAAAAGAAAATAAAAGAAAAAAGAAAACTAATATAATCTTTTTTTTTTCTTTTTTTTTCTTTTTTCTTTATTATTATTATTATTTTTTTTTTATGAAAAAAAAAGAAATACAACACATCGTGTTGTAAAATTACAACACCCTCTTTGAGAATTCAAGCACGTATTTATTTACAACATACATGAAATTTACCGCAAATGGTGCTGGCGATTTTTTTACCCGCACATTGTGATGTAATCTAGCATGTTCATTTTTTACAGTGTAATTAATCACAACATGCACTTAAATGATAAGTAGCTTCTGTATATAATTATTGCATAACAATTTTCATAATTAGTGCAAAATAATAAAAATAATATAAAATAATTAAATTTATTGAAAATTAATAAATTTGATTGAAATTTACTGCAAAATAATAAATTAAAAAATGATGTCCCAGTAGTTAAATGAGAGATATTCATAAAGTCTATTTGATAACGATATTTTCAAATTTGATTCTAGTTCATTATAAAATAAATTGAGTTGAACTCAGTTCTGTTTTCGAACCTCATTTTATTGCTACAAGTGCATTTTTATATATCTAATAATGCACAACATACTGGTGTTCAAAAGTAAGGAGGTTACAGTTTTTTGAATCGTTCACAAGTATCGTTTTAGTATAGTTCACAAGTGTTCAACAAGTTTCAGAATGATACCATAAGATCTTCAAGATTTTAGATTATAGGGAAAGCCTTCAAAACCGTATAATATGAAATGAAAAGGACGCTAAGTAACTTTACTGCGAAGCTATCAATTTGTATGAATCTTTAGCGCCATTATTTCTTTAATATATATACAGGGTGCATAGGAAAGTCCCTTTAACGTCAAAATACTTGCGAACGGAGAGTGCTACAGCCACGCAAGTGAGGTAACGGTATAGTAAAGCGATTATGCCCGACCTAATGCAAACGACAGCAGTGCCCTTAGTCGCGAAATTTGGAAGTTAGCCATTGCAAATCGAAAACGAAAAGTGATAGAGCAAAATTTCCAATTAGAAAGTTTTAGAGCATCAATTAATTAGTACGGAAAGATATTTGGTTTACACGGATAAGATAAATTGGCGCCTGTATACCCAAAAATGTCCGTAATCTATGCGCGACTGTTCTACTCTACATATTCACATTTCGGAAATGTAGCAGTGTGAAAATGCAGTTTGTGACTTTGTACTGTACTGTAATATCTGAAAACTTTAATTTCCAATGCATTTAAAATTTTAGTTTAAAAGGTGTTGGCGCTCGCTTGATAGAAACAACATAATCTCATAGCATAAAATTATTGATGGCAGACGATAATTTTATTCCTATGTTCGAGCGCTTTCATTTTAAAAATTTTATTTTCTGTGTTGTGGCAATTTCAATCGTTGCCTAGCGACGGGTAGAAAATATGTGTTCTTTATTGAATATGACAAAACAAATGGAATTTTGAATGATCCTAAATGAATGATAATGAATCTAATATTAATTAAAAGCTCTCTTTCATGAAGCTCCATTTTGAATTCTGAGTAGTAAAAGTTACAACACAGAAATTATTTCGCTTTTTTAGATAATTTCGATGTAGTTTATTACGCAGAATGTATTGATTTTTTTTTTTTTTTTTTTTTTTTTTAACATGTTTGTTTTGTAAAATTAATATTTTTGCTAAAATTGTACAAATATATGTATTCTGTAAAATATAAATTAATAAAGAATTGAAAACTGTCATTTTAATTTTGATACGTTCTAAAAAATATTAAAGTACTTATTAAATTAATCTTGTGATTTGACTAATTTAGTATTTCTTTAGCGAATTAAAAATAGATACATAATTATTTTTAAAATAGAATCAGCAATATAAGACTTTTATATTTATTTATTTATTTAAATGGTTAAATATTTTTATGTTAAAAAGAAATCGTTACTGTATTACAATTCTAATATTATTTTATAAAATAGAATTTATTGAAAGTTATTATACATATTATATTTCCTATTAAAATGCATAACATCTTCAAACTTATATTGACGGAATAAAAAATGATGAAATAAATAAAACAAGTTAAAACAAGTATAACTGTAAAAGAAATAAAAATTAAAACACATATAGCTTAAAAGAAATAGATAAAAGAAAATAAAAGAAAAAAGAAAACTAATATAATCTTTTTTTTTTCTTTTTTTTTCTTTTTTCTTTATTATTATTATTATTTTTTTTAATGAAAAAAAAAGAAATACAACACATCGTGTTGTAAAATTACAACACCCTCTTTGAGAATTCAAGCACGTATTTATTTACAACATACATGAAATTTACCGCAAATGGTGCTGGCGATTTTTTTATCCGCACATTGTGATGTAATCTAGCATGTTCATTTTTTACAGTGTAATTAATCACAACATGCACTTAAATGATAAGTAGCTTCTGTATATAATTATTGCATAACAATTTTCATAATTAGTGCAAAATAATAAAAATAATATAAAATAATTAAATTTATTGAAAATTAATAAATTTGATTGAAATTTACTGCAAAATAATAAATTAAAAAATGATGTCCCAGTAGTTAAATGAGAGATATTCATAAAGTCTATTTGATAACGATATTTTCAAATTTGATTCTAGTTCATTATAAAATAAATTGAGTTGAACTCAGTTCTGTTTTCGAACCTCATTTTATTGCTACAAGTGCATTTTTATATATCTAATAATGCACAACATACTGGTGTTCAAAAGTAAGGAGGTTACAGTTTTTTGAATCGTTCACAAGTATCGTTTTAGTATAGTTCACAAGTGTTCAACAAGTTTCAGAATGATACCATAAGATCTTCAAGATTTTAGATTATAGGGAAAGCCTTCAAAACCGTTTAATATGAAATGAAAAGGACGCTAAGTAACTTTACCGCGAAGCTATCAATTTGTATGAAACTTTAGCGCCATTATTTCTTTAATATATATACATGGTGCATAGGAAAGTCCCTTTAACCTCAAAATACTTGCGAACGGAGAGTGCTACAGCCACGCAAGTGAGGTAACGGTATAGTAAAGCGATTATGCCCGACCTAATGCAAACGACAGCAGTGCCCTTAGTCGCGAAATTTGGAAGTTAGCCATTGCAAATCGAAAACGAAAAGAGATAGAGCAAAATTTCCAATTAGAAAGTTTTAGAGCATCAATTAATTAGTACGGAAAGATATTTGGTTAACACGGATAAGATAAATTGGCGCCTGTATACCCGAAAATGTCCGTAATCTATGCGCGACTGTTCTACTCTACATATTCACATTTCGGAAATGTAGCAGTGTGAAAATGCAGTTTGTGACTTTGTACTGTACTGTAATATCTGAAAACTTTAATTTCCAATGCATTTAAAATTTTAGTTTAAAAGGTGTTGGCGCTCGCTTGATACAAACAACATAATCTCATAGCATAAAATTATTGATGGCAGACGATAATTTTATTCCTAATGTGCGAGCGCTTTCATTTTAAAAATTTTATTTTCTGTGTTGTGGCAATTTCAATCGTTGCCTAGCGACGGGTAGAAAATATGTGTTCTTTATTGAATGTGACAAAACAAATGGAATTTTGAATGATCCTAAATGAATGAGATCCTACAAAAGATACATTTCTTAAAAATAAACGTTTGAATTTAAAATTTTGGAGCTGTGTGAGAATATCAAGGTTCACTAACTTTCAATATTGCGAGATGGAGCTTATTTATGGCGAATGTCAACGAAACGCAACGCATGCTGCACGGGAGTATGCCGTTCGTTTTCCAGGAAGGCCACATCCAAGTGCAGATACCATCGTTAATGTAGTGCGACGGCTCATGGAGACAAGAAGCACTAAAAGTCGTCCGCGTTCTGGCAGACCAGTGAGTGCAGGTATGCGTATACCGCCAGAGAGTATTTTGGCATATGCACTAGCCCATCCACACAGCAGTACAAGAGAAATCAGCATGGCTTGTGGCTTAACACGGGCCCGAGTATTGCAATTACTGCATAGTCAACATGCACACATATCTATCATGTCACTCTGCAGCAAGAACTGTTGCCACGGGATAATGAGCGTCGATTTGATTGGTGCAACTGGGTATTAAATAATGTTGAAGATAAATCAGATTTTTTGTCCGACATTGTTTGGTCGGACGAGGCACTGTTTCAGCGTACCGGAGTCCTAAACGGACATAATGCCCACTACTGGGCGCTAGAAAATTCCTCGTGGGAACTATCCACAAAACACCAAGTGCGCTGGTCCATTAATGTGTGGGGCAGTATCTGGAAGGATCGCTTACTGGGACCTGTGTTCTACGAAGGCACATTAAACGGACAGAGGTACCTCCAACTATTACAGGATATCATACCCGACTTTTTGGATGATATTCCCCTGTCCGCATTACGGGACATGTGGTTCCAACATGACGGTGCTCCTGCACACCAGCCAGCTGGAGTGCGAAGCTTTCTAAAAGATTGCTTTGGACAACAAATTATTGGGTATCTCCGTATTGAATGGCCTCCACGATCGCCGGACCTAACTCCGATGGATTTCTTCCTGTGGGGTTACATAAAAGATCAGGTTTATGTACCTCCACATACAAGTCTGCTGGATCTACGTCATCGTATTACAGATGCTTTCAATAGAGTAACACCTTCCATGCTGAGAAATGTGCATGCAGAATTACTCACACGAATACAAACATGTATTGTGAGCAATGGCGAACTTTTCGAACATTCTCAACATTAACTTTTTATCACTATGAGACTTAGAGTTTAGTTTACCTATTTTGTTTTTGTGTGTGATGTTATCAAACCGTATTGATGTAAGTACATACCCAAGTAGCACCGGAACGTTCTTTGTACGTCTAATAACGGGTACAATTGTTCAAACACCGTGTTTCGTGTCAAAAGAACGTTCCATTAGACGTTCAAAAATTGTATTATTTAGAACGTTCAAAAAAAGTGTGCATTGTACCTTCCATAAAACGTACAATTTCAGTTCTATACAAAACGTTTAAATGTAACACCGTCATAAAACGTTCTGTCTCAGTGAGATTATTACGAAAGGACAAAATGCCCAGATTCAGTTTTGATTTCGTAATATTCATTGAATGTTGGTGTTAGGATTAAAACAAACTAACTACACGAGGATCCTAGGTCTGGATGGTGTGTCCTCCGTGGAAATCATTCTAAGAATGCCTAACCCTTATTTAAGCGATTTTCAAAGAAAATCACGGAAAACTCCGAAAACCTAAGTCGACGAGCGCGACCAGGAATCGAAACCAACACTTCCCGTCTGTAAGGTTCGAGAGTAGAACCTCGCGGTCACGAATACTCATCGGGAAGTTACAGAAATGAGTTTTTTTTTCTTTCTTTAAGCATAATTTTAAACTTTTATTATATTTTTTTTATGATTCTATTTAAGTTTGAATGTTACTGGTAAATTATCAATATTGATAATGTTTTTAAATCAATACTCTCTTTGATTGTTCTTATTTTATTTATTTATTTTTTTTTTTTAAATCCAAATTTTATTTAATAAATTTTAATAAAAGAAAATTATTTAATATATATTTCAAAAATTCTTTTCTTAATAGATGAACATTTTACGTAGCCATTATCTTTTAATTAAACTGTTTAAAAGAAATCTTCTACCCATCGCACTACATTATTCTGTAACATTCTATATAACAGCGCCACTTAACCAGTTAACATGAACAAAAATTTAATAAACACTGTATCTCAAAATTAAAATTTTACATATTAAATTTGTTGTAGATTTCACTAACACATGCTGTGGTATAGCTATCTGGAAAAATTGCATAATAAAGAGTACTATCGCGGCCGATATATACCCAAACTGAATTATCATAGTTTTTCATAATATATATTTCACATACTCATGTTAGTGAATTTTTAATAATAATAATAATAATAATAATAATAATAATAATAATAATAATAATAATCTGAGATATTGCTTTCCTTTAAACGGGATTGAGTTACAGCACATTAGTGCCACCTCGCAATCAATATATGCTCAAATTAGATCACCATAGTTTAACATAATATCTATCTCACATATCAAGTTTGGTGCAGTTTTATTCAATAGAAACTGAGATACTGCCCTCCGTTACATGGAGGGGGGGGGGCATTACATAATAGCTGAGCACCTATTAGGTTATATATTCCAAAAACTTTAATCAGGGCTAGTTTAAATAAAAGTTCGACTAAATATCAAGTTAGGTTAAATTCTGTCCACTGATTCTTCAGATGCAATTTCCACAAAATTTTATTAAGATGCGCAAACAAGTTCTAAAAATTGTCGAATCCTATCGAGGACGTCTCAAGGAGTGTTAAAACCCCGAAAATTTCCATGCATCCATTGCGTTCTTTTTATGTATACAGAAAAAAATAAGTGTATGCCATTTCTGATCCTTTCACTGAATATTTTGTTCAATACTGAAATATACACTAAAACAAAATATGCTTTTCCGTTTAATTCGAGATTTTAAAATGGAAAAATAAAGTGATCTCATAAGTTTTCAAATACTTTATAAAAATTTAAATAATTGTTTAACTCAGCTCCATTTTTCCTAAAAAAAAAAAAAAAAAAAAAAACGATATGTTTTCTACAGCTATAAATGCTTAATAAATTTCTGTTTCAAATGTTGAACTTTTTGAAACATGATTATTCCGGATGTAAGAAGGGAAGAGCAGATGAAATTGACATCTGTGGATTGCATTTATTTAATTCTCGCTGACCGTGCAAAGTCAAAAAAACGCCAGCGCCAGATCTTGGGAATGTCGTGTCGTTATGTGAAGCGGTAATTTTAAAACATGTAATCTGTTTTGTTCAGTTTTCGCGTTATAATGACTTGGATAAGCTTTAGAAAAGGTAAAAATGTAATATTTTTAACCTGTAATATTCTCTATGTTCTATTTATTAAAGTCTTATTTTAATATCAATTAAACAATAATTTTCATATCTGCGTAAGTTCTTAAGGCTAACTTTTGATACTTGTAAGCAGCATTTTATCGCAAAAAAAACTGCTCCAGTTACAGAAAACCGCTTAGAAATTATGGATTCATTTTATTAATTTAGTCTTCTGAGATGGAAATTGTTAAAATGACCATTTTTGGTTATTATGTTTCTGAATGAAGTAACATAAAGAGTTTAAAAGATGAGAGTAAATTTTAAGTGAATGCCCTTGCAGACTGGTCATTGTGTATTTTAAAATGCTAGTTGCAAGGGTGTTTTCTTGAAAGAAAATTAAGAAAGTTTGAAGAAAGGTTTGTAAGGTTTATGAAGAAAATTAAGAAGGTTTGTAATTCTTTTTTTTTTTCATTTTAAATTCTGAAGTATTTATTTAATGCTTATATGATGATATATATAATCTAGGTTATGCAAATTGCATATTTTTAAAATAATATCCTAAGTTTCACCGACTTATAATTTTAAATATCTCTTTACTCTAATTTATTAAATAAAATATATCAGCATGTTTAACTGCATAATAAAACAAAGATTCAATTCAATTTTATTCCACATCTTCATAAAAAAACATATTCTGCTTAAAAAAAAAAAAAAAAAAAAAAAAAAAAAAAAAAAAAAAGACGATATTAATAAGTAAATAAATGATATTCTAAGAAGTAATATATTAATTATAAATAATATACTTACTATATTATTTATTAATAATAATAATATTTACATTTATTAATTATTTAATATGCCATGATAGCATAATTACATCAAATGAGTAAAAATTGCGTTGACTCAATTTAAAGAAATTTAAACATTTAAAGAATACCAATTACATTGCCATGTGGAATAAATTTAAATACCTGCAAACATCATTTTGTAAACTGCTACTGTAAACTGAAAATATGTATAAAAACTTGTACTGAAATTAAAAAATATGAAGTATGTTAAATAATTTAGAAAAATATTTTGATTAAAAAAATATTTATATATTTAAGTATTTGGAAATTTTTTAAATTTCTTCCTTCTAACTAAGTTTAATTTTTCGTTTCAACTTCTTATTATTATAAATTAACAATATATTCTAAACTCAATTATATATTATTTTAGCGGTGTATTGGTACATTCATTTTCGAAATTATTTTTTATGTTGGAATATTAAAACTTTCTATGAACTTCAGCATTCAAATATATTTATAAACTATCCATGGACTTACAAAGTAGTACCCAGAAATGTTTAGAATATACAGGGTGCAAAGTCGAGAGCAGGCCTTTATTTGCGCAACAATTGGTCTCAGATGTCCTCCAATAAGAAAATGCATTTACAAAAAAAAAAAAAAAAAAAAAAAAAAAAGTAAGCAAAAAGTAAGTGCTCATATTTTTTAAAACATTTTATAACTGAAACTATATATTTGCGACCAATAGTTGCGAAGATAAAGGTATTCTCGTGACTATGCTTTGCACCCTGTATTTAGAAAAAAAAAATTAGTATAAATGAATTTTTAATCTTAGTTAAAGCCAAGCAGCAGATATAAGATCACTGAAACCACATACAACAATGAGAAGGAAATTTCAAAAAATTTAAATAACCTGGGGAGACTGATTGTGATTTATTGAAGCATTTATTTTTTATTTATTTATTTTTATTTTATTTAACTTCAGTCTAATCATAAATTTATTCCTATATTGTAAGTTGCAATTTTAATAATTTTGCCGGTGCGTAAAAACCACATGAAACTCAAATCAAAAGATACAAACAAGCAACGAGGAAATAAAAAATTAAGACATCATTTTGAACATTTTTTTAAGGAAAACCTTAGAACGGTAGAAAAAAAAAAAAAAAAAAAAAAAAAAAAAAACTCGTCAGGGGTGACCTTTTTCGTCGTTGAGCACCAATGTACGATTTCGTTCGTTAGCAGCTATAATAGCAAATTGCTAGCGGGCACCCTATCGTACAAGAAAATAATTGAAGTTAAAAATGAAGAATAAATTGGAATAAATTATTTAGTTTAAGAAATCAGAGAATCAAACAGAAAACAACCATGAAAAACAAACATTAATCATAGGATGACGCATTCAGAATCACAAGGATTAAAACAAGCAAAATAATTCAAGAGTTTAGTTGTACATAGCAGATGAAGAATAATGATACAACACAGCAACGGGGATATAAATTGCTTTTTTTTTAAATTTAATTAATGTTTGAGGAAATTTAACATACTTCCTATTCCTTTAATTTCAACGTACATGTATGAAAAATTCCATATTTTATGACAGTAATTCCCCAAAAGTGTCATAACGTCTCTATACCCCTAAAAAATTCCTCAAATTTTTGCATTTTTAAAAAATTTCTTTTTTCCCCTAATCTGAAGATAATGACGTTATAGTATTAATTATGAAACTCTGAATAAACACCATAAAATGCAAGAACTCGCGACTGCTACAAACAAAGCACGGCTGCTATAAACAAAGCGGCAACGCATTCAACACACTCAACGTGCTTGTTTGCAGTTCTCGAGCCTACATTGTTCGCCTGATGAAGGGTTGTGTCTTCTTTTGACGCGAAACAGTTGGTGCGAGTTCTAAACGCCCGTACTGATGTGATTTTTTATAATGACATCACTTTTTTTTTTTTTTTGACTACACTATTTTAGAACGTTTACAGTACGTTTTCTAGAACGTTCTGAAAATGTGTATAACGTTTTGAAAACGTTCTAAAAACGTTTAGAACGTTCTGAGACCGTATACGTAAAAAGTTCTCAGAACGTTTCTATAACACCGATGGTGATTGCTACACGTTCATTGAACGTTCTCTGAACCGTACTATTGTACGTCTTCAAGATGGACAAATAGACGTCTATAACACGTTCAAAGTGAACGTTCTTAGAACGTGTTTGCAGAACAATTTTTGAACGTTCAGAGAACGTTTCTGTGCTGCTTGGGTAGTATTTATTCATTAAATTGTGCATATTTCTTAATTCCTCTGGCTATTCCTTTCATATATTTACACAAAATGGAGTGCATCGATTTTGGATATTTTTTGGTATACAGGCGCCAATTTATCTTATTCGTGTAAACCAAATATCGTTTCGTACTAATTAATTGATGCTCTAAAACTTTCTAATTGGAAATTTTGATCTATCTCTTTTCGATTTCGATTTGCAATGGCTAACTTCCAAATTTTGCCACTAGGGGTGCTGCTGTCGTTTGCATTAGGTCGGGCATAGTCACTTTACTATACCATTACCTCATTTGCGTGACTGTAGCACTCTCCGATCGCAAGTATTTTCAGGTTAAAGGGACTTTCCTATGCACCCTGTATACACTGATGGAAAAAAAATCCCAACACCAAGAAAAAATTATTGTACAGTAATGAAATTTCAGCAATACATTTGTCTAGGTAACATATTTAATTGATTAAAGTTTCAAGATCACAAGTAGAGCCATTGGCGAGAAGAGCCATTTCAAATGTGAAATGTTGGTACATTAGTAACCAGTGTAACCGCCAGAATTTTGAATGCAAGCATGCAAACGTGCATGCATTGTGTCGTACAGGTGTCGGATATCAGTTTGTGGGATGGAGTTCCATGCCTGTTGCACTTGGGCGGTCAATGCAGGGACGGTTAATGCTGGTTGTGGATGACGCTGGAGTTGTCGTCCAATGATATCCATACGTGCTCGATTGGAGAAAGATCTGGTGATCTAGCAGGCCAAGGCAACATGTCGACACTCTGTAGAGCATGTTGGGTTACAACAGCGGTATGAGGGCGAGCGTTATCCTGTTGGAAAACACCCCCTTGAATGCTGTTCATGAATGGCAGCACAACAGCTTGTATCACTAGACTGACGTACAAATTTGCAGTCAGGGTGCGTGGGATAACCACGAGAGTGCTCCCCAAACCATAACTCCAAGAGTAGGCCCTGTGTGTCTAGGCCGCAGACAGGTTGCTAGCAGGCGTTCACCTGGCCTCCTTGTAACCAACACACGGCTATCACTGCGACCAAGGCAGAACCGGCTTTCATCAGAAAACACAACAGATCTCCACTCCGTCCTCCAATGAGCTCTAGCTTGACACCATTCACGTTGCAAACGGCAGTGGTTTGGAGTCAGTGGAATGCACGCTACAGGGCGTCTGGCTCGGAGCTGTCCTTGAAGTAACCGATTTGTAACAGTTCGTTGTGTCACTGTGGTGCCAACTGCAGCTCGAATTTCAGCTGCAGACGCAGTACGATTAGCCACAGCCATACGCCGAACACGGCGGTCTACCCTCTCAGTAGTGCCACGTGGCCGCCCGGAACCCGATCTGCTTGAGGCAGTACCTTCCCTTGACCACTGCTGCCAACACTCATGCACAGTGGATACATTCCTGGCAAGTCTTTCTGCAATATCGCGGAAAGAAAACCCACCTTCTCGTAGCCCTACTACACGTCCTCGTTCAAACTCAGTGAGCTGTTGATAATGGCTTCTTCGTCTTCTTAGAGGCATCCTTGACTAACATTAACCCACTACGTCAAATCTCAACTGTAAATAACGATCACGAACCTTATAGCGCTTATTTAAAGCAAACCTCATTTGCATGTTCATAGTGTCGCTACTAGCGCCACACTTATGCGCGTAGCTCGAAATTTGAATCGACGTCATCTTTCAGATGTATAAACACGCCTACCAAATTTCGTTTATCTAGCACAGCTCCTTCCTGGTGTTGGGATTTTTTTTTTCCATCAGTGTATATATATATATATATATATATATTATAATTCTTAATTTCTGTAATGAAATAAGGCGTCGATAACCGTTCTGAAATAACGTGCTAAAAATTGAAATATTTGTTAATTATGTTTTTGTAAAGTTAACTTCGCGCCCAGCTGAACAGAAGACAGAAACATCTGTGGTACATGTGCTTGGATTCAAATATTGAGGCTTTTGTAGGGGCTATCATAACACTCTATTACGATGTAGGATTTGCAGCATTTGTCCATGGGGAATGAGATGTTGTCAAGGCGTTGATATGTACCTTCTCGTTTCTTCTTTCTGTCATAACTAAGGGTGCATTTCTGGAGGCTAGCGCTACCAGACTTATCCTAAAATGATTCCATACGTTTCTTATATGATTCAGTTTCGGGTATCTTGCAGACATTCCGATTTGTTCATTGTCGTTTAAATAGTGTAGGTCTGCACCCCTGGAACCCGTAAACAGACGTCTTGAAGGCATGATATACCGTAGTATCATTGAGTTTACCAGTCTCTGAATCTTTGCAGAAGTTATGAAAATTAGTAAAACTATCAAGCATAATTTGATAGCGATATAGCTACCGCCTCTCAGAAGATCTCCAGCGTCTACATAGCAACAATTTTTGATAATGTTTTAGGTTGATTGCGTCTGTTGTCCATCTAAATTTGTATATACCCAGGATTGTACGCTACATCCAATTGGCTATCACATGTACGGGGAATTTGACCCATTTTCAACTATTCAACTATTCGGTTCTAAAAAAAATTTTTTTTTTTTTTCTCAGTTAAAAATTCTCTCTCCGTTGAGCAGGCGTTGGTGGATTTAGAGTATGACAAATGGCGCTATTCACCATTAACTTCAACTCCCGGTTCAAAGCAAAATCTTGAAAAGCGTCTAAAGGCAGTAAAATTTGGCACGCTGTTTCTGCCATCTACCTTCGAAGATTTCATATAATCTTTGAATGGTTATTTTCTCCTAAAAAAATCTGAAAATATCTATACCGCTAGATGACAGAAACAACACGGGAAAATTTGTTGAAATTTTGAAACCCGTCTTTATAAGCTTTTTAAATTTTCATGTTGAACCGGAAGTTGAAGTAATTGGTGAATAACAGCCTAAGGGCGCATGGTTTAAGAATTAAGAGACGCAATTGTTAATTAAGAAATATAATTTGAATTAATATAATAATTAGAATTGCATAATAGTAATTTAAATTAGGTGCGTTTTATTCAATAAAGTAGATTTCAGAAATATAATTGTTAACCCCTTAACGCGCGGTGTCCTCGCTGCGAGGACGGCAAATTTAAGATCCAGCTGAAAAAATTCATCCCGGAAAATTTTTAGCAGAAATTTACGTTTATAACATTTCAGAAAAGGCCGTTTTTTTTAACCTTAAAATTTAAAATTTCTTTTAGTTTAATTTAGTTGATGAATTCCGGTGGCAGTATAATTTAAATGATCAGAATTGTCTTGCGCCGCAAAGGGTTAAATTCGGCCTAAGGAAGTTGCAAAAGAAAAAAAAAATGTAGAGCGATTCTAAAAGCATGAACCTCAATTGTTGAATGTATCAAATACAGCTATGCATATTTACACTTACTACGGCCGGGTAATATTTATGGTTGCTTGTGTTAAGATTATTCTTTGTTTAAGAGCCTAAATTTTATATTCATCTATTATTTTTGAGTTATGTAATACATAACGAAAATTTATGCATTAGAAATAATTAATAATAATAAATAAATAAATAAATAAATACTTATATTTAAATTAACACAGATTTTATTCTTTAAAATATCAAAATTTTTGTGTAAAGTTTTTGTTATAAAACAAAGCAAACACAGAAAATATTTTCTTTAATAATTTCTGTATTATACATTTAAAATATTGTCCACATTATTTTAGGATATTCCTCTAATCCATTACATATGATAAAATAGAGAAAATAAAACAATAAAAATGGCTAATTTAAAAATATATTTTTGATTATTTTTATATTAATTGTAAAATCAAATACAGTTTTTTATCTTCTTAAGCATTTTATAAAATTTTTCATATTAATAATTTAATTTTGTTATGTTCATTTCAAAAATATTCATTATGCTTATGGCCTTTGTTGAAGTATTGAAAACCGATATATTAATAAACCTCATTTGTAATGCTTTGTTCAGTGCAACACTACTTAAATGAGTTCATGCAAAAAAGTTATGGAGTCATTTTTTTTTTAAATGTAGCGATAGGAAAAATCAATAATGGAAGGATAATAATAACATTTTTTTCATGAAAAGAATTTAGCATGTTGAAGAACCTATATTTTGATAAGAGCAATAAATATTAATATTTGGATATATTTAACAACAGTTTTTATTGATTAAAACTATTAAATATGCATTTTAAAAAAAAGTTATTTGTTCCTAATTATTTTTAATTTTTTGGATTAGAAAATGTCATTTCCAGGACGCCTATTACAATAATAATAAAAATGTTAACATAAGAGCTTCTGTTTTTATGCAGAGACGTTTTTTGAAAATTAATGTTATAAAATTAATCCCACTGTAATAGTAACATTATTTTTTTCAAATATATTTTACTGAATAATAGGTCTTCATTCATTTTTTTTTTTTCACAACATGATTTAACCTTTATATGCTAAATTACTTTATTTTTGGATAAATTGTTTCAAACTTTTTTATTATATTTCTTTATGCATGAGAATCATCTGATATTAACACTTTCGCGACCGCACGATTTTGAATTTTTGAGAGTAAGGTCCGCCTGTGGGCGTTATTACAATATTTCAGAAAAACATTTTCTGTATCCACATTTATATTAGAGATGGATATACATTATAATTATATTCTTTCTAATAAAAGTATTTGTATCCATACTTGCCAACCATCTCATTATGAACCGTACAATTTTTAGTCCCCGCCTCTTTTTTCACACCAATAATTTTTTATAGTAATTCTAGTCTTATTTAATCGTAACAAAATTTGGAGAGAATTACTCTAAAAATATAGTGGTGTGAGAAAAGGGGCGTTTTTTCAGGGGGCGTTAACAATTGTACGGTTATTAATGAGATGGTTGGCAAGTATGTGTATCCATAGTATATTTCATTGTAAAAAAATGTGAATATTGGTTATATATTTAAGAAATAAATAGCATACAAATTGCGAAAGAAACGCCCACTGGTGGAGTTACAGATTTTCAAATGACGCGAATCTGCGTTAGCGGTCGCAAAAGTATTAAATTTAGCTTAAACTATAGCTTAACTATAGTAAAAGCTTAACGGCCCTCTTCACTCACCGTTGCCGGAAGCCCGAGCCAATGTTATTCTATGCGGAAATTTTATTTACAAATAACTTATTAACTAATACATATTTTTAAATTCTGTTTTTACATTCAGAAAATTCCTAACTGTTAAATGGACGGACCTTTTTTAAATATATATATATATATATATATATATATTAATATTTTATTTTGAAATCGCAAAACGAAAAAAATTCACATATTGAAAATTCAAATTTTACAGCTTCAAAATAAAATATAAAGAAATAAAAAAATAGTTTTTTCAAAAAGGTCCGTCCATTTAACAGCTTGGAATTTTCAGAATGTGAAAACAGAATTTAAAAATATGTATTAGTTAATAAGTTATTTGTAAAGAAAAATTTCCCATAGAAAAACATTAGCTTCGGCTTCCGGTGGCGGTGAGTGAAGCGGGCCCTTAAACTACAGAACTAAAGCTTAAACTATACTCAATGAAAGCCTGTAGTAAATTTAGGCTGTATTTTTTTATGGGACTTTAAAATCCTAGTGGGATACAAACGGTTATATAATAAATAAAGAAAAAAAAAAAAGATTTAACGTTAGACTTAAAGGGTTTTAAGCAGTCATTTAATTAAATATACAGGGTTTCCATGGCATCGCCCTTTTTCAAGGACTATTCCGCCAGAATAATCTTAATATGAATTTATTCGTAAATGTACAGTGTACGTTTAATGACAAATTTATTTTTAGATAATACTGGTGGAAGAGTCCTTGAAAAAAATCGGGCCGTAGGAACCCTGATATATTTTATGTAAAATTTTCGTATTATTCAATCGAAGGAAAGCACTTTAAAGATTACTGAAGTTTACTATAAAAAAAGTGTTATTTAATTATGAGGCAACATATATATATATATATATTTGGTTAATCAGCTTTTGTAATCTGATATTGTTTGTCAACCGCATATTCAGTTTTCTGCTTTTTTTTTTTTTTTTTTTTTTTTTTTTTTTTTTTTTTAACTATAAAAATATTCCTTAGTTTTAATAGAGGTTAATTATATCTTTAAACATTTATTTGAATTAAGTTATAAATTAAATCTTTTTACTGACACACAGTTTTGTGTATTCTATCAAAAGCAAACTATAACGCCTTTTTTGAAATTTAAAAAAACACCTATAATTATCGTATATTTGATTATCGTTATTTGACTAGTGATTAGTCTGAAATATATGTAAAATAATTCAATTGGTTTTATCTCTTAATTAGATCTAAAAATGAATCGTAAAATTTCTGTACTAGCTTTTAAACTGTGTTACAATGAGATTTATTTTTGTGGTGTTGGTATTATCATGTGTCTACTATGTACTATATGCTAAATTTATAATGATATCATACATATACTATATATATATATATATTTACTATCATATACAGAAACGAATTGATTTCCATTTCCTATGAATAAAATTTATAGAAGAAATTTGTATTGATTTTGTATTAAAATGTATTATCATTACTTATAAAATATTTATAAGGCCGAATGACTACACGAGGGTTCTACTACAATGTAATGGGAAAAACACACACTGTTAAAAATTTCTGTAAAAATACAGAAAAGGTATTGAGAATCTCCGTAAATGTACATGAGTTCACTGTTAAAAGCAATGAATCAAGAAACTCGGTTCATTGTTAAAAATTTCTGTAAAAGTACAGAAAAAGTATTGAGACTCTCCGTAAATTCACTTGAGTTCTCTGTTAAAAGCATTGAACCAAGAAACTCAGTTCTTAATTTACAGATATTTCCCTTTTCAAAACAACGTTTTCCCTGTAGGGATTTTGATTGATACATTAAATAAAAAAAACTATATAAATGCATAACCTTAAATTATTTTATATTAAAGTAAATATGTATATATATATATATAATTAACTAGAAGTTTTGAAGGCAGAAATATACTAAATAGTTTGTTGCATTGCAGTGTACTATTACGTAAAAAGGTGGGAAAAAGGGAAAATTAGATTGTGTTTCTGCGGAATGTTTATCTTCGTATCTACTCGTTAAATGTTTGTTGTTGTTGACTGTATTGAAGAACTTAAAGCAATTCGTATTTTCATTTTGAATTCATAATTAGGTAAGTTAAATTTTATATAATCTTTTATCCTATTTTAATAATCAACAAAAACAATGACTGTTTATGTTAGTTATATTAGAGGTTATTTTTTTATATTTAAATCCTGAAACGTATAAACAGAGTTACTCAATTTAAAGATACCTAGAATCTGGTATGTAGTATCTAGCTACGTATTTCGGTTACATAATGCTTTATGTATTTACTGCGGAGGGCAAAATTATAGAAATTATACAAAAGCAGCAGAAATCAGTTAAATTTCATTTGTAAATACACAGGTCTTTTGTCTAAATTGTATCTGTTCTTGAAGCTGGTAGACGGAAAGTGATGAATTCGATACGTAGTTATCGCATGCTGTCCTAGTCCTTCGGTGTTTTCCAAAGTTTTCTCTGAAATTCATGTAAATACCTCTTAAAAGTCAGCTAACGTTGGGGTTTTCGGTAATAAATTGAGGCTTACTTAAAAATTTCTAAATTCTTTTCAATATTTTTTGAAAATGTTGTTATATATAGTTATCAAAGTCCCACTCTACTCCTTGTACTTTGGGAATGTCTCGGAATTTCTGAAAACTTTAAGGCATTTGTTAAAAGAAGAAAAGAAAAAACAAAGGGGGGGGACACAGGGGCAAACTTTAAAAATTCATATAGGAAGAGGGGGGTGTCTTTTAAAAGCTCAGGGATAAGGTCTTTTCAAAAAAGGCCTAGGACCTACAGCAGTCAATCGGTCTTATTCCCAAAATCAATCCAATTCATACTTGTTTTTAATATAAAATACTTCAAAAATATTCCTGTTACATGGCGTTCATAAAACGGTGCTTAAATATCTTATGATTTCATTATATAAGTGATTTTTTCCTGTATTAATGATTTAAAATACCATGTATATCTACTTTTATTTTCTTTAGATGATTTTTCATTAGATTATATTTAGATGGAGTATATAAGATACACTTTAAAATTCGCTTGTGTATACTTAATTTTCTTTTTAGTGTCATGTAATTACAATACTTTCTTTTCATTATTTGCTTAAAATGTCATAGGATGTAGTAGATTTTGTTTTAAAAATTTATAGTTGAAGTGTTTTCCTATAATAGTAATTTTTCATCATCTTTCTTTTTTTCTAGTTATAATGGAACTTGATCCTGATATAAGAAACGAAACAAGTTGTCTAAAAAATATGAAAATAGAAAATGCCGTAAAATACCCTCATCAAAGACATTTACAGATACCAAATATTTATCCAGTTAAAGACTTTTTCACCATTTATCTTTTATTAATCTCATTTAAAAAAAAAAAAAAAAAAAAAAAAAAAAAGATACGCTCAGTGTTATGTTAGTAAAATAAAGGTTAATTTAAATCTAGTTTAGTATGTTTTATTTTTTAATTATTTTTAATTGTATGTTTTCTTTGCAGCAAAGAGGTTTTTCTTCTTAGTAAGCTTTTTGCAATGATTCTAGTAAATTACCTGGATGCTGCTTTCATGTGTAAAAAGCGTAGAATTTGTTTCTTCTTTAGATCCTATTTTGTAGAAGAAAAATGCTTTAAAATTTGTTTTTGTAAAGAAAAAGGGAAAAAAAAAGTCGAAATTTTTTTAATTAAAAATAATCTATGGTTTCTTTAACAAAAAGTTATGTGTTTAAAAGATTTGAATTTATGGAACTAGTGACGAAAACCAAAAGAGTGCCCGATTTTCATCTGCATTGAACCTTAAATTAATATTTAAAAATATTAAAAGCTCTATATTTCTTTATATACTATTTAATACGTACGAAAATTTTCTATGCACTTGCCGTCTATTTAAAAATATTTATATCCCAGAAACTGCAATAATTAAGGAAATTATTCTACACATTGCAATGAATTAATTATAAAAAATAAAATTATTTAGATATCAAACCTTTAATATATTCCAATACTTCTACGATTACATATTAGAAATCTGATCTGAAATGAGAATTTTTATTTTCAAATAAAATAACTTTTAAAAACCAATTTTATTAAAAACAGAATATTGAAAAATGTTCAAAATTTGTTACAGTTTGAAATAAAATTTGCATCAAATTTGTTAGTCTTTGCTTAAGTGACAAGTTATGCATTGCATTAATATGTTGCCCAAATTTACTTTTTTAATAAACTACCAAAATTGTATGCATAGTTTTTAAGAGAGACCTTTATATGGAAATGAATTAGTAATTTCTTTTCTTTAGCTAATATAAAAATCAATGTGAGTATTTGAAAATTCAAATTCATTTAGTACACAACCTTTCCATAAATGAACGTACACTTTCGATTTCAGATGCGTTTTAAAATAACTCAAAAAGTAATTACCAAATCATCTTGAAACTTCAGGAATGTAAAAAACATGTTATACCTCATGTAATTCAGTTATTTGTTTGTGCCAAAAGTGAAAATGGGACCAGTAAAAAAAAATCTGGAGTGACTCCACTCGACTTTCCGAACATTCAGTAATTAACAGTTTTATAGATAAAGTAAAGAAAGAGGAGTTGTTAAACAAACAAAAGAGATAAAACCATAATAAAGTGTTTGAGTATTTTTCTCCATATATTACACGATGTTTTATTTAACGCTACTGAACTTTGAGCCCATAAATCATAATGATAAAGAATTTTCGTTGTGTCCCTGTGAAAAACCTACAAATGCTAGATTCATCAAAATGCTTATAGTTAGAGCAACAGTGATTTATTATATTCATATAAATTTTCAGCTCAATTGAATAAGGCGTTTAGATGCTATCGCACTTTTAACTAGTATGTTGTGGCCACCACATGACTTTCCTCTATATTTTCCTATACAAATTCACTCAGTAAAAATAATTTATTAAAACTATTATTTAAAAAAAATATCTTCCATGATAATGCAGATGAATTCCATATTAGAGAAGTAGTATAACTCTAAATATTCAAAAAAAGTCAATATTATTGTCAATATTACATTTAAAAAAAAAAATATATATATATATATATATTTGTTAAAAATGAAAAAAAATCGATAACTTCATTTTAAATTATCGCAGGTCTATGGTTCAACCATTCGTTTTAAAGGTACTGGCGAGCTCTTTTGAAAGATACCCATCATGAAAATTTACTCCCCTCGAGGGGGGAAGGGGAGAAGGCGAGGCTCCTATACATACAAAATTTTTTTCCCAGTTGACTATCTCTATTATAAATAATTCTGGTAAATTTCATAATGATTATTAAAATATAATTCTCTTTATGCACATTTATACAAAATTTTGTACTATACCACCATGTTAAAAATTTAGAAAAAGCGGGATGGCAACGCAACCTGTAAGACATTTTTTTGCAAAAGTTGATAGGCACTAATTTATGTCAAGGTGCAACTACATACCAATTTGTATGAAATTCTGTGATGTAGTTCCTGAGATACAGTTGCCACAAATGTTTGTCACACACACACAGAGACTGACAGACAAACAGACAGACATTTTCTAAAAATTGTCAAATCGTGTTCTACAGCTCTCAAAACGTGTAAATCCATCAAAAACCCGAGGTCGAAAATTTTTACGAATCCAATACTTTCTTCTATTGAATATAGAAGAAAGTAAAAATTTGGTCCCACAGGCCATAATGATAAAGAATTTTTCTTTGTGTCCCTGTAAAAGAACTGTAAGTGCTAAATTCACTAAAATCTATACAGTTCGTGCAACTTTGACCTATAACATGTGTAAAAATTTTTTGTTCAGATTAAATAAGCGTTTAGACGCTATCACACTTTTAAAAATTTGGCCCCATAGGCCATAATGATAAAGAATTTTTCTTTGTGCCCCTGTAAAAAAACTGTAAGTGCCAGATTCTCCAAACTCTATACAGATTGAGTAACAGTGACCTATAATATGTGTATAAATTTTTTGCTCAATTGAATAAGGCGTTTAGATGCTATCGCACTTTTAAGATTTTGGTCCCATAAACCATAATGATAAAGAATTTTTCTTTGTGTCCCTGTAAAAAAACTATAAGTGCTAGATTCACCAAAATCTATAATGTTCGTACTATGGTGACTTACAATATACGCACCAACTTTCCGCTTATTCGAACGGAGTGTTTAGAGGCTAGCATATTCACTCACACACATACACATACACACACACACATACATACACACACACATACATATGTATGTATGTTACGATGATGTCATCGTAAAAATAGTGAAAACGGACTCAGGGCACCTCAAAACGTATAGAAACATCAAAATCTCGAATTAGGATTTCTGACATGATTACAATACTTTTCTCGCTATAGTGTTAGGAAAGTAATTAAAGAAAAATGAGAGTATTTGGCCTCACCCAGTATAAAGTAATGCTCAAAATACAATCTGGCTGTAGCATATGATTATGGGACTCATTCTCATTTTCTGTATACATTTTTAAGTTTTTTTTTTTTGCTATAACATGCAAGGTATTAAATCCAGTACAAAGCTATGTTCGGGAAACCCAATATACAACATTAGACACAACATACTGCAATCAGAATGAAAAAAATATTAAATATCTAATGAAATGTGATCATTTTTACTAAATAATTTTTTACTGCGCATGAGTAAGTTTCAGCTAAATTTCATTTGTATAATTTAGTAGCCAAATGCATTAAACTACTCATATAAAACCACAAACAAGTATTGTGTAAACTCAAAAAGTTCTACGCCAAAGAATGAACTGGTCTTCAGCTTCTCTCGAAGAAACGCTAAAGTAGGGTAAGGTGGGGTAAGTGGGCCACCCCCCCCCTGGCATTTCCCCAGTTATTGACTCAAAAAAAATCTGTTATAATAATTTTATGTACCTACCCCAATAGATGTAGAAAACATTATGGCACCGTTTTCATTTATGTGTGTGATAAGTTACAAGCCTTTTTGTGACGATTTTTAAATTTGCAGTCCAATCGTAATTCGCGCTATCGTACTAATTATTTTTTTCCTTCCAAACCGTTCATGATACAAACCAAAACTTTATATATTTTGAAAGTGTATAAAACACAGAATCTTTTTGTAGTATCGTGTACTCATGATGTTAAAAAAGGTTGAAAAAAAATTGGGGGGGCCCACTTGCCCCGTGTTTGGGGTAAGTGGGCCACCACAATGGCGGGCTAAGTGGGCCACCCACCCCAACTCTTTAATATAGTTAAAAAATACTCATATGTACTGATTTATAGGGTTTATCTCTGGATGACTCCACCAGTAGTGATTCAAGTTCCGAAGACGAACTATCAGTTATTACCCAGTACCACAGTACTTAAAAATGGGGAATATGCCTTTGTCCAGTTTGAAGGCAAAGAAAAAAAAAAAAAAGAAATAGTATGTTGGCCGTGTATTATATGACAGTCAAAACGATGAAGATACAGTTGTCATGTAATGCATGCACAAAGACACAACTATGCGTAATAACTTTTTCCCCCCTGAAGCTAATGATATTCATGATGTATTCCTAGAAGATGTTGTGCTGAAACTAAATGAACCAACACTTTCCAAGAGACTTTCAAAATACATGTTTACCAACGATTTATCAAGATATAATGTTCACTAGCATGTAATACTGCCATAAGCTAGTTTAAACTTTGTAAAGTAAAAAGTTGAAAATTTGACATTTTTTTCTTTTAGCAGGCTTGTGTGCAGAAAAAGTTGCTATGGGTGAACTAATGGAGATACTTCAGTGATTTTTTTTTCAAAGATTCAGAAAACCATGTAGATTGTCCAACTTGCCCCACCAAATCTCTACCAGTTATGCGTAAAAATATATTCAGGGGGGGGGGGTCCCACTTACCCCACCTTGCGGCGCAAGTGGGCCACCCCGGTGACTAAACAAAATAATTTTTTTTTTATTCATCATTTGCCAATTTGGTTAGAGGTTGCCATGGGTACAGTAACAACATATGAGAGAATGAACCACAAAAAAAATTAAGTTGTTATGCCTATTACATCCGGTGCTATGTTGAGCTAAAGTCGAATTATGCCGAAAAGGTGTCCCACTTACCCCACCTTACCCTATAAGGAGTTTTACTCACATTTTTATTTCAATTCGATGAACGGTAATGCAATTTTCTGTGATTGTAAATAAATATTGGGAAAACCCTCTTAACAATTTCTTTGTTGGGGAACAGCTGAAATTCAGTTTATTCTATGACGTAGAACTTTTTGAGTTTACACGATTTTTGTTTGGGGTTTTTACATAAGTAGCTCAATAAATTTGACTGTTAAATTTTGAAAATGAAATTTCACTAAACATTTACGCAGGCGCAGTTAGAAATTATTTAGTAAAAATACTCATATTTCATTAGGTATTATTATTATTTTTTTTTATTCTGATTGCAGTATGCAGTGTTTATTATTGTATGTCGAGTTTCCTGAAAATAATTTTGCACAGTTTTTTCATACTTTGCGTGTTATAGCTAAAAAAATGGAAAATGTTTTGCAATTTTTTAAAGAAACCTTTATCTCCCTGATTATATGCGGTAGATACATATAAACTTAAAGAAATAATGAGAAAGAGTCCTATAATCACAATGCACTGCCAGATCGTATTCCAAGCATTAATTATTACAGAGTGAAGCCAAATACTTTCATTTTAATTTAATTTTTTTTTTTTTTTTACCGGTCGTCCTTTCGCACCCCTGAGGTTTCAAAATGATTTGTTTAACATTTTTTGAAATACTTTTAAAAAATGTCTGGTATCGAAAGTGTACCTAACAAATTTTTAGTTTTTCTTCCTTCCTTCCCCCCCCCCCCCCAATTTAGAAAGTTTACACCTTTTTGAGAGTATATTGCATTTTAAACGATCAGTGTTTTAATTACATTCTTAATTGTTTCAGTTAATATTTAATCAAATTGTTATATATATATATACATGTATTAGTTAAAATATTTTTTTTCTTAAGTGTATTTACAAAGTGGATGTATTTTTTGAATGAAAGAAACTGAGGTTGTTAACACAGATCTACAAATATAATGTTGGCAAAATTCATTTATTTTAGTTGATACCTATATTTTCAATGTGCTGAAGCTGAAAATGAAGCCAATTTTCCTCTGTTACACATAGCTTTTGCCAATACAGGGTGTCTACTGACACAATTCCTTCTCTTTCGGTAGTTTCTAGTATAATTCCATGATTAATTGTAATTAATCATGGAATCATACTATAAAAGTAACCGTATAATTATATTGGTGGAAGAGTCATTAAAAAAAAAAAAAAAAAAATAGCGCACCCTGTATTGATAAAAATATTTATGTGATAGAGTAAAATCTAGTTTCGGTTTCAGCCGAGCAAAAACCATCAATATGTCATAATTATCAAATCAAAATTTTAGATTTAGACCTATGAGATCTTTCACTATTAAGTCATATTAAATGAGAGAATTAAGTTTTTATTTCGGTATGGACTAAATATAACCGAACAATATTAAGCAAACATATTTTGAAATTATTTCTGATCATTCTATTAGAAGTACCATAATATAAATCAGCTTCTTTCTAAAAATTTTTATTAAAAGTTTAATGTATGCAAAATGTACCACAATATTAATAAAAGTTGTAGATAAAACCTGTTAAAGCGCATCATTACAAATCCTACCAAAGGTAATACAAGCTTAACCAACTTTATACCTCTGTATTTCAATGTAGTTTTGATAAAAAATGTATAGCATGCCGATATATATATATATATATATATATATATACTAAAGTCCGGTCTTCTTGTCCCATCAATTACCGAGAAGTTCTTATTTCAAAGTTTGAAGGTGGGAGGTGCGAAGTTCGATCTCAGGTTGAGATTTTCAGCCTACCCATTCGTAATAATTTTCCAAGATTTTCATAAAAAATTTTGTAAATAAGGGATAGAACACCTTAGAATGACCTACACATAAGGCATTCTATACAGGCCTAGAACTTTGGAGTAACCAATGTGATTTTACCACCACAATAATATTAGTATATTTAGAAGCCTATTCAAAACACTCTAAACTGACGCGCATTTAAAACAAATCCCAAGGTTATGAATTTACAAGTGCAAAAACATCCCACTTTAAGTTTCTTTTCCTTAAGATGTATAAGAATCTGTACTTATGTAACGTATTTACTAGATTATTACCTATATTCATGAAGATAAACTTACTGTTTGATATTTTTGTACTTGTAAATCGATAATAATGGAATTTATTTTAAGTATATGCCAATTTAGAGTGTCTTCGATACGCTTGTAAACATACTAATATTTAATCGGCGTTAGTTAAAGCCGATTGGCTGTGCTAGATTTCTAGACCTGTTGAGATTGCCGAAAGTGTAGGTCTTTCTAAAATGTCTTATCCCATATTTATACAAGTGTTGGAGAAATCCGCGGAAAATTCCGAATGGATAGGTCGAAAATCGCAACCTGGGATCGAACCATGCACCTTCCGCCTACAAACGTTGAGAGCAGAGCTTCTCAGCCAATGGTGGGTCCTTCAAATATTAGGTATTTTTACATGGATAAATTTACTGAGATTTTTCATAATATTATATACGAAATTTACGGAGACTTGGATGTCTTACGTATGTAATTTTACAGAGACTTGGATGTTCTTCCATATATAATTTTACAGAGATTTGGATGTTTTTACATGTGTAACCTTACAGAGACGTGGTTATTTTTACAATGGTAAATTTACAGAGAGTTATGTGCTTTTACATGCTCGAATTTACGGAGACTTGCATATTTTTACATATGTAGATTTACAGAGACTATGATGTTTCACAGATTTAAATTTACAGAGATTTGAATATTTTGATCTATGTAAGTTTACAGAGACTATGATTGATTTACAGAATAGTTTCTCTGCATTTTGACAGAATCTCTTTTTTTAATTCTCTGTAAATTTACGCAAGACTTAATATAATTAATTACCAATAGATTCTCTGTAAATTTACAGAAAATTTTTTAACAGTGCATAGCCGTTAACTCTTCCAGTTTTTACATGATTTTAACTTTATTTGAAAACTAAATTTATGTAATAAATATGATGAATATAGCATATGGAAATAATGTGTTAAATAATTCGAAAAGTTAGCATGTATTATAGTGAAAGTTAAGTTATTCAAAAATTTTAAAGTAACTTCGGAATTATTGATTTTATTTTCCTATGAATATCGACTGAACCTGGTCACGAAAGCTCAACTATTTTTAATAAATGTTCGAATGTTATAAAAATTTCTAAATTTTATATGATAGATTTACCAATTCAAAGCAGTTGTATTTCTGTTCCGTAATATATATATATATGTATATATATATTTAATATCGCAACTGCTTCTTCTTTTCTTTTCCGTTATAAGCGCCATATTAAAAAAATATATACTTGTGTATTTTGCCACTGAATGATAGAATTCATTTGTGAAGTTATGTAACTGAGCATATAACATAAAACAAAAAACATATTAAGGACTTATTTATATGCCTATAAGATTATATAAAGAAGTTTAAGGAGACAATAAAATTCTATAAATTTTCTGAAATGTTTATCAGAGTCTCTGTAAATTTACAATAATCCTTAGTTAAAAGTAAATAATCGAGATTCTCGTTCATTATATTCTGTATTTTTGTCTATTTTATTTATTTTATTTATCAATTAAAAAAAAAAAAAGTTTCTACATTTTGAAGCAATATCAGAAGACATAAATTTAACAAAAATTAAAAACAAGCTTTTATTTCAAAGCGTACTCTGAACTCCAGTTCATTGGATGAGTGTAACATGCATGCAAAACTTCAGCTGACTCGAATGATAGAACGTGAAAATTTGAAAAAATATTCTGAACTGGAGTTGGGATCCCAAGGACCCCACCCGTAAGGCTGCTCACTCACTCTGACGATTTCCTTGTCCCGAGTCATCAAATCCCATGCACAAGAATGGGACACGGGCCCAGAATTCATACCGGAATTTTTTTAAGAAATTTCTCTAGCTGTAATATCGTTGATTTAAGAAGTAGAAAATTTTCTTACATTGATGGTGGTATGAGTTCTGTGCCCGTATTCCATCCCTGCATGTATGTCTATGGCGAAATTTGCTTATATAATTATTCATTACCTTATTAGTATTTTTAAATTATGGTTTCACATTCAGAAAATTCACAGTCGTTCAATTAGTACCCGTTTTCCAATAATTGAAATCTTTAAATTTTGATATTTTCATTTTACAGCTAAAAAGGAGAAAGTGCATTTAATGAAAATTCGCCGTTTTAAAACTCAAAATTCAAATTTTAAAATTTAAAAATAACTTTTTGGAAAACGAGTGCTCATTTAATGGTTGCTTTAAGAATGTGGAAACGGAATTTAAAAATAACATTTAGGTTATGTTTAATTCTATAAACAAATTTTGCTATAGAATAACGTGCGCTTTGAATGATTTTGACCATCCATGATATACCCCCTTAACTCAGCAAGTACTGTCATCGGAGTTAGACATATGCAAATCTTTAACTCAATGATAGGGGAAAATTTAGATTTGTGACATACACATAGCTAAACAACATACAAATTTAAATAAAAGCATGTAAAAACAGTTCTTCAATTTAATTTTCAATTTAATTTAATTTTATTTAATTTTATTTTATTGTCACTGGTGTGGCAGAAACATTGACGGGTGTTACAGGGTGCGGATTTTTTTTCTTTTTTCTTTTTGAAATATATAAATAATTTTTTAATAGTAAAAACTAAATATAAGCTCTACAAGACAGTGATATATTATCCAATACACATCGCATGTAACTTTCCAAAAATAATAAAACATTTAAAATATACAATAACCTATTATTTAAAAGCAATGGGGGTGGAACTCTTTTCCTGATTATAGTAATTGCTCACCGCGCAGTATAAGTGTGACGTTAAACCCAACCAACCGACCAACCTGATTAAAGTAATCTTCAAGTTTGCTTGTACTTTAATATGTACTGTCGTCGGAATCACACATTTCTGTATTTTTTCAGCTCAATCAGACGAGAGGAGGCGTGTTAAAATTCGAGAACAAATTTTAAACTTGATTTGAGGAGCAATGCCCGAAGACAAAAATTAAGTTCGTACATTTCAGCTACAGATATAAATCAACAACATACCATATTTAAAAAGCGTGTGCAAATAATTTTAGTGCTTAGTTTTTTTCTAATTTTATTTTCCCTCTTCTTTTATTTTATTATTATTATTATTATTAATATTATTATATATATATGTATATAACGGGTGTACCAGAATAAAATGGACTGATATGAATTGATGTATAACTAAATTTATTTAAGTGAAACCCATAGCTTTTTTTTTTTTTTTTTTTTTTTTTTCGGTGCAGCAGTATAAATTTAAAAATAAAACGCGAACCGTAAAAATATATGCATGTAATGTTTAAAATAAGTTTAATCATTGCACTTATTGATTATCATTTCGGCGAAAAAGAGTGTGAGAATAATTAATCTACGTTTAAGTATTGGTGACAGCGTTCGACAGAAAATCCAATTTAGCGCTGCATAATTATCTTTATGATTTCCTTTTTTTAATTTATTTTTTGAATACAATGAAAATAGCTGATTCCAGTGGAAAATATATGCAGTCAAAATAAAACAACATAATCACAGAAATCTCATCGAAAATTGAACTTTCAGAGGTGGAAATAAATGCATTATTGCCAACTTTTAATTATTTTCAACAAGAATAAATTTCCTAGAATGTTTTTACTATTATTTAAGTATTGTAAAAATGCTGAACGAAATAAACCAACACAACTATTTTATATAACGTTATTTAAATTGCATAAAAATTGGAATCCATGCAAGAATAGTAGGATTTATGTAATTATTAATATATTTTGTGAGATACTGGTTCATTTTTCAAACATTTATTAGTTACCTGGATTTTATGCAAATTTTGATTAAGTGATTTTTTTGTAAATAGTTTGTAGTGAAATTTATAATAATGTGTTTGAATATTTCCAGTCAAATAATATGTTAATAGAATAAACTGTAATTCTTAGGAATTTTTATGTATATACAGAGTGGTTCCGAGGTCATGGGGCAAACATAGAGGGGAGATTAAAGAACATAAAAAGGATTCATAACTGTATAGAAACCCATGTTCCCAAACGTCATTTTACCCCTTTAACCCTTTCCGGGGCGGTGATGCCACTACAGCATCAGCTAATTTTAATTTTCAACTGCAAAACTCATCCCGCAATTTTTTTAACAAAATTTTACTTTTATAACATAGTAGAAAAATTTGTCAATTTCTTTCATTTTAATTTTGTTTGTGTATTCCGGGGGCAGTGTAATTTAAATAATCCAAATTTCCTTGCACCGCAAAGGGTTAAGAACTAGATGTTTTGGTATGCTATGTACTACTAACTCCACCTACTGTGTAAATTTTTAAATCTTGCATGCTTCATTATTTCAGAAAATCAAACACAATGCTCGTATTAATTCAATCACTTGGATAAAATACATCGATAAAAACAGAATTTATTTATAAATGTAAACATTACAGCATGTAAAACCATAGCCTCCTAAACTAGATGCCTGTCGCGTGGCTAGGAAACTCGGCAATAGTTCAAGCGGTAGACAGCGCCACCTGGTACAGATTGCGCGACTTTTTTATTCAATAGCCACGAAATTTTTTTAAAAGTGGGATTTTATATTCATAAAAAAGCGAATAGAATCAAAGAAACGCCGACTATATCAATTCTTATAATTATTGGTGACAGTTGAATAAAAACTTCGCGCAATCTGTACCAAGTGGCGCTGTCTACCGCTTGAACTGTTGCCAAGTTTCTGAGCCACGCGACGCGAATGTAGTTTAGGAGGCTATGATAAAAATCTTTTTAAAAAATGCAACATTAAAGAGACATACACATATCCATGCAAAAACATACGGTTCTTAAAGGGTAAAAATTACATTTGGAGAAACATAGTTTCCTATATCCTTGTGATGTTCTCTACCTCCCCTCCATGTTTGTCCCATGACTTCGGAATCACCCTGTATATATATATATATATATATATATATATATATATATATATATATATATATATATATATATATATATATATATATATATATAAATATATATAATTTAAGCGACAAAAGAAAAGCCTCGCTGCAGAAAAAATGACTTATACCTTTTTTATTTGTAATAACTTTAAAATTAATGTTTGAAACAAATGAAACTGTCTTGTTTGCATAATATCAAAGGGATGAAACGATACCTATGTACATTTTCGATTGAATAATTCGCTTTATTGCACTCTACGAAGTACTTTCTAAAAATATGTATAAAACTTTCTTTTTGAACATGATGCAATAACCATACACTTTATATTCTATTATAACTTATTATATGAAATAAACAAGTTTTATCTTAATATATGAAATAAAACTATTTATTTGTTAGATCTAAGCAAATTTTTACTAAAAATATGTATTCTGAATTGGGTTAATTCCACCTTTATATGGAATTACTGCTTTAATGCGCAATGACATAGTTTTACTGTGTTTTAATATAAATACCAGAAATTGCAATTCGCCAAATATCACAAATAATTTTTTCTAGTTCTGACAAAGTTATAGGCTGCAAATTTCAAATCCTCTTCCCTCTCCACTGTATTTTTTTAAACGAAACATTTTCGAGCGGATTGCGATTAGGACTATTTCCATGTCTGGTAAAGAAGAAATTCCGATATATCTTTTGTGGGATTTAACTTAAAGTGAAAAAAGTATGATTATACTTACAAAAAGATAGGTTCTCATGGGAATGGATAGGAAATTTTGTCAATCTGAAGTGAATAAACTTACCACAGACGCCGTGTAGTAAGGTGCATTATCATCTTGAAATGCTGTTTGCGGAAATGTCCAAGATACCTTCAAAATAGTCGGTCAGGCACCACTTTTATGAAGATTCTGTTTCATTTCGAGTTAGTTGATCCCAACATCATAAAAAATTGTCCGACTGTTTGAAAAGTTATGCCCCTCCGTACCATAATGTACGGAGAATGTGTCACTGTTTTAAAAGTGCGATTTTCATTAAGTCGGTCATATTTTTGTGGTCAGATCTGCTTGTTTTCTTCAGCTCGAAATAACTTAAACTTGACTCACCAATGGGAACCAGTTCAGCCCAATAATTAACTAATCATTTTTTAATTTTTTTAGCTATCTGAGGTCTTGCTTTCCTAATTCTCTTCACTGAGTATGGAAATTTTTCGAATTTTCTGTCATTTAAACCTGCTTTTTTTAATAGTTGCTGTACTGTAGTTAATGAAATTATGCTCTTAAACACTTTTTTTGAAGCTCTTTTATGTTCTAAATGTAATGCAATCTGATTTTATAAACAATGGCTTTTTAACTTACGGTCATCTCGCTTGGATGAGCAACATGGCCGCCTAAAGCCAAATTTCCAGTTTAAACGGCCAAAAACTTTTATATCTTGCTAATAACCATTTTACTAATATTTTGTTAATATTTAATTATTTTACCATCTCATGTATTAAAGTATTTTTTGATATTCATTCAAAAATTTATTACTTTTTTTTGGTATCGTTAACTGCCTTATTCTTACAACTTTTGAAATAAATTCTAAAATTACAATTTTCCTCACAATTGCATTATGTTTTTAACACTGGACTCAAAGCTAAAGTGTATGTAGAGTTCACCATAATAAAATCTGTTCGAAAATTTGCTTTTCAAACGATAAAACTGGCGGTTGTAGAAGGCGAAAAGAAAAATATCCAAAAGCAGCTTTTTTTTTTTTTTTTTTTTTTTTTTTTTTTTTTCTCGCTTAGTGTATATATATATATATATATATACACATATATATAACTTATAAAGTTGTAAACACAGATATTTAATTGTAAATCATAATAAAATGCAACATACAAAATACGTATTATTAATGCCAATTTCATTCAAAAAATTATAGAAATAAAACCATGACCAGTAAATTGAAAAAAGAACTAAAATACGCCATAAAGAAAGATTAAACCCACACACCATGCCTGCCAACTTTCTAACTAATGCTCCGTAAAACTGTTACTACCAAACTATTTTTTTTTTTTTTTTTTTTTAACACCAGTATTATTTTAGAGTATTTTACGCCTCATTTAGCCGTAAATACAATTAGAGAAAATTCTTCTAAAAATAAAGTGGTGCGAATAACGGGGTGGGTACTAAATATTGTACGGAATATTAATTTGAATGTTTGAAAGTATAAGTATGCCACACACGCCAATGCTGAATTAATAAAATCAATGAAATAATATATATATATATATATATATGTGGGAAGTTCCGTGCACAGCCTACAGATGGCGCTGCCTCGGATGCGTATCATTGAACGAGATGACAAACGGAGGAGTTGAGATCTGGCTGCAGTGGAGATCGGTTGAGACCTTCAGCGCGTAGGCTGACAGGCTCATTTTTCTGCTAATTAGAGCTTGTTGTGCTCTGTATAAGTGTGTAGAGCCATGGAGAGCTCTATACCATAATCTCACTTATTAGAAATAGTACGCATAGGTACTAATGTGAATTGTAGAGCGAGTCAGTGCTCATATATGATACTTTCTGTTAGTCCTAGTAATGAAGAGAGCTTGTTATGTGTATTAGGCCTCGAAACCAGCAAATGTTATTGATGGAAACCCTGCTATTATTATCATTTTATCTTTGTGTAAACTGTGTTGTGAACGTAATAAATGTTTTTAGTTATCTTAATCGCACTTCTTCATTGCCCCACCCCTAGACGCCCAGTTTATATACTACAAGTGGGGACTCTGCCGCGATATTACCACCAACAAGTTATAAAAGGTAACTGTTATTGTTATATATTTATCATTGTGTTTGATAGTGGATAATAATGATTAATGCATATATTGAGCAAAAAGAGTTTGAGTTACTATTTTGAATTAGAAATTAATGGTGAAATACTTTTGAGAACACTTTTGGTTTCAATGTGTGATGAAATAAAATAAATAATATAACTTGAGAAGAATGAATAAAAATAAGAATTATGATTGAAAAAAATATTCTGAGTAATCTTTTATAATTTTGCTTATTACTGTTTGCAATAATATTTTAACAATATTATAACAATATTATTTTAAAACGAAAGTGATAACAATTATTAAATAGAGAACAATAACAATAATGGTGATATTATATGAAATATGTGTAATAATTAAGAAATATATAAGATGATCTAAGTATTCTGTTGTATATTACAAATTGTTCTGCAGGTGGTTATTTAAAAATCATGATAATTTTGATTTGAGAACAAAAACCATAGAATCATTTTTTGAGAAAATTGTTCTCATATTATTTTGTTTCTATTTAGGTATGATATTAATTTGGTAGAAATATTGAAATATTTTTTGGTATAAATAATTATTTAGAGTTATAATGGCCCAAAACGTGTTGCAAGGCATTAGAAAAGCCGATTTAAGAACAATTGCTGAAGAATTAGGCCTAACTGTTCCGGCGGAAGCTAAGGTACTTGAAATCAAAACTTTAATTGAGAGTTCTGATATTTATAAAAATGATTTAGAATTTGTTAGAGGTGTTATTAAAATGTTACTAGAAGAACAAAAGTTGAAATCTGTAGAAGAACAAACCAAAATTGAGATAGAAAGAATTAAATTATCCCAGTTAGAAAAAGAAATAGAGTTACAGAATTTAAAGTTACAGGCTGCAGCAAATAATTCTAGTAATAATGTTGAGCAATCAAATTCAGAAACTACTTCACAATCATTAGAAAATTTAATTAGAAGTATTCGAACTTTAACCATTTCAGTACCTGAGAAACCGGAAGCTTTGCACTTATTTTTTCAATCCCTTGAAAAAGCATTCGTTTCTAAAAATGTACCCCCTAAATTTAAATCGGAAATATTGATTAATTTATTGGGAGATAAATGTAATCAGGTTCTTGCGTACGTAACCACCGAAGAAATTAACGATTATGAAAAAGTTAAGGAATTAATTTTAAGACAGTTCCAACCAACGCCGCGTGAATGTTTAAGTAATTTTAAAAATGCGTTGCGTAATCCGTCAGAATCTCATGTCCAATTCGCTTCGCGTCTAAGCGCTTCTTTTGATTACTATTGTAGATTGAGAGGGGTTAACGATGTTAAGCAATTGTGTGATCTTATAGTTTCCGATAAAATATATGAAACGTTGGATTCTAGAACTAAGGAACATATTAGTGTTCGAGAAGGTCAAAATTGGTTTAAACCCAACGAGTTAGGTCGGGAGTGTGATTTATTCTACTCTTCTAGAGGTAAATCGTTAATTGAAACTAATAATAATACACGAAACGAAAGTTCAGAGAATAAGCGGTTTGTAAACAAAACTCCTTTTAGAAAGACACATTATAATAATAAAGATCCCATAGTACGTAATTCGGTATCTAATCAAACTCACGAAAAGCATGAAAGAATGTGTTATATTTGTGGTGCAAAAGGGAAAACATTTCATTTCGCTAGAGTGTGCCCTAAACGTAGTTCAGAGAAAAAAGAATTCCGTGAAAATCTTCCAACGAATTCAGTAGTTCAATCCGAAACAAGTCCGATTAACCTAATTGTTAATGAGCTCGAATATGTTGATATTTTAGTGGATGATATTCCACTTAAAGGGTTAAAAGATTCTGGTTCTTCGATTCTAATTGTAAATAAAAATAGCATTCCACAGACTAAAAATGTTATTTCTTCAACCACTCTAGTTAGCTGCTTTAATGAAAAGAAAGATGCAAATCTGACTGAATTTAAAATATCTTTACCTAATCATGATTCAATAAACATAATCGGTGCTTTATGCAACAATTTGACATGCGACGTAATTCTGCCTAATAATATCTTTCATATTTTGAAACAACAAAATAAAGAGGAAGCAGATGTTTCGAGTTCCAGCGTAGGGGGGAAAGATAGTCTTCTAAATTCGGGGGAAAGCAATTTCGATGAAGCAGGTGAGTGTTCTTTTCCTGTATTCGATCGAAAGGAAAATGAGATAGATTTTTTTTTTTCAAATATGTCCAATTTTTCAGAAGAAGAAAAATTCGATGTCAGTTATATTTTAGACAAGTCGTTAAAAGAGAAATTAAGCGAATTAATAAAAAGTTATAAGCCAGTTAAAACAAAAAGTACTGATTTAAAAATGTCCATTATTTTATCTGATGATATACCAGTGTGCTCACGCTCTCGCAGATTATCATTTGTAGAGAAATCAGAGGTGGATAGACAAATTGACCAGTGGTTAAAGGATGGTATAATTAGAGAAAGTACATCAAATTATGCTTCGCCAATAGTGGTGTGTAGGAAAAAAGATGGAGGAATAAGGTTATGCTGTGATTATCGTGCTTTAAATAAGAAAATAATTAAAGATAAATACCCGTTGCCAAATATTGAGGATTTATTTGATAGATTAGGGGAGGGTAAAGTTTTTTCGACACTAGATTTAAAGAATGCGTTTTTACAAGTTGATGTAGAGGAAAAAAGTAGGAAATATACAGCTTTTGTGACCGATAATGCCCAGTATGAGTTTCTAAAAGTTCCCTATGGATTATGTAATAGTCCCTTAGTATTTCAAAGATATGTAAATTATGTGTTTAAAGACTTATTAAAAGATGGTACTGTAATTATTTATTTAGATGATATAATTATTCCATCTAAAGATGAGAATGAAGGGTTAGATAAATTAAAACGTGTGTTAGAAACGGCATCAAAATTTGGTCTAGAGTTAAATTTAAAGAAATGTCAGTTTTTGAAACGTAAGATCGATTTCTTAGGTCACATAATTGAGAATGGCACGATTAAACCCTCAGTAGAAAAAACTCTCGCAGTACAAAATTTCCCAGAACCCCGTAATGCTAGGGAAGTGCAGAGTTTCTTAGGTTTAACGGGTTACTTTAGAAAATTTATTCGTTCATATGCCAACATAGCAAGACCACTCAGTGACTTATTACGTGCTTCCACTCCATTTAAATTCGAGCAAGAGCAGAAATTAGCTTTTCAAAAGCTTAAAGACATTTTATCTAATGCACCTGTCTTACACCTTTTTAAGCAAGGCTATAAGTTAGAAGTTCATACAGATGCATCTAAATTAGGATTCGGTGCAATCCTATTACAACAAGATGACGATGGACAGTACTATCCAATCCATTATATGAGTAAAAAGACCTCTGTACAAGAAGAAAAATACTGTAGTTATGAGTTAGAAGTATTAGCGATAGTAGAAGCCCTTAAAAAATTTAGGAACTATTTATTAGGTAGTAAATTTAAAATTTATACTGACTGTCAAGCGTTCACTAAAACTTTAGATAAACGTGAATTGACACCTAAGGTAGCCAGGTGGTCTTTCCTGCTACAGGAATTCGACTACGAAGTAGAACACCGTCCTGGTAAACAAATGCAGCATGTTGACGCTCTTAGCAGACACCCTGTAATGGCTGTAAATACTGATACCCTTACTCATCGTATTGCTACTGCTCAAGAAAATGATGAGTTTATCAATACTGTGAAATCTCTTTTACAACAAAACCAAAATGACGAATATGTGTTAAAAAATAATGTTTTATATAAAGTGTTAAATGATAGGGATGTACTAATTGTCCCAGAGATCATGCAAATTGAGGTCGTAAAGAAATGTCATGCCTTAGGACATTTTTCGGCTAACAAAACTGAAGAGTTAGTAAAAAGAGATTACTATTTTTCTAATATGAAAAAATGCGTAGATAACGTTGTAAAAAATTGTGTAGAATGTATTCTCGTAAATAAGAAACAGGGAAAAGGAGAAGGTTTTTTGAACCCTATCCGTAAAGGCGATATACCATTATCCACGTATCACATCGATTTTGTGGGTCCATTACCAACCACTAACAAAAATTACAATCACATTTTTACAGTAATCGACGGATTTAGTAAATTTTCGTGGCTATATCCAGTCAAATCAACTTCTTCAGCAGACGCCTTGCAAAAATTAAAACAGCAAGCTGCTATTTTTGGTAATCCCGCAAGAATAATATCTGATCGTGGACCTGCGTTCATTTCTAAGGAGTTTGCAGATTACTGTAAATCAGAGGGAATCGAACATGACACCATCACAACCGGAATCCCAAGAGGGAATGGTCAAATTGAGAGACTTCATCGAACAATCATTCCTGTATTATCCAAGTTATGTATAAATGACCCTAACAAGTGGTACAAGTTTGTTGAGGCTGTTCAGAGAACTATTAATTCCACCACATCGAGAAGTACCAAAAGAACTCCTTTTGAACTACTCACTGGAGTAACAATGAGAAGGAAAGAAGATAAGAGAATACTAGAACTTCTCGAAGAGGAAAGGATAAATTCCATGCTTGATAATCTTAACACCATTCGTGAAGAGGCAAGAAAAAACATTCTTAAGATTCAAGAAGAAAATCGCCGATGTTACAACAAGAAGAGAAAGAAAGCCCATGTATATAAAATTAATGATCTAGTTGCCATCCAGCGAACTCAGTTTGGAACCGGCATGAAACTAAGACCAAAATTCTTAGGTCCTTATAAAGTTGTGCGAGTAAAGTCCAAAGACAGATATGAAGTCGAAAAGATAGGCGATCATGAAGGACCTATACATACTAGTACTTCTGCAGACCATATGAAATTATGGTCCACAAACTAAATAGACTGAACTAAATGGACTGATAAACATTACAGAAAAAGTTAACTGTGAATTTTTATGTACATAATTTTTTTAATGTCTGTTTCTCTTTTTTGTTTTTTTTTCTTTTAATTGTATTTTGCAGATATCCTTTAGTATCCCAGGTTGGTTTACGGTGAGGTCACCGCAACATCAGAATGGCAGAGCGTTGTGGGAAGTTCCGTGCACAGCCTACAGATGGCGCTGCCTCGGATGCGTATCATTGAACGAGATGACAAACGGAGGAGTTGAGATCTGGCTGCAGTGGAGATCGGTTGAGACCTTCAGCGCGTAGGCTGACAGGCTCATTTTTCTGCTAATTAGAGCTTGTTGTGCTCTGTATAAGTGTGTAGAGCCATGGAGAGCTCTATACCATAATCTCACTTATTAGAAATAGTACGCATAGGTACTAATGTGAATTGTAGAGCGAGTCAGTGCTCATATATGATACTTTCTGTTAGTCCTAGTAATGAAGAGAGCTTGTTATGTGTATTAGGCCTCGAAACCAGCAAATGTTATTGATGGAAACCCTGCTATTATTATCATTTTATCTTTGTGTAAACTGTGTTGTGAACGTAATAAATGTTTTTAGTTATCTTAATCGCACTTCTTCATTGCCCCACCCCTAGACGCCCAGTTCATATACTACATATATATATATATATATCAGTCAGATTCCACAATTATATAAGATAAACCTAACAAATTTAATAAAAAATGGAAGTGGGTGCGAAAAATGATCAAACCTAGAAGAATTTCTTGCCAAGGGGCATAATATATATATATATATATATATGTGTGTGTGTGTGTGTGTGTGTGTGTGTGTGTGTGTGTGTGTGTGTGGTATCCATGGCTTCCATGATTTTATTACGTCATAGAAGAAATTAACAGCTGAGTTAAACTTGCATGCAAAGCTTTCGGAAGAAATAGTGCTATATTTAAAAGCGACCTCCCAACTTGTTTAAAAAGAAATGTTTTTGATCAGTGCATTGTGCCTATTTTAACTTACGCTTCGGAAACTTGGACATTAACATGTAAAACTACACAAAAACTTCAAACGACACAGTGAAGCATGGTGATATGCACGTTGGGATTCATCTGAACAGACAGAAAGCGTAACACTTGGATTAGGAGTTAAGAATATGAAATAAAGCTCGACTGAGCACCTTGCGAGAAGAAATGTAGATAGATGGACCACTGAAGTCCTATTTTGGATACCGAGAGATAAGAAAAGACCGAGGAAGAGACCACTGTGTCGTTGGAGAGATGAAATTGTGAAGCTTGGAAAAACAGAATGGAGAAAAATTGCAGAAAACAGAGCATATATGAATCACCTAGGAGACGCCTTCATCCTGCAGTAGATTGATAAAGGCTGAAATTCATGATGATGATGATGATGTATATAGTAGAAGCAACAAAGTCAGAAATTCTTCATTCCTTAAAATGCCCAAAAAAGGCGGAGAATGCAACCACTGTATATATTTATACATATGGCCAGTGAGCTAGTATTTGGATGTTAATAAAAATTCCATTTGTAATATTGTTATAATCAGTAAGATAAATTATTACATTCATATCCTACTTTAACACATCTTATGTAAAATCTATTTATTTTGTTAAAAATCAAGTAAAATAGTTCATAATCATTACTCTCTCTCCAGTTGTTTAATAAATAAACATAATAATAATAATAATTTAAAAAAAATTATTTTATTCCATATTTGATTCAAATACATATTAAGATAGCTTATCGGATATATTACTATTATGATAGAGAGATTCCATCAATCAACTTTTATTTATATATATTAATAATAAATAAATGTTTAATAAGTGATAATTCAATGAAATCGAACGTAGATAAATACAATTTATTTACATCTAAATTTCAAAAAAATATATCAATCATTATTAATGCATTAATAAATTTAGCTTTCATCTAATGCATTTTTGTATGTTTATATTCTCATTATGTACACTAAATTAAAAAAAAAAGTTTGTTAAAGATTAGACATTAAACTATGAAATAATGAATTATCAGTAGAATGGTTTTTACGATTAAAGTTGCATTAAATTTATGATATAGTTTAGATAATATGTGTATAAAAATTCTATCATATAAGTTATTTGGTTTTAATATAATAACTTTATTTTTATTTTATTTATTTGAAATTTTGTGTGCATTGTTTATAATTAAATAAGCACTTGAACTAATGACAGTGATATATACATACATACATATATATATATATATATAGTTCACACTAGATGGTAGTACATGTAACATTCACAAGATGTTCCGCCATATAAATAATACGATACGAATATTTATGATTCTTATCAATTGGTTTACATTTAAATATTTATGTCCATTAATATTACAAAATGTAATTCAAATAATAATTTTTGGTGTTATAATGTATGATTTTTAGATAATATCTTTAAATTTTACGGGAGTCATAGCATCCAATTTTTTATGCCACAGTTTTATTTTTAGAATATTTCTTTTCTTTATTTAATTGCAGACTAGCGAACAAACTTTACGGTTAATCAAATCAACAATTATTGTTAAAAAATAGTGGTATGAAATAAATAGGACGCTATGACCCTTAATTTTAATATGCATTTACATTTGCTTTTCGAACATTTTTATTAAAGAAACTTTTATGAGATTTTAATCATCCACTCAACCAGCGTTGCCAAATTTATCTTTTTTTTTTTTTTTTTTAATTTAATAATGATCAATAATTTTGAGGAGTGATTTTTGATATACATGATAGACGCTTAATTTTCGAACTGTTTATCAACCGCTTACTTTATCTAGTGGATTCTTCATATCTGAAATACTGTTTTCTTGTTAGATTATAGTATATATATATACGTATGTACATATTGTCAATTTTTAAGCTTTTTGGACACTGGAAAATATTAACTGAATTGTTTTATACTGGGTGTGACATAAGTCTGTAGACATGTTAGAAACTCATAAAAAAATTAAGGAATTTGTAGATATGAATGCGGTTTGAAAAAAAAAAATATCTTGTGAAAGACTTAAAGAAATAATAATAATAATAATAAAATAAATAAATAATAGTTATGATAGTTAAAATTTTCTCTGGTTGAGGGCGCTAGATAGATTCGCAAAGAGAAATATGCAAATTCGAAGTGCAATTTACATTGCATTTATAAATATATAACTATAAATTTAAATTTTGTAAACCAGAGTGTTTAAAAAGTTAAAAGTGCTTTAAAAGTGTTTTTCTGTCTTATTTTGACGTTTAAAATTATTATCTTGTTAATTTTTGAAATATACATATGTAAATCATTTGTGAATTGTTTTGCTTGTGAATTATTTTAATCTTTCTTTTTAAATTGTTAGATTAAATTTTCAATTCAGTCAAATATGAAGACATCAATGAAAAAGAAATCACACTTTTTTCATATTCTTTTCAGTATTTATATTATTATATTCAGTTTGTGCATTTCTTTAATTTATCAAAAAGATAATATTTTAACTAACAATATTTTATATTTCTTGACAAGTTCTAAGTTTTTTATATGATAAACAGCGGAATAAACGATGGTATGTTTAAAAATAAATACACCTACAAAATATATATTACATTTTTAACAGCTCCAAAATTAATGCTTCCTTTTATTTTAATTTGTCAATTAAATCAAAATCGTACATGTATATTATAGATATGTTTTACTAACAAAATTTTGCACTTTTCTATCATCGCAAAGTGCTATGCACATAACTAAAATATCTATTGTGAAATAGTAATTTTTAATACAAATTGTTTTGTCAAAGACATAATATTTAGCCAAAATACAAAATATTTAATCAATACAAAATTATTTAATAAAAAAGAAATGCATATTTTTTCTTTCCCTCTTTCTTCTATTAATTTTATGTTTTTTATTTAATGCGCTTTGTTGCATTTAAAAATGTCGACTTAATGTCTTACAAATAAAAAATCCCATTAACATAGTAATTAATTAATATACAAAGTGCCACATTATTGATTATCTGTTACATAAACTTTATCTATTTCTAATAATGTTTTTCTTTTTTCTTTTTATTATTGAATAGTTTTTGCTAGTGTGAAAAACCAGAATTGCTCTATAGTTTTTCAGAAATATTAATTTAACAAAAAATCTCTGATATATTGATTTTTAGAAAATATGAATACAAGTATAAATTTTTTAGATCATATTTATTAAAAACCAATTATTATTTTATTCATCCAAATATTACCCGACTAGCAAGAAATATATATTTTATACATATTTAATTGTTTAATGTAGCGAAAAAGAATTTTCTGTAAAACTGATACAAAAATGTTCAAATAAATTAAAATTTACGATGTGTTGAAAATGTTGTTGGACGTAATTTTAACTAGTTTTTTGTTAGTATGAAGGAATATTATTCCTCTATACTTTTTTAGAAGTATTATTACAAGAAATTTTGTCAGGTGTTGAATTATTTGTGTTCAGAAAATATGAATACAAGTTGAAATTTTCTATATCATATTTATAAAAAACCGATTGTTATGTTATTCATTTAAACATCACCCAACTAGCAAGTGATTTATACAGGGTAGCCATAATTAACTCACAGTGTTTACAGTGTTCTGTAGAATGATTTTATAGCGCGAATGATGCCAAATTTTGTAGGATGATTTAACAAGACGGGGGACGAAGGGTTGCACTAAAAAAAAATATTAGTTCCAAACAGCAGTACTAGGGTAATATATGGCGCTGTGCAAAAGAAATGAGAGTTCTAAAAAACGCAGAATCAATATTGAAATAAAATTACCTTTTATTTAGTTAGTAGTTGCTAGTTGGTCGATTCGCCGACCATCCCTTCAGTGTCGTAACATTTATATTCAATACCCTCCAAAATTTTTTAGAAGTGGCATTTAATAAGCATAATCGACGATTATTCGAGTCGATTCGCCTTTTACGTGTATCAAATGCCATTTCTAAAAATGTATGGTGGCTATTGGATAAAAAAGTCGCGACACTGTAGGGACGGACGGCGAATTAAACAATTAGCGACTACTAACGGGTTAAAAATTTAATTCAAGTTCAATGTGGTGACAATTTTTTAAAAAGTGAATAAATTACATGGACAGTGATTAAGTTTCTTTATCTGCAATTTCACTTACTGAGGACCTGTTCAGTCGTCGCCTCAAATAGATCGGTAACTTCGAGCGTTGGGAAGCGTGATCTGTTGACCGGTTAAGAAACTTACTGGAAAGAATCTGCCAATAGAACAGCCTAAAACGCTTTTCGGATTGTACGGGAGATTCCTGCTGACATGTTGCTTTCTGCCAGTTTTGCCAGATTGGGGACTTTTTTTATTCAATAACCACCAATAAATTTTAATTGTAACGGTTGTCTATTTACTTCGAAGCTTAATCTTCTATTATGTATATCAAATATCACTTCTCAAAATTATTGGTAAGAGTTGAATAAAATATACCACCAATCTGTCAGCACTGCTTTCTGCTGTTGTGAGTATTGTGCACAGAAACGGTGGACACATTGAACCGGATTTGAATGTGCTAAATAAAAGGTAATTTTATTTCAGTATTGATTCTGCGTTTTTTAAAACACTCATTTCTTTTACACAGAACCACATATTCCCCTAGCGGTGACTTTTCGAACTTTTTTTTTTTGTGTGTGTGTGTGTGCAATCCTTCGTCCCCCGTCTTGTTAAATCAGCCAACAAAATTTGGCTACATTCGCGCAATTATATCACCCAACTGAACACTGTAAATACTGTCAGTTTAATTATGGCCACCCTGTACTTTAGATATTTTTACTTGTTTAACGTAGTAAATAAAACTTTCTGCAAAATTGATACGAAAAAGTTGAAATAAACTTAGATTTTTCATGTGTTGAGAATGTTGTTGGACGTAATTTTAATAACAGAGTAGTTCTTCTTAACTTAAAAAAACAATTATTGAATTAAAATACTAGAATTTCAAAAGAAAGGTAAATATCTCAGATTGAATGTCAACGTATTAAATTATTTAAAAGGGAAGACAATCCAAGTATCTACATAGTATAAATATTCTTTAACTACATTTTCTTGCGACCATGGGAAACTCTGCGCAAGTGCGCACTGATCGAGTCCAGTGTTAAAGATATGGGTGACAGCTTTTGTCGGAGAGAAAATAAGCGATAAGGGAACACCGAATGACTAGATGTTTAATAAATCCTAACCTGTCAATAAATTTGTCACTCTTCCAATATTTTGGACTCGTCCTTACTGCTAATCGTAGAAAACGCGGTTACACTATACCTTGTATTTGCTGTGTTTATCGTTCAGAACATTTAGAAAATTCTAATATGAATAATATTCCTTGCTCTGAATAATCTTTAACTTTTACTAAAAGGAAGAAAGGAAAAAAAATCAATAATAAATATTTTATTTTTAGTGAAGACGGCTACAGCTAAATCTGTCAGTACTTGGAGGACGTAAAACCCAACCAACCAACCCATTTTATTACAGGCTGTTAATTTTTAAATAAAACATTTTTTTTTTTTTTTGTTGTTAAAGCGGAGTAAATAAATCTAATAACTTGGCAGTTATGGCTAGAGCTGGTATTCATTATTATGCTAATAATAACGCTGTAGAGTATTCTGCCCGTATCATTACGGCGTTATTCAGTAGTCAGATTCCAGTTTAATTCACGAAGCCTTTAAAACACAAATACCTGATGAGCATCAAGGATGCAAGAGTTTCCATCTCAAGACAGAAGCGCTTGCAGCAGCAACTCTTGAACACCAGTATTTTTTATGAATAATTTATATCATATTTCTGCAGTTACTCATTGCAATTGAATATGATAGAATTTATTGATAAAAAGTATTGGTTTCAATGTTGAGTCGGAAACTCTTTCACCCCTGATCAGCATATATTCTAAAAGAGCTTTCTTTTGTACATACTTTTTGTCCCAGAAATACCCATTATTATGATTGCTACAGCACAAAAATTCCACAATCTGTTTGTGAACATTAATTAGAAGGAGAGTGGATGAACTTTTTACAATGGTCGTAGTGTCCTGATTATTATATACCAGCATTTTTTAAAATTTATTTTTTTCTAAAATATAAGTGTAAATTATGTATATATATATATATATATATATATGTATATATTATTATTGTTTTTATTATTATTATTATTATTATTATTATTCCAATAATAACTGAAGACAGAGTCCTAAAAATATAAATGTTGTTAGTACGAATTCTGCTTTCATTTTTGAAACCATCATGACGTATTCTAAAATGACTAGTAAAGCAATTTAAAAGAAATCTTTGCTCGTCTGTAACTACATGATATTCCATTAATTAATTATGCAGTCAAGATATTCCCTCAGTTTGTTAAGTTGTGTGTACTTTTTGCTTCAAGAATTACCATAGATAGAACATTGAAAAGGTCATTAAAAATAATATTAAATACTGAATAAATTTGTTTCTACTAGTTGGCAAACCTCTGCTTATTTGCTCACTGTAGCAGGGTTATTTTGTTTTCTACAACTAATTAAATACAAAAACTTATATGGTACTTTTACAGCACTTCTTGTGATTAGATAGGAGACTGAATATTGTTATAAAATTGAGACAGAAGAGAAAAAGAACAATTTTAGCCATGTTCGTTTTAAGCTCGCCAATTTAACTTTTTAAAATTCTTTCTTATTCAATTAGTTGTATTCTTACATTACATATTTAGGTTAGACGCTTCTGCCCCACTCCATTTTCTATTTTCATTTATTTATTTTATTTTTTTATTTTGATCAGACAAGCCTTAAACATATGGAAGTCAACATGCGGTTTTTTAATTTTGAGAAAAACACATATTTGATGTTTGGTGGGCGCAGAAATTACACTAGTTACTAAATGCGAATGCTTTCCGTGGGGGGTCTTTCTAAGGATTTCCTAGTCACAGTTATACGAGATAAAAAAATAATAATGGAAAAGAACACGGAAAATTGTGAACGGTTAGACCGAAAAAGTCGATCTGCGATCTCACCCAGCATTTTCACTCTACCCGTTTCGAAAGCATAAACAGTTGGCCGTTGGTGGTACAAATTTATTGAGAATATTGAAGGGTAGCACAAATTAAAGCATTTAACACAACTACATTCAAATAATAATTATTTTTTTCTAAACAAAACGCAGCATTTCTGTCTTAAGTTAGTAGAACATTTTTAATTTAAAAATGGGTTAGTAGTGTGGCCTGGGCATAACCCTACTGCTGTGCTCGGGTCAATTTCGGCCAAAAAGTCATTTAATGTTGTGAGAAATAATATGGTTGTTCCATTGTGGCTTCATGATTGTTCCCAGTTTGCTATTCTGGGATATACATTCGTTCAAGTTTTTGATTTTAACACAAGCCTATTTGTCAAAAAAAAAAAAAAAATACATACTGTGTGTTCGGGTCCATTTGAAGTTTTATGCTAAAATATATACATATAATCTAAGCTTCGCAGCGTTCCTAAAATTTTAAGATTATTTTATTACATTGCCACCACTATTTTAAAACAATATTTTTTACACAATATTTTGAAATTACAATGTTAAAAAAAATGAATATCGGTGACAATATAGTAAAAAACAACTAAAGTTTTAGGAGCTGTGCGAGGCCTGTGTTGTAACCATACAGTTGGCAGCAAAATTTTTGAAGCACACATTTATCTATATGTATATATATGTATACACTGCTGTTTGTAAAAAATGCAACACCATGAAGAAATCATCAGAATTAAATGAAATTTGCAGCAAATGTCAATTATAGGATGTTATGCAAAATAGTAAAGTTTCAGAGCAACCGCGCATGCGTGGTGTGCGCAGCGCGCTCTGAACTGATGCTGAAAGCGTATAAATAGAGGGCTGTAGCAGGACGTTGAATATTGTTAATGATTATTTGTTAGTGGCGAACGTTTAGTGAGACCTAAGTATGCCTCCACGACGGAAGAAGGAGAAATTCCAACAACTTAAGGAGTTTGAACGGGGGTGGATTATCGGCCTTCGAGAAAGAAGATTTTCCTACCGCACAATAGGAACTCGTGTGCAGCGGAACAGTTCCACAGTGATGCGAGTTTGGAAGCAGTGGACCAACGAGCACCGAAAAACTGGCAGTGGACGACGGAAAGTGACGTCAGAGCTCGACGATCGACACCTGCTCCGCATGGCAGGGAATGACCGTACAACTTCTTCCACGCAGTTGGCAGCACGTTAGTCTACGGCTACAGGTGTACTAATGTCGGATTCTTCAATTCGTCGAAGTCTGCAGCACCGTGGACTGCGTGCAAAGGCACCTTATACAGGATCCCTCTCACGGCAAACCATCGACGGCTGCCTCTGCAATGAGTACAGAGCCTGGCAAGCTGATTGGCAACAAGTTGTCTTTTCAGATGATTAACGCTCCAATTTGAGGAACTATGATGGCCGCGTTCGTGTTAGACGCTATGCCGGTCAATGCTGCCTTCCAGAGTGCGTTATCGAACGACATAGTGGCCGAAGACCCGGCGTTATGGTCTGGGGTGCGATTTCGTATCATGGACGATTCAATTTGCTACGAATTGAGGGTGATCTCAATAGCAACAGGTACGTCCGTGAAGTGCTACAGCCCGAAGTCGTTCCCTTTCTTCAAGACATTCCTGGAGCTATCTTTCAGCAGGATAATGCACAACCGCAAGTTGTCTGTATTTTCCGGATCTTCCTTGATAGAGAATGCGTTCAGTCGTTGCTCCGGCCTGCGCGTTCTCCTGATCTCGCACCAATGAAAACGACTTATTAATCGTTGAAAAGCGAGTGGTCACTCACCAGTGACTACGGTCTATGAACTGTGGCATCCTGTTGAAGCTTCATGAAGGGCTGTATCCGAATACGTCATCCAATCGCTGTTCGATTCAATGCCTAGGCAGATAAGTGTAGTTATTTCTCCCAGAATTCGCTGCTTTATGCACTGTTTTCTCAGGATAAATAACTCAAAACTTCCTGAAAATTTAATAAATTGTTCTTCGTAGTATAATGCATGTGCCCAATAAATATCATTCTTATATTCGCATTCCTTCCTGGTGTTGCAATTTTAATGAACAGCAGTATATATAGGGGAGAGTGGGGATGAATGGGACAATAGCTACATTTTTATGTTTTGCAAGCATCTGAAACTTGACATTTTTTCTGATATATGGCAGTACTGAAGTCATTCATCAAGTGTAGTTTCAGAATTGTGCTATCCATACAAGGGCAGAAAAAAAATTAAAGTGTATTTTTCTGCTGCGAATGTAAGTTTTTACTAATTCAATTAGGTAGTAGTTAAGACATTAACTATTTGCTTTAAGTTAATATAACTCTTATATGGTGAAAAGACATATTTTATTGTGTTTACGACATCCAATAAGAATACTGACAATTGTTCATTAAGCCTATTTCCTGATTTATGTGATCATGTGGTGTTTGGGATGAATGGGACATTCTCCATTTCGTGCTAATTTAAAATTGTACACAAGAATTATATTAAAACAAATCTTAAATAGATTTTAAATATTTTTATAACCTTTAGTTCGGTAGATATTACATGGAATTATATAAGTAGCATTGATTTAGAGAAAAATAAATTGAAATTAATTGTTCTGATTTTTGTTTATAATAATTATGATTAAAAAATTATGTTAGAATATTCAGTGCAACTTAAATCAATAATTAAAAAAATAAATTAACAAACTAATAATAATTTGATTAAAATCACAATTTCAATCAAGCTAATTAAATAAATGCTGGTGATCATTAATGTAATCAGAGTTCCCAATTTTTAAAATTCATTCACGAGCATTTTTAGCCCCGCTTTCTTTTCGCACCAGAAATTTTGTAGATATTTCTCTTTAATATGTGACAACGATTAAATAAGATCAGAGCTGCCAACCTAATCCGGCAAATTGTTACTACCGCCCCTTTTTCTACACCACTTAATTTTTAGAGTATTTTTCTACTTAATTCATCATAGATACATTTGAAGAGAATTGCTCTAAAAATTAGCTAGTGTAGAAAAAGGGGCGTTTTTCAATAGGCGTTAACAATTTGCCGGATTAGGTTGGCAGCTCTGAATAAGAAGAAATCCATTTTTCAAAATCTCCGGCATGAAAAAGAGGCGGGACTAAAAATGCTCGTGAATAAATTATAAAAGTTCGAAACTCAGTATGTAATACTGAATAGAATGTTGGTTTTTCCCTATCAATCGGAAACAAAAATTTATTTGGATAATTTGTATTCTATTATAATGATTTATCTCTTTCTAGTGTCTTATTTATTTATTTTTTTTTTTTTTTTTAGATTAGATCTTATTAGATTAAATTACCAATGCCTAGAGCACTAGGAACTGTGCGAACCAAAGGACTTTTGCCTTTCGATGTTAATATGAGTCAATATATCAGTTTATGTTAATTTCAATAAATTCATAGTGTGTAATAAAATCACATATACCAATTTAACTTTTAAAATTTATTTATTTTCAATTTTGTTTTCTTTTCTTTATTAACTCCAGTTCTGTCTCATTCAGCCCCAATCATATCCCATTTATCCCCATATGTGGGGATGAATGGGACAATGCACATGCATGTAATAAATGTATATATATATATATATATATATATATATATATATATATATATATATACTTGTGTTATTAATTAAAAATGATAATTTTTTATTAAAAATAGTATGTTTATATGTAACTGATAACTGAAGTGTACTTATGAGCAATGTTACAAAATTCTGAATTACATATGGTGAACGTTATCAATAAAAACATGAAAAATGTCCCATTCATTCTCATTCTTCCCTATACTTTAGTTTGATCACTAATTTTTATCCTTTACTTATTATTTCATAAACTGCATAAGACTAAGATCATGACTCGACAAATATTTACTTAACAAAGCAGTACTAGGTGCACATGTTTAAACCTTTCAGGGGCGGTGGTTGCATAGCGCAACCACAAATTTTAATTCAAAATTGCACAAACTGTCCCCTGATTTTTTTTTTTTTTAATAACATTTTACTTTTATAGCTTAGACAAATAACTTCATTTATTTCTTGTCTTTCAGTATTGTTGGTGATTTCTGGTGGCTGTTGATTTTAAATGAATAAAAATTTGCTTGCCCCTGAGAGGGTTAAATAGGAATTATTGCTAGCGCTTCAATAATTTTGCCGCCGACCGTGGATATCAACATTTTAATTTATTGCAGAGTATTTTTAGCCTGCTTTTCAGAACTACTGTCTGTCCATTGTGAGATTACGTATTCAAAGAATATCGAAAGTTATACGATACAGTTACGTACATTTGTAAAGTTTTAAAAATCAATGCGTACTGCATGATTTTTCGTTCTTGTTTTTTCTCATTCATGATCATCTTATTCAATTTTAAATTAGAATTTAGCGTACAATTTTCACTTCTACCTAACATGAAATTACGTAACAACAAATAAAATACTTTTTTGATTTATTCTAACCAGTAGGCAGTTCTTAACTAAAGAACTCCTCCTTAGTTTAAAATATTCAGGAAGGTCCATATATCCCTTGCACAATGCGCGATTAACTGAAAATCATCTTTTAATATTTTTATAATATTATTCTGGTATAAGTAAAATTTTCAAACACAGTATTTCTTTAGAGAATACAATGTTCTTAAACTGTGCATTATTCATGATAAAAATGTTGTTTTATTTTCTATTAGAAAAGAAAAAATGTGTGTAACATTTACAGAACTTCTATTACCTATTACTACATCTACAGACTTATTTGTCTTTTTATTTGTAACAAAGTTAACCAAGTAATGCAAATAAAATAAAACAACTGATTAAATTATGAATACTGCTTTCTAAATGAAGGATGGTTTCTTTAAAAAAAATTAATAATAATAATAAAAAATAAATAAATAAAAATAATTTTTTTTTATTGAATAACAAGTCAGTGTATGAACTGAAATTCTGCGCTTTGAAATGCACTGTAAAACTTACAATTGCTATCTCTTTATTACTGCGGAATATAAGTACTTCTGTTTTTCTTTACCCGTATCAAAAAAAAAAAAAAAAAGAATATGCATAGGAATTGCTGAAGACAGCATGATGAATCGTTAAGTTTATGAATGTTTGAAGAGTTAAATTCAAAAGGAGAAAACCATCTGAACAGTGATAAAATAGTGTCCGTCTTAGAACGGAATTCCTTCACTGCTCATTTTCAACAATAGTTTCTACTTTATTTAATTGAAGAAACTGATTGTAAAACTCCAATAAAAGCTTAGATGTAGAATTATTGGTAACATAAAATGCGAAATACTTTAATACCCGCTTCAGATTTTTTCAAGCTGTAAAATAATAATAAAAAAAAGTAACTCTACCGGTAGTGGATACTTTCAAACCATTTTTTGTCTAATTTTTCGTGCCGTTCTTAATTATTTATACTACAATTTTACAAGTGTTCAATAACCTAATTAATTTTGTCTGTACCTGATTGTACTGTGAAAGATATTAAATAATGCAAATATATGCTGAAAAAAGAAGAATTTTTCTGAAGAGCTAAAATAAAGCAGTAGTGTATCCTTAAACCCCTACTGTGGACACTTTTCTGTTCTAGTAATTTAAGCCTTATCGCTCGTATGTCCATTCTGAGGGGCATTAAAAAATCGAGCTACGCCATAAGATGTTCTTCTGCAAATGAAATGTTATTTTTCTAAAACGTGTAACTATAGGCTTCCTTTCGGCTACCGGAAAATTTTAACAGAAAGATTTATTTTATTTAATGATGAAGTAAAATAAAACAAATTATTACAATTTTTCGGTAGCCAAAAGGTAGTAAGTTGGAAACTATACGTGTGACGTTTTAAAGGAACGCCAAAAGGCGTGTCTTACGGATAATATGCGGAACGCAAAGGGTTAAGCCTTTATCTTCCTGTAGAAATTGGGAAATAAAGTGAAAACTGGAAATATATATAAACAAAAGGTGCAACTTCCAAAATTTTTAATTATTCTGAAGGATTTTTTACCCTGCTTTTATTTCGCACCACTTTATTTTTAGAAAATATTTCTGCGATATATAACTTCTATAACATAAGAAAAAATTCTCATAAGAAATAAGCAGTGTGAAATAAAGGCGGGGCTAAAAATATTCCGGAATATACTAAATTGTTGGCAGCCATGTAATTTTCCTCATTTAATATCAAAAGCCATAAGAATTTACGTAAAAAGTTTTAGTACAATAAATAAATAATTTATTTTCCTTTAAGCATCAAAGCAAAACTTTACAAAAATTTTCCGGGACGAGTTTTTACAAGTTGGAAATAAAATGCATACTTGCCAACATCCTAAATAGTATTCCGTAGTATTGTTAGTCCCGCCCTTTTTGTCACACCAGTAATTTTTTATAGTAATAGTCTCCAAATGGAATTACGATTAAATAAGAAGAAAAATACTCGTAAAAGATACTGGTGTGAAAAAGAAGGTGGGGCTAACAATACTACGGAATATTAATTAGTATGTTGGCAAGTATGAAAATGACAAAGGGTTAAAAAGGTAAAGCACAATTTCTTGAGAAAATAATCAAAAAATAGCATCTATTGCACTAAATTCATACACAACTCAACTATATAAAAATCTCTTAAGGGTAAATTTCTCTCTTTTTATTTTTCTCATTTTAATTATGATAGTAGGCAAACATAAATTATTTATTTATTTTTATTTATTTCATTTATTTATTTATTTTCAATTTTGTATAATTGCTCTCAAAATTAAATTATCTATATAAATATCTGTTCGGTCTCTGTTGAAATTATACTTTTATATAAAAAAAAAAAAAAGAAAAATGTTTTAATTTTAATAACTCTATTTAACTTATTAATGGGTATACTATTATCCTACTACCAGATTAAGCAGATAGAAGAAAATATCTGCTTTTTCTTTTTTTTTCGATTATAGTATTATTTATCATTTTAAATGAGAGAATAATTGAGTCAACTACTAACGTCTGACAAAAAAAAAAAAAAAAAAAAAAAAAACTTTAAAAACATCTGCATCCTCTCGGGTAGCACTGATTAACAAAATTTAATTTAATGTAACAGAAATTTTGGGAAAAACTTAAGTAGTACTGTATACTAAGTTTCTTAGAAAGACTCTTAGTACATCAACAAAGCATGTTTATATATTATACTCTTCTTGACAAAAATGTTTTATTTTTCTTTGATAAATTATAAAATAAAAATAGGAGATAAGAATTAGAAAATAAGAACAAATACTTAATAACATCGTCTAAAGTTCAGTTTTCCTTTAAGAAAAGAGGTGTTATAATATATATATATATAAACGCAATGATGTTTTTTCAATCAATTTAGATTTCCCTAAATCACTAAATGTATTATTTTTTATTTTTTTCTATGTTACTCCCAATTTCGGAAGAAAATTCCAGCAAATCTTATTTCTTGAATTTAGTACTGTCTTTTATATTCAGAAAGTTTCTCTCAAACAGATAAGGGAAAGTCTCATTCATTATTGGATTTAGATATGAAAATGGGCCACTCAGAAGCAGGTGACTTCGTCTTTAAGAATTTACATATCAGGAACTGTGATTTAAAGCTCACTTTCAAGAAAAGTGTCTTACTTTTCAGGATAAAATGAAAGTGACAAAATAATAGTATATGTCTGGCTATAGAAATGGAAAAGAAGCCAATGTGTAATTTCTAATACATTTTCATTTCGCTTTTATCTTGGAAATATAATTATAAAAGTAGGTTTTAAGGTCATTTAAATTGTTTTATTCTTATGTAGTCAAGCATGTAGTTTTAATTATTAATATTTAGTTCTTTTTCTTTTTTTTTATTACTTTCTCTTACCCATAAGGTAGAGAAAGTATTGTTTTTGGGTCAAATTTTTGAACGCGAGATTTTGTTATATTTACACGTTTTGAGGTCCCCTGAATACGAAAACCATGTTTTTAGCAAATGTCTGTGAGTATGTGTGTCTGTGTGTGTGTCTGTCTGTTATCAGCATATCTCAAGAACAAATAGTAGCAGACATTCCAAACTTGGTATTCTAAATGTATATCATATATAGATGCTACAGTAAGCTTTTCATTAAGATCAAGCAAATGGTTCGTGTACAGGGACAATCAAGAGAATTCTAATACATTACGTCTATGGGGGAAATTGCAGGTAAGTAGAGTTTAACGTCTATAGACTGCACTAAACCAAATGAAACGAATATATATATATTGTAATAGAGATAGTCAACTGGGAAAAAAAGTTTGCGTATGTAGGAGCCTATGTGTGAGGGGGGCGGTAGCCCCCCTCACACATAGTTAATTATCATATAAAACTCTACCGAAGCCTAATTTGAATTGTTTAACATAGGTTTACATAGCATCGTTATCTTACCTCTTAATCTCCAACCTGTATTTATAGTATTAAATTTCAGGGTAAGAGAAAGTCCTGTGAGTGACGCACCAGATTATTTACTTTACAAAAGTAACCGTTTATGAATTACATTTGTAATTTTTAATGTAGCGTATTGAACGCTAATTTTTACCTTTTTTAAATATTTTGTATATATTGAATAAAATACTGAATTAGAAGCTTTACATACTTTTTTTATGCTAAAGGTATGTACAAAAGTCGCATTTTACTTGCCGACGGATTTCGGGAATATATAACACCACTAAATTTTAACACGCAGTTTTTGTAACAATCTTCTACGATTAAATGAGCAATTAACACCGGTCTGATAAAAAGGGTACAAGACAATTTTTTTTGCAGTGCGTTTTTATTTTGTCCCTTAGTTTACATTATACTATATATCATAGCCTCCTAAACTGCCTTCCGCGTGGCTTGGAAACTTGGCAACAGTTCAAGCGGTAGACAGAGCCACCTGGTACAGATTGCGCAAATTTTTTATTCAACAGCCTCTAAAGATTTTTAAAAGTGGATTTTGATATACGTAAAAGGCGAATAGAATCGAAGAAACGTCGATTATATATATTATATATCACTTCTTAAAATTATTGGTGAAAGTTGAATAAAAAAATCACACAATCTATACCAGGTGGCGCTGTCTACCGCTGGAACCAAGCCAAGTTTCCGAGTCACGCGGAAGGCATCTAGTTTAGATGGCTACGGTAGATTAATAAAATAAATAAATTAATTAATTAATTAAAAGAAATAAAAGAAATCTAACGCTTTTATTGTTGTTATACTGACTTATAAAATATAATGAAAAGTATACGATAATCTTAGTTCCTATCCCTATATCTAATTCAACTGAGGCATTTTGTACTTTTCTTGAATAATATGTAAAATTAGATCGTTTCACGATCTATTTAGGACTGTTACATAAGTAAAAATGAAAATCGTTAGCATTTTTCTTATATACATGAATAGTATTTTAATCTACCGAAAGGACAGCAAAAATGTTATTATTTATTTTTTTTTTAAATTCAAGGCTCTGTCTTATAAAGGATTTAATTAGCAATAGAAGTGCTAATTTCAAGAGGCAGCTAGATAATTTATCATAAAGAATTTAATTTTATTTATACAAAATTTCCAAAAACGGCACAGTTCTTAATCTTGTGAAATACAGTAAATCTTTATACGTTATTTCCGAAATATAATACATTAAAGTGTTTACGTTGCATGTGGTTAAAATGTAAGCATATCTGATATAATATCGCGGTACATCTTTAACGTTAGAGATGTTTGAATTAGTTATTTATTGCGAAAAAATAATCGATTTGATATTTTTAAACTTATTTAAAAATCTCAGATTGATCATAATTTTAAGAATTCTGGAGTGGCTCCACTCAACTTTCCGGACATTTAGTAATTAGTGGTTGTTTAAATTAATTTAGATGACAGAAGTCGTTAAAAATACAAAGAGAATATCATAATAGAGTTTTCTCTACCAAGATGTTTGTCGTTTATTGAATCGTAATGTGTGCAATTTTTTTTCCTGTGCGTCCCAGTTAAAGCACTAGAGATAATAAAATTAATAAATCAAATATTCATCTTCTTTTTTTTTTCCTCCCAAATAATTTAACATTTCTAAAGCGATCTTTAAAGAATTTCATCTAATAGACCGCAACGCATAAAAATTCCACTTTTTATACCGATTAGATATATATATTAGGGGGACCGGAAAATAATGTCGTTTTGAATTAATAAAATGAAACCGGAAATTTTTGTTTAAGCGTGTTTACATGGTACTTTACAAATAACCATCTTATAAGTTACCTAAGAAAATCTTAAATTTTATCCAGGATAAATTTCCGATGTCAGTATTTTAATTCAAAACGACATCATTTTCCGGTCCCCTTAATATATATGTGTGTGTGTGTGTGTGTGTGTGTGTGTGTGTTTGTATATATATATATATATATATATATATAACTCTGGCCTTTATATAAATTTGAAGGGTTCTAGCGAAGATAAATTGCAACATAACTACAAATTTCTTTCTGTATAGAATGTTGATTTTAGGCGCTATCGCACTTCAAATGTTTTGAGTCAGTTGGCTATAATGATGATGAAATTCTTTTTTGTCCCAGTAAATGAACTTTAAAACTTGAGCTCATCAAAAGCTATACAAATTTCGCGATGGTTATCTATGACCTACCCACCAATTTTTATCTCCTTTAAATACGGCATTTAGATGCTGTTGCACCACGATGGAACATTTGACAGATTTAAACGGCCAAAAATATTTCTTGCAGCAAAATTGGTGAAATGCTTCTCACATGTTTTTTTTTTTTTTTTTTTTTTTTTTTTTTTGGTCATATTACAGGGTTGGAACACGGGCGCAGAATTCATACCACTATCAATGTAAGAAAATTTTCTACTTCTTAAATCAACGATATTATAGGTAGAGAAATTTCTTAAACGGATTCCGGTATGAATTCTGCGCCCGTGTTCCATCCCTGATATTATAATATTTTACAGTAGTTTTCTTAAGAAAGTAGGATTTTTCTCTGTATATACAGGTCATATCAAAATGACACAAAGCAATAACTTTAATAACAATAAAATATTTGATTATTTCTGTATTGATGATTCTATTTAATCAATAAATAACATCGTGTCTTATCATCTAGTGCAAACATATCTTTAAAATTTTTTATGTCACAATAAAATTTCCTCAAAATTTTTGGAGCTAACAATGTTTTTTCTGAAGAGCCTTTGAAAGATTTTGAATCGATATAAAATTGCATTATATTGAATTTTTCATTTATCTCATCCATTTATAAGGTGAAGAAAGTGTTGCTTTTAGGTTAAATTTTAATATTAACTTTCTGTTATATTTACTCGTATCGAGGTATTTAATCCCTGAATCAGAAAATCAGACTTTTAGCGATTGGTCTGTGTATGTCTGTCTATTTTTGCCATACCTCAAGAACAAAAAGTAACAGAAAGCTCAAACTAGGTATTCTATAGTATAGGAATGCTACTTACAACTTTTTATTGAAATCAAGCAAACGGTTCATGTATAGTAACATCCAAGAAAATTAAATTATACTACATCTATGGATTAAATTTTTGGTAACAACTATAAGAAACACTAAATAAAAATAAATGAACATGTATTTTTTTTATGTGCGTAACAGCATGTTTTCTGTACAATATGGTCTGAAAATAATTCAACTTTCATATACAATGCTACCCAAAAGACTTTGAATATAGCGGGATTACGCATGAACATTGCTGGATGTGAATTTTAAGGTGTTGCTGTATGTTATTAATATAAAACTTTTTTAAGTATATAATGTTGTGTACACATAACTTATAGAAACTTACAAAACCAGATATTCTTTAATATAGGAATGTTACGTACAACTTTTCATTGAAATCAAGCAAATGGTTCATGTATAGTAACATCCAAGAAAATTCAATTATATTACATCTATGCAGGGCCTGATTAAGGGGGAAGCTCGCTCATACCGGAATATTTTTACAATTATTTTTTACTTCATGTCATAAAAATTCCACGCTTTGACGAGGAAATATTTTTTATAAAAAATGAACGGTGTAAAACAATCCAATTTACTCACCGTTATTAGACACCAGAATTCTTTTAAAATAATTTTTAATGAAAATTTTCTGTTTATTGTAGGAGGAAAGTATTTGTTAAAAAATAACGGTGTAAGTATATATAATGTGTGACGAGCGAGCTTCCCCCTTAATCAGGCCCTGCATCTATGGGTTAAATTTTTTGTTGGTACAGATTAAATAATATAAGAAGCACTAAATAAAATTAAATGAACATATATTTATTTTATGTTCATAACAGCATGATTTCTGTACAATATGGTCTGAAAATCATTCAACTTTCATATACAATGCTACCCAAAAGACTTTGAATATAGCGGAATTACGCATGAAATTTACTGGAAGTGAATTTTAAGGTTTTGCTGTATGTTATTAATATAAAACTATATCCAAGTGTATAATGTGGTGTGCACATAACTTATAGAAACATACACGGCTACCAATAATTAAGCGAAAGCGTTATTTTTAAAAATGTAATTGCAAAAGGGCTTTACTATATTTTACTATGTCCAGAAAAACTACTTAGGAATGAAAATTACTTCCTTATACCCATAGCCATACGGTAAATAAAGTATTATTTTTAGTTAAATTTTAAGCGCTTGTCTTTTGCATACCTGCCAAGTTTTTAATTTATTTCGGAATGTTGTTAGTCCCGCCCCCTTTTCACACAGTAATACTTTTAGAATAATTGTCTTCAAATTTAATCGTAATTACATATTTCAGAAAACTTTTTTACAAAGATTACGGTGTGGAAAAGAGGGCGGGGCTAACAACATTCCGGAATAAATTAAAAAACTTGGCAGCTATGCTTTTGTATACTTACGCGTATACAAAAGACAAGCGCTGCACGTTCCCTGAATAGTAAAATGAAGTTTTAAACGATTGATCATTGTGTATGCCTTATATCAGCGTAACTAAAAAACAAATAATTGTAGGCAATTCAAATGTTATATTTTTATGCAATTTTGTATTCTTATGCATATGAAGTTGCTACTTGAAAAATTTGATCCTGTTTGATAACTTTGATAGAGTGATGAAGGTAAAAGAATTATATGGAAAATAAAACTTTTACTAAACTTAGTTAATTTTTTTTTTTATCGCAGGCTTTCAAAAAGTGCTTGTTAACGTTCCCCTTAATCTGCAATATATATTATCGAAATGTTATACAAAGTCGTGTGAGGGCCGTACCATGTTATTAACAAACTGTACGAGCTCTTTCTTTAAATAATTACATAATTTAGTAAGGATCTCTCTTGATGAAATTTGAAATTAATTATTAATTTATTTTTTTTAATATAAAAGCGTTTTTCTTGTATTTTTTAGATATATTCTATCATTAAAAGTAAGTTAAAGTCTATACAAAAAATTATTTTAATGATTTTAATAAATTTTAACTATAAAGAGCCATATCCTACCCGCATTCTAAGCAAACACGGTAAATAAATCACTTATTTGACGATTAATCAAAGAAAGGCACCCAAAGGAGGGACAAATTAAAAATATAACATCTTTGTAAATTCACAGAAACAACAGTAGAGAAAGAAACGAAACAACAACAACAACAGCAAAATAGAAAACCATTACTTTTATTGCTAATATTTATTGAACGATGTCAGATAACTTCAGTTATTTGCATTTAAATTAAAATTCTTTGAATGCCATTTTTGGGGGGTGGGAGGGTTGAAATCACTCCCCCCCTCCTTTTCTTCTAAAACTGGAAACTCTCATCGTTGATATTAATGAAAAGTTTTGATTTAATTTTCATAAGAAAACTCCAGATTTAAACTAACTATTTTAAAACATATTTAATTCAGAAAGAATAATTTAGTATTTCTTATAACATGAGCTGAAATTTACATTAATGATAATATCATTTACTTAGTATCATTAAATAAAAAATAAAAATAAAATAAAATAAATATTGGTAAGAACAGTACATTTTTGATGTATTTATATATAAAGTATAATATAGGGGTGATTCCATGGCACACGTAGTGTGAGTTACTTAGAATGTAAGATTTTCACTTTTTGCTTCCATTACCCTACTACCATAGGTAATGGAAGTACTGTATTCAGTTCAAAAATTCAATATCGAGTTTTCCCCTGATTTACACGTTTTAAGGTCTTCTAAGAACAAAAACGTATTTTTTGGCAGTTGGTCAGTGTGTGTGTATGTATGTATGTGGGGAATCTTCTAGCTATCATATCTCCGAAACTAATAAAGGTAGAACTACGAAACTTCAGAATTAAGACAGGTCTAGTGCACAGATTAATTTTTTTAAATGTTGGTAAAAATTGGAAAACCGGAAGTGGGACCGTAAGTCCGCATCTCAAAAACGGCTTTTATGATTTTCTTTAAAGTTGCTATATAAACACTCTATTAGATATTCTTTTAAATAATCTAGTTGGTTAGTTCAGGAAAACTGATAGACGTCCTGTATAAATACCTGAATTTGAGGTCTCACAAGTGCGTCCCTTTAAAAACGGCTGTATGGATTTTTTTTCAAACTCGCTATATTAAATCTCTTAAACAATCTTTTGTGTGTAATTGTTGTTTTCCGGTCAATAATTGAGTGTGCCAGGTTTTGGTAAAAGTTGGTACCTCATAAACGGCTCTATCGATTTTCTTCAAAACTTTTCCCTAAATCCATTTTAGATATCCTTCCTCAAGCATTACGTGGTTATTACCGGAAAATTAATAGTCACCCTGCTTAGGTAAGGTGTTAGAACTCGAAAATTGGTGTTTCAAGTAGTAGCTCTACAATTTTTTTTTTCTTATTTTTTTTAACTCGCTATGTAAAATTTGTGTGAATGTCTTTACATGTGTATCAATCTTCTCTTAATGGAAAATTTTTAGGTTTCTACTTCGTTAGACCAATTTTATGTCTTCTAATCACATTATCTCCAAAAAATACATATAAAAAACGTAATAGTAGGTAATTCAAGTGGTGTGGTTGTTTCACACCATATTTTTTTCCGTAGTACTATTACTATAAACAAAAACTCTATCAACAGGAGTGTCTTTGTTATTAAATATGATCGAGATTATTGTTAGAAAAATACGGTGTCAAAAGCAGAAATATTCTTGTGTGTCACTGACATTATATTTATCTTATATGTCAATATTTATAATTAAATCTGGAGCATTATTAGTATGTGCATTTTCTTACACACCACTTGTTTTGTAAAGTAATTTTCTGCAACATAAAATTACGATTAAATCAGAAGAAATGTTTTCTAAAATTTAAGGAGTCAGGAACATTTGATAAGAAAAAAAAGAAAGAAAAAGAAAAACGACCATAATTTTATTTACAATAAATCATAAAATAATTGCTTTTAAAACTTATACCTTTCAATAGGTGTTAAGAAATTCATTATTATTATTATTATTATTATTATTATTATTACATAAAAAATGTCAGAGTGAATTTTTCGTCGATGTATAATTTTGCGCGCACTATACCTCCATGATGGTTAACCAGAATTTAACGAAAGTTTAGCAGCTTTTGTAATAAATGTATAAATGGACGAACAATTAATTTTTATCATTAGAAGTTTTATAATTAGAAACATAATACACAAAAAATAGTGATATTTTTTTAATAATAATCATAATAATCGTCTTTTTCAAAAGAATGGAACTTCACAGCAAAATTATTTTTCATCATTTTACTCTTATTTGTAGTAATGGTATATTAAAATATTTTTGGTATTGAGAGTGATATTAAGAAAATAATTCCATTTAGTTTATTAGGTAAAATTAATTTGATTTTTAATTTTTTATAAATGTCTTGAGAAGTATATTTACCGCCCAATAAATTAACCCTTATCGCTCGTATGTCGTCTTCTGAGGGGACATTAAAAAATCGAGCCACGCCTTATGGTGTTCCTCCGCAAATGAAATGATACTTTTATAAAACGTGTAACTATAGGCTAATTTTCGGCTACCAGAAAATTTTAACACAAAAAGATTTGCTTTATTTAATGATGAAGTAAAATAAAACAAATTATACATTTTTTCGGTAGCTAAAAGGTAGTATGTTGGGAACTATACGTGTGACGTTTTAAAGGAACGTCAAATAGCGTGTCTTACTGTTCAAAATAGGAAAATATGCCGAGCGTTAAGGGTTAATTTTAAATGAGAAAGGCGTGGTAACCTACCTTTCCACGCCTATTGTTTATTCTAAGAACCTATTTTTCTGGAAAAACTACTTACTAGGGGTTTATAAACAGGATTTCAAAATAATAATAATAATAATAATTAACACAGAGTGTGACCCTTGTTCTTTTATTTTGTTCCTTCAGGTATTTTAGCAGAATGAAAACGGCAGGCGTAGTAAAATTAGCTTACCACGCCTTTCCCATTTTAAAATTGATGACTTTGTGGCAGAATATTTACCACAGCCCATTAAAGGGTTAATTATAAGGTATTTTTCCATATGCACACTTTTCTGTAGGTTCATATAATGCATAGCTGCCAAGTTTTTTTAATTTATTCCGGAATGCTGTTAGCTCCGCCCTTTTCACACCGTAATCTTTATAGAAAAATGGTCTTCAATATATAATTACGAATCAATATGAAGAAAACTACTCTAAAAAGTTAACGGTGTGAAAAAGAGGCGGGACTAACAGCATTCCGAAATAATATGAAAAACTTGGCACCTATGATAATGTATCAATTGAATGTCATCCCGTGGGATAGGTTTATATGGACAAGAAATTAATTTTGATATTTTCAAGAAAAATTAAATAAAATTAAAAATGTACAAATATTCGAACAGCTGTAATAGAGAGGAAAAAATTTCGTAACACTTATTAACACTTTCTCGTTTTCATGTTTTTGTCTTTTTGACAGAAAGGTCCGCCTGTGGGCGTTATTTTCCAAAGTTATAATATTTCAGAATTTTTTTTTCAATATTTAGATTGATATTACAAATGGATATACATTATAATTAAATTAATTCTAATCAAAGTATTTATATCCATAGTATATTGGTTGTACAAATATGAATACTGTGTATATTTTTTAAAAATAAATGGCATAAAAATTTCAAAAGAATCGCCCAATTGCGAAGTTACAGATTTTAAAATGGCGCGAATCTACATCAGCGGTTGCGAAAGTGTTAAATAATACAAGTTTTAAAAGTATTTATTATTCAAGTCATTGTAAAAAGAATTGCGATCATATTTACCATACTTGCCGACATCCTAATTAATATTCCGTAGTGTTGTTAGTCCCGCCTTTTTTCCATACCAGTAAATTTTTAGAGTAATGTTCTCCAAATGCAATTACGATTAAATAAGAAAGAAAATATTCTAAAAAGATGCTGGTGTGAAAAAGAAGGCGGGGCAAACATTACTAAGGAATATTAATTAGTATGTAGGCAAGTATGTATTTACTGATATTTCCACCGTTCAACAGTGTTGCCAGATTGAGCGACTTTTTATTTAATAGTCACCAACAATTTTGAGAAGTTATGTTTGATATACATGATTATGTACATTAAAAATCACTTCTCAAAATCATTGAAGACAGTTGAAAAGAAAAAAGAAAAAGAAAATCACGTAATATGGCAACACTACCGTTCAAACGTATCTGGCCCCTTAAGGTAAGTGTAAAAAAAAAGTGTGGGTACAAAACATTTCCCAGAATAAATAAAATATGCATAGCTGAAATTTACATGAAATAATATTATATAAAAAAGCGAACAATATCTGGATTTATATAAAGTATCTCAATTAAAAAAAAAAAAAAAACTATTTTTAATTTAAAAAAATATTTGAAATTTTAGCAAACATCACATATGTATAAATTTTATTTATCCCTTAAACTTTTCAAAATGTATATGCTTCACTATTTAATGTCGAAATTTTTCCATTACACATTTCTTTGCTTCTTTGTAATATTTTATATGATAATGGCTTTGAAAATTGAGTATTGATCCTCTAAATATATATATATATATTCACGGCAAGATTTACATTAGAAAATTCCTATACAAAAGTACCTTTTTTATGATCGAAGGAGCGGCTTTTTAATAAGCTTTATTTCACATTATCACAGTGTCTGTAATTTACTTTAGAATGTACAAAAATAACTTCTATATTCTAATTTAGTTTCAAGTGCATGATTCTGGAACGATAAAAAGAAAGATTGTTACATAAAAACGATTTTTTTTACTTACTGTTTTTTTTTTTTTTTAATTCTATAAAGTATACCTATCTTTCTTCATAATTTTTCTTTGGTACTTTGTAAAAAAAATCGGATAATGTATTTATTGAAGGGAAAGAAAATAGTAATTTATATTTTGAAATTCAAAGGTACTTTTTTTTAGGCAGATAAATGTTAAATAGTTTTATGTGTTAAAAATTTCTATGAGTTAAAATCATACGTAAATCTCTGATAAACTGGCTTAATATATATATATATATATATATATATATATATTACAGTGACCTCCGCTTGATGAAATCACTGATTAATAATATCAGCCGCTTAATATGATCAAATTGCCAGGACCGGAATCAAATCAATACAAACTTATTTAACGTTTTTGTATCCTACCGGGATTTTAAAGTCCCATCAAAAAATTCCTCAGTATTGCCTAAATTTACTACAGGATTTCATTGGGACAATAGTTTAAGCTTTCCCTATAGTTAAGCTATAGTTTAAGCTAAATGTAATACTTTCGCGACCGCTGACGTAGATTCACGTCATTTGAAAATTTGTAACTCCACCAGTTGGCGTTTCTTTCGCAATTTGTATGCTATTTTTTTCTTAAATATATAACCAATATTCACATTTTTACTATGAAATATACTATGGATACAGATATATTCATCGCACGTAGACCTTACTGTCAAAAATTCAAAATCATGCGGTCGCGAAAGTTTTAATATGAGATGATTCTCGCGCATAATGAAATATGATAAAAAGGTTTCAAACTATTTTTCCAAAAATAAAATAATTTAGGATATAAAGGGTTACAACCGCGACTTAATAAAATCAGCATCACCCGTTAATAAATTCAAAAGTACCTCTTCAGACGCAAAAAATGTCATTGGGACTCTAAACAATTTTATTATTTACACTGTATTTTTTTTTTTATAAAATAAATAAATAAATAAATAAAACACAGAAATCTCCAGTTATCCATCTTTGTCAAAAATTTTACATTTGCAGCATTGTTACAAATTAAACACGTCACACCATTTGTCTCAGTAACAATTTCAAAGAACGTATTCTTCAAAGCGCGGTGATGAGTCACAAATTTGATTTGATTAAATTTATTTTTGATTATAAAAAGACAATTTCTAATTCTTATTTTGAAACTACTAAAAAGAAAGAAGTTTAAGCGTAAGGATTTTAAATTTAAAAGAAAAACGTGAACTTTCGGCAAGTTAATGATGATTTTTCTCAAAGAAAAACGCTTCGGAGCTTGGGATGTATTTAATTTGCTATACTGAAAGAACAATTATCTTTCAAAAATTAATAAATATTGTTTATTAGTTCCATTATTTGTTACCATTCGAAATTTCTTTCCAAATTCAGGAAAATAATACCTTTTTCTTGTGTGCAGGAACGTTCGCTGGATATTAAAATCAGTCGCTTAATAAAATCATTTTGACTGAGTACGAATGTGATTATGATATTCGGCGGGTACTGCATATATATATATATATATATGTGTGTGTGTGTGTGTACCATTTTTTCATTTTTGTTTCAATTGTTAAATCTGAATCAGTGTATATAAATGTACTTGTAAATTCTTATCATTTGCTTATAAGTAAACCGAAATATACACCTTTTGCATACAACATGCACCGTGTCCCAAAAGTTTAGACAGTCAATACAATTTGCATTAACATAAAAAGTAATAAGGTATATATTAAAATTCGTGAGATAGGTAATAAATAAAAACAGTTTTGCTAATATACATACATAAATTATGATCAGAGGTTTGCAATTATAAAATGTATTAAATTATATAAAAATGTGCTGTCCGAGAAGTATAGACACCTGTAAGTATTTTTTGTTTTACATTTGAAAACGTAACTAAAAGCTTACTTTTAATATTGAATTGTATTGCAACGACACTTTATAACATCAAATACACGTTGCTCCATAGAATTAATTAAGCAATGCATTACAGAAGGAGATATTTCGTACAACGCTTTGTCAATTGCTGTTTTTAAGTCATTTACACATGTAAATTGCTTTGCATTTTCATATATTGTACGAGATAATATCCCCCATATGTTCTCCATGGGATTCAAATCCGGACTAAGTGCTGGCCAGTCTAATAGTGTTATATCGTCTTGTATCAACCACGTTATCGTTGATCTGGAGGTATGGATTGATGATTCATCTTGTTGGAAAACACAGTCCTGTCCTGCTAGCAAATCCCTAATTAGCAGTAAATTGGTACGTAAAATATCCTGACAATTCTCTTATTTCATTTTTCTGTCCATAAATCCTAGAAATGTTTACCCGTTGAAACAAAACTCTCCCCAGGTCATTACGGATCCTTCGCCTTATTGCCTGCTTAAACAGTTCTTCGGTTCTTTTCTTAGGTCATACCAGTAAAATTTATAGCTGTCGGGGCCGTCCAAATTCCATTTCTTTTCGTCACTGAAGATGACAAAAAGCCACATTTTACCGTATGACATATGCTTTCTAGCCCACTTTAGACGTGCATCTTTATGTCTCTACTTTAAGCAAGGTTTTGCTTTCATTCTCCTGTAAACGATGTGTTTTGAAACTTTAATTATTTTGTGTACTGTACTTTTTGAATTTCTAGAAATGATCCAATTGCACGCACAGATAAATTACCAACTGAAGCCTATTTTAATAAGATTCTATTGTCGCGTAATGCTGTTTTCTTTGGTCTTCTGGCTCGCTTTAGAGTATTCCATGTTCCACCTGATCTCAAAACTCTATAAATACTGCTCAAGGATCTCTTTATTCTTCTCGATAATTGTGCATGATTTCGTCCTTGCTCTTTTAACTGTAAATCTTAATAATTTCATCCTTAGAAATTTCTTTAGAAAGTGGCATTTTTATCAGAATACGCAGGAAATGTCTTTTCCGAATCACAAACAAAACAATAAATTAAACTCATTAAATTACCATGCTAAAAATATAGTAGACGATACTTAAATTAAAGGAAAAAATTATTCTGCATTTATAGAAGCAGACAATAAAAATATTTTATTCTGTGAAGAAAAATGTAAAAGAAAACATGTAATGCTGTATCGTGTCTATACTTTTGGGACAGCACATTTTTATATAATTTAATGTACATTTTATAATTTCAAACCTTTGATCATAATTTATATGTGCAGATCAACAAAACTATTTTTATTTATTACCTATCTCACAAATTTTAATTTTACCTTAATACTTTTTATGTTAATACAAATTTTATTGATTGTCTAAACTTTTGGGACACGGTGTACAATCTAGTCCTATGAGGAAGTACTATTGTATGCTTAAAAAAGAAAAAAAAAAACATTAATTTAACTTTTTTCAAATTGTTCATACTCTCCAGGTGATGTCATTTAATTTTTTACAGTGAATAAAAAGCTATAACATGTTATATGCAGAACTGCCAACCTAATCCGGATGATTGTTAGTACCATCCCCCTTTTCTACACCACTTATTTTTTAAAGTAATTCTCTTCAAATGTATTTAGAATGAATTTTCCATTTAGAATCTTGGCGAGATTAGAGATGAAATTTGGAGGCAAATATTGTCTCTGAATAGCCAGAATTAGTACACTCTTTCTTAATTTTGACAGCGTTAATTGTTTTGATAAAATCTTATATCGTTGCTCGCCACTAATTTTCACCAAAGAGAAGAAAAGTAGGCCATCTATACTCGAACGATTTTCATTGATCTCTAAGATGTGTATTTGCGAATGAAAGATTCTATAATAAGCAGTCGAGTATTATTCCTGAAAAAAAAAAAAAAAAAAAAAAAAAAAAGTTTCGGTGGTACATATAATTTTATTATCTTGAATTTTTCTGTTGTAGTAGAGGTTTTTTTTTTTTTTTTTTTTTTTTTTTTTTCTGCGTTGAAAAATGTTCTTGGACCGGAACCTGCCTGTTTACGAATCAATTACCTCACACAAAAATGTCGATGTTTTCATAAAAATATGCATAATTCAATGGATGTATAACGGTCAACGTTATCCGCCATTTTATTTCAAAATGATTTGTTTGAAACTCAGTTTACACATTGCTGATATTGAGGTCCTTACCGAGTTTATTAATAAATTCAATACGACATAGTGTTTTAAAACGGAAGTCACAGAAAAATTTCTTACTCACCTCAAAAGCATATTGAAGCAATATGCAAGGAAATCGGTATACATACAGGCTATATCGAAGTCTCAACAAATTTTATTAATGAACGTAGTTCTCAATCTTGTTTAAAAATTCGCACTATTGAAATAATTCAATTGAACTCTTTCCACTAAGTCTAAAGGACGTGTTTTATTTCAGAGTCATTTGTGGTTTCACAGTAATAAAAAGAAATGATAATGACTCTTTTCTTCGTATTAAACAAACCAATTAAAAAAAAAAAAAAAAAAAAAAAAAAAAAAAACTTAATTGTGAAGAATAAAAAAAAAAAAAAAAAAATATGCTTTTGAATCTCAAAACACAGATATTGAAAGCAAAACCAATAATAATTAAAAAAAAAAAAAAAAAAAAAAAAAAAAAAGGTTAGTTATTTTATTTTACTTTTATAATTTTGGTGTAAATTTGAACAAACAATACGACACTGTTTTTTGAATAATAGTAAACGTGTAGCACGCAAATCTGCTTATCATTCAAGACAGGCTACTTAGATAGAATAATTTTTTAATATTCCATAAAATGTTATCTTTAAAACTTTACAAAACCTTTAAAAATGACCGATGATGTTGAATTTGAACTAACCATTTCCTTAGCAATAAAATAGAAATGAATTAAATAAACACGACCCAAATTGTACTGAAATTGCAACTAGAAAATAAACTCAATTTGAGGCATGAGGCGGAATGCATATATATATATATAGATTTATATATATACGGTAGAGCATCGATTAACCGAGTGCGAGAGCCACGAAAAAAAAAATTAAATTACTAACCTCCAAAAACCAAATTTTAATTCAAGCCAACAACGAGTCCAATTTCGTGGATAATCGGTGCTCTACTGTATATATATATGTGTGTGTGTGTGTGTGCGTGTGTGTGTGTGTGTATATAATTAGAGTAATATAATACAGAACTAAATAAAAGCATTTTATTTTATGAATTAAAAAAAAAAAAACTGAAATTTAAACAAAACAAATCTTATTCGGATATAGCTGACGTCAACATAACTTGAAAAATTCCGTGGGTTGTAAATGATCTCTTCTCTTTATTTTTCCAGAGAGATAACAAAAGAAACATTGCTTGGAAATTCGGCTCGAGATCGCCTGGTGCCATGCAGCGTTATGAAAATAAATATCTAAAAAGAAATTTGGAAAATGATTGCTATTTAATGTTAAAATATTTAGATGCTTGGTCTGTCATAATGAGGAATTAAAAAAAATATATGTACACAAATTTTAAAATTTCAGTAATTTAAATTGTTTTTATTCCCAGATTAACAGAAATCTAAATTTTTTCGGAGAGCTATGTAATCTCTTCGGAGGAAGGGGCTTTGTGAGATGAATACTTTTTAGCGAATATTTCTTCCAAAAATTTTAATAGTAAACAACCTTTAAAAATTTTGGTACCACTGTTGATTGATGTTACGGTTTTATAAAGTATTTTCTTGAATAAAAGAATACACTTCTTACAGTTATGAATAAATGTTAAATTACTAGAAATAAAGTTGGAACTTACGGTATATAAAATTTCAGATTCAATAGTATTTTGATATAGCTGCCAAGTCTCCAGCTTTTTGTATACTACTATTTCTTTAAAACTATTGTTGCTTTAGTTAAAACTCAAGTTCTGCGATTAATTAACACTAAAGACACTATAAAAAAACAAGTGGTATTTAAAAATGAGAGATATGCCTGCAACGTAAATGTTATCAACTATACAAAGTGACTTTAATTATCCTGTGGGCCACTAGCATTTTATTAGAAAAAAATTTTCCTTCTAAAATCATAAAAATCCTTGTAAAAATATGATAAAAAATTCTGTATATAAATACTGATGGTAGAAAAAGAAGAACTATTTCATACCTGTATAAAACTTTTCTATAAATAAAATAAAAACTTGAACCTTAAAAATGTTAAATTAGTAAATTTAAAATTGTCTGTCATTTGTAATTTAAAACTATAAATATCAATGATTCTTGTTTCTAAGTTTATCTTCATTTAATACTTGTTGCAGATTTAACTATGCACGGTGATGTTTGTTGCAATATAACATTAAATATTCAGAGCAAAAACATTTAACATTTTTCTTTTCATAATTCCGTTGTCACAAAAACTTGCCTTTTACACCGTGAAATTAGTTGTAGCTATTAACCTTATCGCGAACGAATGTTTTGTCATTTTGGTAGTTAGGTCCGCCTGTGGGTGTTATTCTCCTAAGTTACAATATCTCAGAACAAAATTTTCAATATTTAAATTCATATTACAAATGGATATACATTATAATTAGACTATTTCAAATCAATGTATTTATATTCAGAGTATATTGGTTGTACAAATATGAATATTGCGTATAATTTTAAGAAAAAAATAACATACAAATTGCAAAAGAAACGCCCACTGGTGGAGCTACAAATTTTCAAATGACGTGAATCTACGTCAGCGGTCCCAACATTTAAATTGTTCCGGAGGTCGAACATTTTAATTTGTTCCGGAGTATTTCAACTCCGCCTTTATTCCATGCCACTTTTTTTTTCAAAAAGAAGTTTTTTCTTATTTTAAGTGTTACAATATAGTGGTAGCTAAAAATAAGGACAGCCCTAAAACTGCAATTTCATTATCAGAGATGCCAAGTTTTATAAATTCTTTCGTAGCATTTGTAGTCCTTTTTCTTTTCGTATCGGATGTTTTGTAGACTATTTTTCTCGAATATTTGACGACGTTTAAATTAATATTACGTCGTTTTCAAAAATCACTGGTATGAAAAATGGTGAGGCTAACAGTGCTCCGGAATAAAATATAGAACTTGCAAAGATGCCAACATTTTAATTTGTTCCGGAGTATTTTAACTCCGCCTTTATTCCATGCCACTTTTTTTTTTCAAAAAGAAGTTTTTTCTTATTTTAAGTGTTACAATATAGTGGTAGCTAAAAATAAGGACAGCCCTAAAACTGCAATTTCATTATCAGAGATGCCAAGTTTTATAAATTCTTTCGTAGCATTTGTAGTCCTTTTTCTTTTCGTATCGGATGTTTTGTAGACTATTTTTCTCGAATATTTGACGACGTTTAAATTAATATTACGTCGTTTTCAAAAATCACTGGTATGAAAAATGGTGAGGCTAACAGTGCTCCGGAATAAAATATAGAACTTGCAAAGATGCCAACATTTTAATTTGTTCCGGAGTATTTTAACTCCGCCTTTATTCCATGCCACTTTTTTTTTTCAAAAAGAAGTTTTTTCTTATTTTAAGTGTTACAATATAGTGGTAGCTAAAAATAAGGACAGCCCTAAAACTGCAATTTCATTATCAGAGATGCCAAGTTTTATAAATTCTTTCGTAGCATTTGTAGTCCTTTTTCTTTTCGTATCGGATGTTTTGTAGACTATTTTTCTCGAATATTTGACGACGTTTAAATTAATATTACGTCGTTTTCAAAAATCACTGGTATGAAAAATGGTGAGGCTAACAGTGCTCCGGAATAAAATATAGAACTTGCAAAGATGCCAACATTTTAATTTGTTCCGGAGTATTTTAACTCCGCCTTTATTCCATGCCACTTTTTTTTTTCAAAAAGAAGTTTTTTCTTATTTTAAGTGTTACAATATAGTGGTAGCTAAAAATAAGGACAGCCCTAAAACTGCAATTTCATTATCAGAGATGCCAAGTTTTATAAATTCTTTCGTAGCATTTGTAGTCCTTTTTCTTTTCGTATCGGATGTTTTGTAGACTATTTTTCTCGAATATTTGACGACGTTTAAATTAATATTACGTCGTTTTCAAAAATCACTGGTATGAAAAATGGTGAGGCTAACAGTGCTCCGGAATAAAATATAGAACTTGCAAAGATGCCAACATTTTAATTTGTTCCGGAGTATTTTAACTCCGCCTTTATTCCATGCCACTTTTTTTTCAAAAAGAAGTTTTTTTTTATTTTATAATATTATATCTTGAAGAAAAATATTCTAAAAATAATGTGAAACGAAATAAAGGTGGGGCTAAAAATACTCCGGAATAAATTAAAATGATGGTAACTATGAACTTCGCAACTCTCTGCATTATATAATATTTCCTAAAAATACCCATATCTTTCTTGAATTGGTTATTATAAAACTATCATTTTGGAATTATATGCAAAATATTTTACTTTATCATATTTATTTAAATAAATCTGGAGTTTTTTTAGCAAAGATCAGAATAGATTTCTAGATGCTGTTTGATTTATTCAATCGACCACAGGAAAATGTGTTTTAGCTTCTTAGTAACTGTCGTTATCGCGATTTCTTCCTTTTTTTACCCTGTAAGATAAAGCAACTGATCAACCTAGTGTAACGATTAAGCAGTTGTTTTATCGGTGACGGGTTGTACTAGAACATTTAGGAAAGTATACGATCATTATTAGTTTACTGGCTTATCTAGCTTAAAGGAATAAGAATAGCAGTAAATCTCTTTTAAGGTAAAAACAAATTTCCTAACATCTTCTTTATGTATATATATATATATCAGGTTAAACTAAATAAAAAATAAAATAAAATAAACATTTTCTTAGGCTAAAAAAATAAATTATTTTTCCACAAAAATTAAAGAAATTATAAAAGAGAATGTAATATAAACAATCTAATTTGCACGTTCTCTTTTTCCTTTTTTTTCAAACATGATTTTGGGATACATGAATGAAATTTTAGTTTGAAGATTTAGAAAAAAAAAGAGACATAAAGTGAGTTTATTTAGAATCCAACATAATTTAAAAATAAAAATTTTTTAACTTCAAATTATTTTAAAATGAGCTAGAGAGCTAAACAAAACGGCATATTTAGGAATCATAGCATTTCTACATTTTTTTGTGATTCTAATTTTTTATCACCACTAATTTAGAAAAGTGGATTTTTAATTTGCGTTAGAGCATTAGAAACTCCAAGAAGGTTTTCTTTTTAAAATTAATGTGTAAAAAATATCAAACGCGTGTAAAGAAATAATAAAGCTTCGACCCATGCATATTCAGTGTGATAACGCACTTTTTTTTTTTTTTCTTTTTTTGATTGCCACACTTTTTGATGAAAACCATTAAATTTTTAATCTTGGATTTACTAGTTTAATTAATGTTACTCTTTTTAAATATATTAGTTTTAAAATTGTAACAAAATCTTTAGATTGTAAATTAATTTTATATATATTGTCATCCTATATGTTTAATTCCATAGTGTATATATATACTTATTACAGTGCTGCCAACATCGTTATAAATAAGCTAGAGGATTGTTAGTTTCCGCCTTTTTTTTTTTTTTTTTTTTTCTTACTAGTCTTTTTTTACAGTACTTTTCTTCTTATTTAATCATAAAAACATTTAAAGAGGATTACCATAAAAATTAAGTGATGTGCAAAAAGAAGCGGTTACTCAGAATACGCGGATTAGTTTGACAGCTGTGTTTTTAGACAGCAATAAGTAAAAGGATAATAGATAACTAATGTATTCGTAGATAATAATAATAGTAATAATAATAATAATAATAATAAAATATGTAGTATTTATAAAAGCATGAATTTATAAAAGATTTTTAAATAAATATCCAACATTATATGTTTAAAAATAATAATAATAACTTTACTGACCAATAAAACTTTTTAAACTCCTGATAACCCTATTCCAGTGTTATAAAATATAACGAATTTTTATTTCCAAATTTCAGGTTCGCAATTTGGTACCACTGTTTTCATTTTATTAAATATATGCTATTTAATTGCTAAGTATTATTATTAACACTTTCACGACCGCTGACGTAGATTCGCGTCATTTGAAAATCTGCAGCTCCGCCAGTGGGCGTTTCTTTCACAATTTGTACGTTATTTATTTCAGAAGAAAATATCCAATATTCTTATTTGTATAATCAAATATATTATGGATACAAATATTTTTATTAGAAAGAATATAACTATAATACATATTCATTTGTAATGCAAATGCGAATACAGAAAGTTTTGTCATAAAATATTGTAACTTGGCAGAATAACGCCCAAAGGTGGGCCTTACTGTCAAAAAGACAAATCATGCGGTCGTGTGTGAAAATACGATAAGAGTTTCTGTATGGTTGTTCTATGCGTTGATTTAGGGTGATAGTATGCGCTAGGGAACTAGGCCAGAGTATACTGCTATCTGTTGTGTTTATATCATATCTGCCAATGAAACTGCAATAAAACTTATAAAATTTTCTGTAAAATTATACTGACATACAAAAAAAAAAAAAAAGGAAACATTTGCAGCTATGTTATCTAAAAATTTTACAGACCATTGTAACGCAAGTTTAGAAGAAATCCACAGGGAACTGTGAATGACTAGACGGACGCAGAGCCTGATTAAGGGGGAAGCACACATTATCTCCGCTCTCACCGGAATATTTTTACAATTATTTTTTTTACTTCATGTCATAGAAATTCCACGCTTTGACGAGGAAATATTTTTTATAAAAAATGAACGGTGTAAAACAATCCAATTTACTCACCGTTATTAGACACCAGAATTCTTTTAAAATAATTTTTAATGAGAATTTTCTGTTTATTATAGGAGGAAAGTATTTGTTAAAAAATAACGGTGTAAGTATAAATAATGTGTGCTTCCACGTTAATCAGGCTCTGGACGGACGAGTGATATCTGCTTTCGATTTCGAAACTTCATATATACCAGCATCTTTAAAGAAATAGTGGTAGTAAGAAAAAGTCAAACTTCTCATTTCTGTAACATATTAAGTAATTGTATGATATATAATATTATTTATCATGTAACTGTTATTATACATTTAGATAATATATAATATATAATATAAGAGGAATTTGATTATTAACATACATAATATTGAATGACATTTGTATTTGAAAATTGATATATCTTAAACTTAAATAAAATATATCTTTGCATTAAATTGAGTAGCGGCAACAGAACTCTTACACCGGTATTTTTTAACAATAACACACACCCTATTTGTGCAGTAATTTATTGAGAATGAATATGAATGAAATTACCATTAAAAAGTACTAGTTTTAGTGTTTCGTTATGAAAGGAAATTTATTGCACCCCTGATACGCCAAATCACTCCATCAGCGCTCTTTGTTAACGATTGATTATTTTTCTCTTATAGTTGGTAGAATAAGAATTGGTAGAATTGCTTGAAATAAGAAGATGGACACGTGGTAGCTGTTCATCTCTGCTTAAATCAGATAGTTAAATACTCATATTTTATAATTAGAAATTTCCGATTTAATGCACAGGATTTCTATAATAAATATGTAGAAAATAATTGTTCAAAAATAGTGATATTAGTGTTTTCTGTTCTTAATCAGGCTTTGACCATATGCTAAACTTATATATATTAAATATGTGAACTGCCGTCATGAAGTACTAATTTGTTTGGTGATTGATATAGAAATTGCAAAATGTATGCAAAACATTATTTACGATATGTCAACTAAAATTTTAAAGTTTTTATGATTCGTGTTTTTTTTTTTTTTTTTTTTTTTTTAAACTAACTGATTTTCCAGAATTAAAGATAATTTTATTGTTATAGGCTTTTTTTATCGCTCATTTTAAGTTTCATTTTTTTAAGAGGAAATGCCTTCGGATGAATTTATACAGAGTTCGAACGGTCCTTTAATTTCCTTCATTGTCTTCCACCAATAATTTTGTACGGCCGTTTTTGTTTAAAAAAAAAAAAAAAAAAAAAAAAAAGAGAAAAGAAAAATGCTTTTAAATTAAAAGGAGAACTTATTGTTGAAAAGTAATAGTAGAGAGTCTTTCTGGAAAAAAAAAAAAAAAAAAAACCGTTCGTACGAATTTTGATACATTATTCCCATAAAGTTATCCACAGCTTACTTAATCCCAAAATTTTCGCTTAAATAGGAAGTGTATTATAATACATATATATATATATATATATACATTGGCATTCAGAAACCTGGAAGGTTTGCAAGTCAGTTTAAGTGTACTCATAAGAGTTATTCAAGGGACTAATTATAGTATAAATAAGTAAAGCAATTTCTCCCATAAGAGCTATATAGATTAATTACGTTCGACGATTAAATGCACTGTATCTTCAATTAAATACTATTATGCTTATTGAACAAATAGCTTAATGCAAAAAAAGAATTCTCTGATAAGCAGTATTGCGGTATTTGCTCCTAGACCTAAGGATACGACTATAATATTGCTATTCAATACTTTTTCTTACAAGAGTATTGCACTCTACAAGTAAAAGTAAAATATATTCAATGGATCGTGTACGATAACAGTAGTCGAAAATAAGTAAATAAACCCTTCAAAATATTGAAAGGATAAGCTATATGAATTTGACATTCCTTAATCCAAATGTATCACCGAAATTGCTCCATCATGTACCGATTTTAAGAAACACAATAAATAAAAAGTGTACAACTTAAAATATTAAATGAAAAACATTGCTATAAAGCAACCTTAACATTCCTTAACATTGCAATAAAATCCTAAAGCAATAAAATCCTGAAATGATTTCCCTAACGTTTTTTCAGAAATAGATAAAATCTGTCACGGAAGAGAGTTTTTGTTGGCATTTGTCTATTAAGACTGCAGATTTGTTAACTCAGATCATAGACCGTCAAACGCACGGGGAGAAATGGGAAAAAAAAATAAGTGAAAAATTAAAAATAAGGAATAGTATACACATAGCGCTAATGTCAGAACAAGGGAAATTTACTGTATTTCTAAAAAATGAGCCCTCCCCCATCCAGAGCCTGATTAAGGGGGAAGCACACATTATTTATACTTACACCGTTATTTTTTAACAAATACTTTCCTCCTATAATAAACAGAAAATTCTCATTAAAAATTATTTTAAAAGAATTCTGGTGTCTACCCATACAGCACAGAATGTTTCAGTTATGTTGCATAAAGCTTACAGTCTTTCAAAAACATAACACATTTAAGTGTGCTCTCCGATACCTTTCTGAAACATTCGTCCTTTTTTATTTTCTGTCTGTTATGTGATTGTAACGTTTCTGTTACCTATCTGATTTTTTGTTACGATCGCAGACATTTCTACGTTTTTGAAACTAATAGGAAAGTAATCTGAACGATTTTAAACGTTTCAGAAATGTTTATAATGTTTCAATGTTATATGATTGTTACGTTTCTGGAACATTTTGTGCTGTTAGGGTAATAACGGTGAGTAAATTGGATTGTTTTACACCGTTCATTTTTTATAAAAAATATTTCCTCGTCAAAGCGTGGAATTTCTATGACATGAAGTAAAAAATAATTGTAAAAATATTCCGGTGAGAGCGGAGATAATGTGTGCTTCCCCCTTAATCAGGCTCTGCCCCCATCCTCTTCCCCGAAAAATAAAGTATGTTGTAGAACAATTTAATTGTCATAAGTGGGCTTAATACTTTTAAATTTGTCAAAAACGATCTTTATTTTTACAGGAAATTTCAGGTGAAGACACCAGTGTTCGCCACCTCTAAAATTTGCATGAGTGTTCGCCACCCTCACAAAAGACATGTTAAAATAACCGTTAATAAACATCTATGAATTTAAATTCACTCGAGCTAGATTCTCCGGTTCTAGGGAATATAGCGTGGGTGGATTCAAATTCATTGATGTTATTAAAAGTTTATTTTAACATGTCTCTTGTGAGGGTGGTGAATACGGGTGTCTTTACCTTAGTTGCTGACTAGTGTATTAAAAATCTAGTCAGGTGTAAAAGAAATCTTACCAAGTATACGAATGCTTTTTCACTCGCTCTGTACAGTAAACTGGATGAGCAGGAAACAGAGGTAGATTGAGAAAAAAAGATTGATCTTACTATGAGTTATTTAACCAATTAAAATTATGTTAATGTAATAGTATGATAAATATTTTAAAGTAAAAGTATAATTTAAACTACAAAAAGATTTTGATTTGAAATATATAACGGAGTTTATATTAATATTTTCACTATGCCCTTAAAATTTATTAAATCCTATTTCTTACAATGTTTTGTACAATAAAAAATTCATTTCTGTTTGAAACAAAAATGAATTATACAGTAAAAAGTTTTGTAGAAATAATTAAAAAATATATTATTTTAAAGAAATCATATAATAATCATATAGTATGTAATAGAATTTTTTCCTGCTTATTTATACCTATGAAATAATAATTTTATTGCAAATATAAACTTTTTAAATTGTATAAACGTATTTTACATGAATACTTTGATTTTCATAACTGTTAGATTTATTACTCCAAAGGTTTAATACTTTAACTGCGCATTCTGAACAGAGGAATGACGCGAGCAACTTTTTTGAATGGACTTGTTATTAAAACTTTAACGTGTATATTTCATAGACCAAATTTTTACGTTTTTTAATGTCACTTTAATGAAGTAGATTTTTTTTTTCAGTGAAAATATAGCAAAAGTTTATTAAATATTCCTATTTAAAATTTCTGGTAGCCAGAAAACGTAAAAGTTTGCAACTATGTCAAAAGGATGTGGGTATACGTGTTCAAATCAATTGATTTTTATTACCAGAAACTGATATTTTAAATACGTCTTGCATGCAAATCCGCCAATGACACTTATGGGATTAAGCATAAATAAATAAAAATCATTTTGTTCATGTAAATTTTAGATGAATACGTAAAGGAGAATGTTTCTTTTCACATTTGCACTATGTTGGTGTCCTTGGACTTGAAAGTTTTAAGTTTATACCGACATACGTGATAACATTTAAAAATTTCTTCAGAATACTATTAATAACTTTTTTTTTTCCTACACGTCCTCGTTTGTAGAGAATTTTTTTCCATTGTATAAGGGGTCGTAACGTTCCTATATTTTTATGACCGTTTTATTATTCACTCACCAGAATTTTCAAAAAGAAAATTTTCGCGCTTAAACAGTATAAAAACATTCAAGAAATTTTTCTTTTGAAAAATTGTGGTGACAGTAAAATAAAACGATCGTAAAACTATAGGAACACTGTGATCCCTGTCAATAGGAACACTGTGATCCCTGTCAATATGTAATTACGAAAAAATAAAAAGTAAATTTCAGTTAAAAATAGTAATTTGAAAAAAGGGTGGATACTGACAATACTCCAGAATAAATTATAAATATTATCACGTATGTGCAGAGTTGAAAATAAAATCTTTTTGTAAAAAAATAGAACCGACTCCAAAAAGCAACTACTATTCAAAAAAAAAAAAAAAAAAAAAAAATTGGTATGGAATCAAATTGTAAATTGCGCCTAATTTCCTTCGCCAAACAACCTATAACACTACAATTAATCATAACATTTGAAGTCGGCGCAAAATTAAATAAAATTTAATTAGTTTTTATAGGTTTTTTTTAGATCGGTAGCAAGAAATGCTGTTGTCTCGAATGATCCATTTTCATGTTTCCTTTATTATTTTATCACTATATACAATTGGTCCGTTAGTAGCATCTACATAGAACAGTGAACATTCTTTACAATGCGGTATTTATGTTTCTACGAAATTAGAGTTTCCTTTGCAAATTTTGTATAACTTTGATAATTATCATCCTTGGTGGCTTTTGGATTTGGCGATCAAAACGTAATGCAAAAATATACACGCAAGATGTATATTTTCATAATATATATTGTACGATAAATTGTTTCATATTCTTGGTTACTCTCTTAATATACCTTATCAAAACAATCATGATATCCCAAAGAAATTAAATATGTTTGCCAGATAATTTTGCGATTTTTCTTTCACCAAGGACGTCAGATACCAGCATATTTGCTAACTTTTGCTGCTTACGAAATCTTATTTGTTTTCTTGAATCAAAGTAGATTCCGGCTGCGTTTTGCAGGTGCCAATTTGAGATGTGTATATTGAATAGGATTTGAATTTTGTATTGAATAAAGTTATAAATTTTTATTTAATTTTGCGCCGACTCCAAAAGTTATGATTAATTGTAGTGTTATAGGTTGTTTGGCGAAGGAAATCAGGCGCACTTTACAATTTGATTCCATACCAATTTTTTTTTTGTGTGTGTGTTTTGAATAGTAGTTGCTTTTTGGAGTCGGTTCTATTTTTTTACAAAAAGATTTTATTTTTCTCTTTTCAGTGAAAACTTATTCATATAGCAGAACATCAAAAGACGTTCGACGGCAGTTTCACAAATCACAACTTCCAAGAAAAGTGACATTACTCAAAAAAGGGTTTATGTCACTGAAAAATACATGAAATGCACCCAATGTGAACAAAAAAGTTACATCTCCATCTAGAAAGTTATCCACTCGAGAGACAGTTGTGCCAGTTTTATTCTAGTCAAGTTATTTTTAAGTTGATTTTTCTCAAATGCTACATTCTTAAGTTGTGTCACTTTTCTTGCCTTTATCGGATATGAGCAAAAAACTATCTATTGAATGAACATACGTTAAATTAAAAAGTCTTTAGAAATGTAAAGAACTGATAGGCTGTATTCGTAATCAAAAATTTTGTTAGGCATATATATTGAACTTTACAGTGAATACGTGTCACCCACTGCGCTGGAAATTGCGCAGCGTAAAGTTCAAACAAAGAGCAAAATATGCATCGCAGCTGACGGATAGAAGTTTCAACATCGATACTTACATACTGCTTTTACCAGTGTAGCTGCATGCGTTCAGCAGTTAGAGGGAAAACAGACTCTTGTGAGTATCCTGTAATTTGTTTATATCTTAATGAAATCATAATGAAACCTATTTCAGGCCAAGATCATTACAACAAAAAAAGCATTAAAATTAAATCCTCTCTTACGAAGTTAACAACTAACAAATTTCAACAACAACAACAATGAGAAACGTGGTTTTTATTGAGAACCTCTTCCTCTATGCAGTCAGTTTAAAACGCCTATGCGTTAATCAATGTGACCGCTTACAATAACCATACATTGAATTTTACATAGCATAAATGTCACCCGCTACGCTGCAACATATGCAATGTCGTTCAAGTGTGCACAAAATAGGAAATTGTGAACAAACAAATGCACGTTTTAAGCGTTCTGTTTTTAGCATTAATGTCTAAACTATCTTTTCGTACTAAATCGATCATGCTCTGTAATTTTATAATTCACTTTTTTCCCCTGTTTTGAACCGTTTCCGAGATAGGAAGGCTAACCCCACTGTTTTTCACCAGCTGGCGCTGCAGGCGGTTGAATCGCGTAGCACATTTCCATTTTACTATACCTACATACAACTTTTATGACTAGGCAGCAGCTATTCAGCAGTTAAAAGAGCCGGGACTGACTTTTTGGGCACCCTGTATTTCCTTTTGATCGTAAAGATATTACAATGCGACCTATTTCAAGACCTTTACAATAAAACAAAAAGTACTAAAATCGGATAATCTGTTCAGAAGTTATGAGCTAACAAACAAAAACAGAAAAAAAAAAAAAAAAAACATTCTCTTTGAATTGAGAACCTCCTCGTTTTTGAAGTCGGTTAATTAGAGCTTCTCTTACGAAGTTATAAGCTTACAAACAACAACAACAACAACACATAGCTCGAATTAAGAACAGTTTCCTTTCTGAAGTTGGTTGAAAACGACTTTGCACTAATCGATGTGACCCCTTACCGTAACAGTACTTTGAACCACAGAGTATACGTGTCATCCGCTACGCTGCAAAGTGTGCAACGTAGTTCAAGTGTGCACAATGTAGGATATTGCGAACAAACAACTGCACGTTTTAAGCTTTCTATTTTTAGCAATAATGTCTAAATACTGCCTTTTTGTAGTAAATCGATGATGCTCTGCAACTTCGTAATTAACTTTTCTCCCATCTTGAACCGTTTTTGAGATAGGAGTGCTAATTCCGCTGTTTTTTACCAGATGGCGCTTTATTTTCTTTAGATTGTAAAGATGTTATAATGGGAACTACTTCAGACCAAGATCTTTACAACAAAACAAAAACTATCAAGTAACTGTATTTTGAACTATATAGCGTATGTCTCACCAGCTACGCTACAATGTGTACAATGTAGCTCAAGTGTGCATAGTGTAAGAAATTGCGAACAAACAAATGCACGTTTTTAGCATTGTATTTTTAGCATCAATGTCTAAACTATCTTTTCGTACTAAATCGATGATGCTCTGCAATTTTATAATTCACTTTTTCCCCCTGTCTTGAACCGTTTCCCAGATAGGAACGCTAGCATGAATGTCTAAACTATATTTTTGTATTAAATCGATGATATTCTTTAACTTTGTAATTCACTTTTTTCTCTAGAACCGTTTTCAACATAGGAACACTAACTACGCTATTTTCCACCAGGTGGCGCTACAAGCGGTTTAACCTTGTACTGCATGGCCACTTTGCTATACTTACATACCATTTTTATCACTATAGCTTCAGCCGTTTACCTGTTAAAAGAGTTGGGACTGATTTTTTTGGGCACCCTGTATTTACTTTAGATCGTAAAGATATTACAATGGGACCTATTTCAGACCAAGACCTTTTCAACAAAACAAAAAGTATCAAAATTGGAGCATCCGTTCAGAAGTTATGAGCTAACAAACATAAAAAAAACATACGGTTTGAATTGAGAACCTTCCTTCTTTTTTGAAGTCGGTTAAAAATACTATTTTCTTCGGGAACGTTGTTAGTAATTGTCTTATGTTTACACCATATTTTTTGTAGTGTAAATTTCTATAATATTGATGCTTTTAGCGGACAATAACACTTCGCATAGTAATCTTCGGTCTATTCAATCGATGAAAATAACTGCAACGGTTACAGAAGTGCACTATATATATATATATATATATATGTATATATATAAAGGATCATTATAAGCCCTGCAATATGTAGCTATAATTAAATGAGAATAAAATTACACTTGTGTTAACAGTGCTCCAGAATTATTTTAAAATGTTGACAACTCTGACTTTTGCCATTGGATGTAGAAAAATAGTATTCTGAAAAGAAATGCTATTTAAAATTTAAGAAGTGTGAAAGCTTAAATTATTGATTTTTATAAAGGCGTAAGTTTTATGGTTATGTATTTGTTTAGAAGCATTGTAAGTATTATTTATAATAAAGTTATTTGTCCTAAAATATTTTAAAGTTGAATCAAATCATTTGAACAATACTTAATAAATTACAACGTTTGCTTAATAAGTTATAATTATGCCTAATAAATCTATAAGTACATAATCATATAAGTAAATGATTTCACACAAAATACATTAAACATGTCGCATGAAAGATTTTTTGCATTTCTGTTGAAGAATAAAATGTTGTTTAATAATCTACACAAATATTTTTCGTAGAACAAAAAATGAATGTTTATAGAAATATAAAGCTTTTTCTACTTCTTTAATAGCTGGAAATGGAATGCGTTGAATGTCTTTTTCGTCTTTTTATGTATGTTATTTGTAATAAATATAAAAACTCATTTTGTGGAGATAAACGATGTAAGGGATCTGAAATTATGAAAATAACTATTGTGTGGAACTTTTATTAATAAAAAAAGAGAAAACATGTCGTGCGTGATACCTGGTGACACAAAAGTCCGTTAACATTTGAAAAATCAATGATTCCCGAAATAATATATGCAGGGGTGAAAGTGGTTAGTGTCTTCAGCACCACTATTTTTATTTGGAAAAATTTTGTGTAATTTACTCTAACATCTTTTTATTAAATAAGATACAGATTATTGTTAATATACCTGAATATATGTAGGGAAGTAAAAATTGCCACACATGCTTGAAACAGTATGAGGTTTTCTGGATTAAAAAAAAAAAAAAGGCAACATATGGCCCTGGACTGAAAAAGTCAGTGTCACCGTATGAGAAGCATGTAAAGATGAGATGTAGTGATATTCAAATGGCGTGAAAGTCTTCAAGTATGCTGTTTATCCTTTGCTTAGCATTTGAAGTTGTACTATATATGAATTTTAGTATAATCTGAATATACTAAATCTGAATCATAGTTCGTACAGTCCTTGAATTTTCTTAATTTTCTACACCACTAATATTATATAGCAACACTGCAAAAATGAGCATGCCAGATTAGATCACAAGGTTTGGGTAAAAAAATTGCCAGCGCCATGTGCGGTAAATTTCAAGTGTGTTGTAAATAAATACATGCTTGAATTTTCAAAGAAGGTGTTGTAATTTTACAACACGCTGTGTTGTATTTGTTTTTTTTCATTCGGGTTAAAAAAAAAAAAAACTAGTATGTTGTGGCCACCACAAGACTTTCTTCTATATTTTCCTATACATATTCAATCAGTAAAAATATTAAAAAAAAAAAAAAAAAAAAAAAAAAAAAAAAGATTTTTTTTTCTAAGTTTTTTTTTTTTTTTTTTTTTTTTTTTTTGTAAAAATTAATGCATATTCAATCACTAACAATATTTAAAAAAAAAAAAAATGCGAAATTTTTTTTTCTAAGTTTTTTTTTTTTTTTTTGGTTAAAAGTAAAAAAAATCGATAACTTTGTTTTAAATTATCACAGATTTATAGTTCAACCATTCGTTTTAAAGGTATTGACGAGATCTTTCGAATGATACCCATCTTCAAAATTTACCCCCCACGGGGGGGTACTTCCCCCCAGGGGGGAAGCGATGCACCCCCATGCACAAAATTTTTTTCCTAGTTACGTACTACTATTATCAATAATTCATATTAATTTTACAATCACAAGTGTAAAATAACTCTTATTACGCACATTTATACGAATTTTTGTCCTATTCTGCCATGTTAAAAATTTAGATAAAATGCTATCACAGCGCCTCCTGTTGAGCTATTGATCCCCAAATATAATCAGCACCAGTTTATATCGGGGACCAACTAAATACCAAGTTTGGTAAAATTTCATTAAAAAAAAAAAAATACGATTTTTTTTCTTTTTTTTTTTTTTTTTTTGTTGTTAAAAGAAAAAAAAATCGATAACTTTGTTTTAAATTATCACAGATTTATGGTTCAACCATTCGTTTTAAAGGTATTGACGAGATCTTTCGAATGATACCCATCTTCAAAATTTAAACCCCCCGGGGGGGGGGGGTACTTTCCCCCCCAGAAGGGAACCGATGCCCCCCCATGCACATTTTTTTCCCTAGTTAACTGCTACTATTATAAACAATTCATATTAATTTTACAATCACAAGTTTAAAATAACTCTCATTATGCTCATTTATACAGAATTTTGTCCTATGCTGCCATGTTAAAAATTTTCATAAAATGCGATCACAGCGCCACCTGTTGAGCTATTGATCCCCAAATCTAATGGGCACCAGCTCATGTCAGGGTGCAACTAAATACCAAGTTTGGTTAAATTTCATTCATTGGTTCGTGAGATACACCGTCCACAAAAAATGATACAGACACACAGACAGACAGACAGACAGACAGACAGACGCACAGACAGACATTTTCTAAAAACTATGAATTCGTGTTCAGGACATCCCAAAACGTGTAGATCCGTCAAAAAAACGGAGGTCGAAAATTTTCGCGAATCCAATACTTTCTCTATATTACATATAGAAGAAAGTAAAAAAAAAGTTTTTGTTTTTATTTTATTTCATCTATTTATTTTAAGCCATATGTGTTTTAATTTTTATTTATTTTAAAGTTATAATAGTTTTAATTTGTTTTATTAATTTTATCTTTTTTATTCTGTCAATATAAGTTTGAAGATGTTATGCATTTTAATAGGAAATATAATATGTATAATAACATTCATCTTTTTTTAAATAAAATAATATTATAATTGTAACACAGTAACGATTTCTTTTCAACATAAAAATATTTAACCATTTAAATAAATAAAAAAGAAAAGAAAAAGTCTTATACTGCTGGTTCTATTTTAAAAATAATTATGTATCAATTTTTAATCCGCTAAAGAAATGTTAAATTAGTCAAATCACAAGCATTATTTAATAAGTACTTAAAATAATTATAACTACTTTAATATTTATTAGAACGTATGAAAATTAAAATGACAGTTTTCAATGCTTTATTAAATTATATTTTGCAGAATACATATACCTAGACAATTTTAGCAAACATAATTATTTTACAAAAAAAAAAAAAAAATTATCAATGCTTTCTGCGTAATAAACTGCATCGAAATTATCTAAAAAAGCGAACAACATTTCAATTAAAAATGTAATCATGATGCATAAAATAAAGAAAACTTGAAATTTAAAGAAAGAAAAAAAATATTGTAATGGAATGCTAAAAATTGCACAATAGTTTCATATTAAGTATTTATCAAATAATGATCTTATTTTGAATGCCATAATATTTTTCAGAGTTAAAAACTAATACATCATTTCCCCCGCAGTGATTTAAATCATTTTTTGAAATAAATTAGTTTGGAAAAGTTGTTGTTAAATAGTTTTATTTCGGGAGGAAATAATTTCTGTGTTGTAACTTTTACTACTCAGAATTCAAAATGCAGTGTCATGAGAGAGAGCTTTTAATTAAGATTAGATTTCATTAATAAAACATAGACCCTTATGAAATTTATATTGACAGAATTAAATAAGAGAAGAAAAAAAATTAAAATTAAAAGAAATATAACTTACTTGTTTGTTGTTGGACCTAATGTGAGTTCGAATGACAGCATCGATCCTCCATTTTTTCCTTTACCGTTTATCATAGCGGAAGTCGTAATAAACATTTAAAGTTTGCGTTTGAAGCTCATTCGCTTATCTGTGTCACATGACAATGTGATGACATACACTGTTAAAAATTTCTGTAAATTTAATATAAATATTTATATAGAGTATCTGTAAATTTATAGTAATTCTTATTTAAAAGTGAATAATCGAGATTCTCAATCTTTATTCTGTACTTTTACCTAATTAAATTATTTAATTTTTTAACTGAAATTAAAAATGACTGTTTCTACTTAAGAAAAAGCATTCTAAGTTAGAAATATATTCACAACAATAATTAATTAAATTAATATTAGTTATTAAAATGAATGTATAAATAAATTTTTTAACACCTCTGTTTATTTTTCTCTGTAATTTTACGTAAGACTTAAGATAATAGACTACACAGAGTTTTCTGTTGAAATTTTTAAGTGTAGAGAATGTAAGAAAACAGCACGTTCTGCTTGAAATTTTTTTAGAACTCGAGTGCTTGATTTTATCACATCACAAGATGAGGGATATTCGTTTAAATTCTATTATTATTATTAATATTTTTTACAGTGAATTTTTAATATAAAAAAGTGTTAAAATTTAAAAGGAAATACATTGTATAAAAATACTCGTGAAAGAGTCCTTGAAATTCTCGTAGCCGTACGAACCAAGATTTCACTGCATTTCTAATTTGTGCATAAACAATAAAATTCTAGTGTACAGTCGGTAACAAAAGCCTCGTAAATCTAGAAAAAATTCCTATGTAAAAAAAGTGCACTTAATACAATTTTGTTAAATAAATCCTTGTCGAATCCTGCTTTTAGACTGACTAAGAACAGGATTCGACAAGGATTTAATTAACAAAACTGTATTAAGTGTACTTTTTTACATAGAAATTTTTGCTAGAGTGCAGAGACTTTTGTTACCGACTATATTTTATTTAAAGATAGGAATAAGAAACATTTTAAGACTTTCAAAACAATATAAACTAAAATGCGCACTATGCGAAATAATTCGTTATTTCTTACTCTTTCTATGTATATTTTGACAAACAACCATTTATTTAATTTTTTTTTTTTTTTTTAGGACGTAAGACTATTATTCTCAATCTACGGATTTTTACGATGCTAGTTTTACGATAGTTGGACATATTTCGAAATCGAAAATATAATCGAATAATTTGAAAAAAAAAAAAAAAAAACTAATAGTCCTCCGTATTAAACTAAATCCTGCTTTTGCCAAAATTAATTTCATCAAACTCTTTTTTTTTTTTTTTCTTTTTTTATTGAAAGAAAAAAAAAGTTAATAATAATCAGTATTGAAACGGACAGTATCGACCCATTTTATTACATAGTATTTCCATTTATATATGTAATTACTTATCAACATTCAGTTGCCTTCCCCTCCCACCCCCCTCTTATTCTAATTTACTTTCCTTTTATCTTAAATTTATGTAACCATATATAAAGACGTTGGCTGATTAGGGTAAGAGTCTATACAATATTTTTTATTATTTTATTTTATTTATTTATTCTTTTTTTGTGATTTTCTATTTGGGTGGGGGCGATACGTGGGGGCAAATTCGAGACTTCCTTTTAGCGCTAAACTTGTCTTGGGAAATCCATGGAAATTGTGGTCACGAAATTTGGTGTGTAAATTGTTTATATGTATCCAACACCTATTGTAACGGGATTTTACGAAATTCCTCCCTCTTCCCCCACTGGGGTCCGTAGAAAATAAATACGTTTCCAAGTTCAAGCTTTTTTCAAATTATTTTAATAAGATTATTTTTTATGTGTGGATTGGTTATACGCACCTAACACACACTATAAAGGAATTTTGTGAAATCTGTCCTTCCATATCAGAAGTGGAAAACACGTTTTATAGAGTAAATCTGCTCCAAATTATATCGGAAAAGGGATTTTTTGATGCGTTGGCAACACGCTCTCCAAAAGGATTTTGCAAAATTATCCTCCCCACTGCGGGCGGGCGAGGTAAAAAAAATGTTTTCACGTTTGAATTTGATTCAAATTATCTTAGAGTAGCGAATTTTAGTGTCGGGGTATTGATGAAGTGTACGTGTTGATTTCGTGAATCTTCAATTTTTCTCAGTACCGAAGGCAGTGGGGACCAGGGCAACGCACGTTGCGAGGGGGAAAACCTCAACCAAACACAGTAGTAAATTTAGCTTAGGTTTCGAATGATTTAAGTGATTTTTATTTATTTTATTTATTTTTTTATATTTTATTAATAATGGTATGGGATTTGGAGAACTCATTTAAATATAATGTGCAACGAACCGGGCAAAGACTGCTAGTTTAATATATAAACTATATAACATAAATTACATACTTAATTTGATAGTGAACGCTTGCAGAATACATACTTACCTTTTTTTCATGACAAATATAAACGAAATCATTCATAAAAAAAAAAAAAAAAAAAAAAAAACCGTAATTTTGGTAGATACCCCGCAGTTTATGTAATCCAGTTTTGTACCAGAAATTTCAATTGATAAATAAATGTATATATGTACGAGCTCTTTCTTCGAAAAAGTATAGATTTCTCTATTAAAAAAAATTTCTAGTGAAGAAATGACTCATCTTACCTGCGGGTTATCTACCAGAAATTAAGGTAGTTCATAAATTGATTTTAAAGGTGAAGCTGCCAACCTAACCCGGCAAATTGTTTGTTCCGCCCCTTTTCCTACACCACTTAATTTTTAGAGTATTTGTTTTCATAATTCATTGTAAATATATTTGAAAAGAGTTACTCTAAAATTTTAGTGGTGTACAAAAATGGGCGAAACTAACAATTTGCCAGATTAGGTTATCTACTCTGTAAGGATATTTTTTAAACGATTTGTTGGATTTTTTAAATTTCGTTTCGGTTCATATACTTTGTTTTTCTCTACTCTTCTACTCTTTCTCTTTTTTTTCTCTCTCTTTTTTTTTTCAGTGCTTTGAATCTGCAATTTAAAAGCACGTTTCTTTTAAACTGCATGAAGCAATATAAGTGATGTATAATCAACATAACAATGTTACGAAAACATTTTTAATGAGAATTGTTAGCAAGATATTTTAAAGTAGATTGTTTTTAACGAATTACTCTGAATATAATATATGTCCTTAAATAGCTCACATTTAAATTTATTAATTCTATTGCCGTATGGCTAGTAATAAATTTAATTTTTGTAGATGGAAATGAACTGTAATCGTAAGATTGTTGCTAACACAACGAAAGTTGATGTAATAATAACAATAATAATAATAATAAATATTGCAGAAAATCTATTGAAAAGTTGTTGTTGAATGATGATGAATAAGATATGTGTAGCCAATGCTTACATTTTTAATTGTTTGACAGATTTCACATACGTGTTACGAACGAATATTATAGCTTTTACGAACAAAGTTTTTACAATATGAAGTTTAGAATCAATTCAGTATTTATAATACCAGATAATTGCTTTTGTATATGATTGTAATTTATTATAATGCGTAAAATACATTTTCATTTTTTATAATATGTAAAATACACATTACGCAACCTTAAAACAGAGCTGCCAACCTAATCCGGCAAACTGTTAGTACCGGCAATTTTTCTACACCACTTAATTTTTAGAGCAATTCTCTTCAAATCTATTTACGATGAATTAAGAAAAAAAAATACGCTAACAATTAATTAGTGTATGATAATGGTCGGTTCTAACAATTTGCCGGACTAACCTAGCGCATACCACAGTAGTTACTTTTCAATAACCACCGATATCGTGAATACAATGTATCTGACAAGAGAAAAGCGACATTTAGCACACGATATCAGACTTTTGGAATAATACATTATTCATATTACTGGTGGATTTATAATAAAAATCTAAAAGTACTTTTAATCAACAAATTGTTTGCGAGTTACGCAATAAAAGTCTCCTCTTTAAAGATCGCTTTTAAAAAATATTACTTTAAAAAACATTTTGCTAGTTCTTATTTAAAACTTTATGTGCCGATGTTGTATACTTATATACGCAGCTGGCATTTACTAGTGCACATAATTTCTTAAATAGTTATATTTAATTCAGAGATGCCAACCTAATCCGGCAAACTGTTAATACTGCCCATTTTTCTAGACCACTTAATTTTTAGAGTATTTGTTTTCTTAATTCATCGTAAATATATTTGAAGGAAATTACTATAAAAATAAAGTGGTATAGAAAAATGGGCGGTACTAACAATTTGCCGGATTATTTTGGCAACTTTGTTAAAACCAATAATTCAGTGAAATCAAAATTAGATTGAACATCAGGGTTGCCAGATTTGGCCTTTTTTTTTGTTGAATAATCACCAATAATTTTTATTTGAAACGCTTAGCTAATCACTTTGACGATTGATTGTCTATTATGTGTATCAAATGTCACTTTTCAAAATTATTGGTGACTATTGAAAAAAAAAAAAAAAAAAAAAGAAAAAAAAGCCACATCTGGCAATGCTGATGTGGCCATCCTATATAAACCTATGCCCAATATAATCCTATGTTTCATTGTAATTATGAGTATAGAATTCCTCTTTCATATGTTAGACATAAAAAAAAAATACATTAGAGGTGATGAGTTCAAAACTTTGAATAAACACCATAAAATGCAAGAACTCCTTTGCTTTGAATGCAAGAATTTATTCAAAGTTTTCCACTTATAATGTTTCTACTCCAGTTTTTTGGTGCTGTTATATAACCACTAGATGTGTCCACCTCTATCTCTACTTCTGAAAAAAAAAATCTCAACATTTTTAGGTTCAATGCATATTTTCTTTTGAAAATTGCTGAACTCAGTAAGAAAGGATATTAGGTAATAGTTATTTAAATGTATATAAAAATTCAAATAGTATAAAAGGAGAGCATTTTTTTATTTTTGAGAAAATTTAAGTTTAAAATAATATGTACATGTTAGCCCGACTAAAGAAAAAATAATTATTTTAATAAATAAACAACACTTTAATTATACACAACAAATTTTTAAATCTCGCAAAAGCTATTTCAGGTCAAAATAATTACTGAGTAATTCATAAGATGAAAAAACTAGGCACGAACACATTATCAAATAAACAAGGTACATTCGTACTTCCTAAGAAATTCAAAGTAACATATGATTGCGAATTCTTTTAAAACATTTTTTTCCCAGCATAATTTACATTCAGAATTTCATTTAAATAACTTCTGAATATTGAGATTGTGCTTACGAATTCTCATATCACTATATCAAATATGCTTTTATGAAAGCTCTTTTTTTTTTTTTTTTTTTTTTTTTAAGACTTTCACAAAATATTCAAATGATTGTTTTGTATAAAATGCATTTTCATTTAAAAATTGTTATTATAGCAGTTTTTTTAATCATATCTCGTACAGTGTGCAATATTTTATATTATGAAATAAAGCAAGCAAACAACTTAAAAAAAAAAAAGGGTATTTTTTATTTTTTATTTATATTTTATATTTATATTTATATTTATATTTATATTTTAAATTTAAATTTATTCTTGTTACTCTAAATTAAAATTATATATATATATATAAAAAAACTTCTAAAAACATCTAAAAACTTTAACCATATTATTCAAATTGCATTTTTTTAACCTTTTTAAAATTGGCATTAAGACGACTTTTAGATTTCTATTTTTAAATTCACATTGAAAAAAGAATAGAAATGTAACTAATCTGCATATAATGTTGGATATAATCTTTATAAAATAGTAATTGTAACAGAGAGTTAATATTTTTGAAGATATATTCTTTTAAATTTAAAATAATGTCTTGGCCATCGCAACCAAAACGAGATTTCAAATTCTTAGCATTGTTTGGTTATAACTTTAATACCCTAAAGGCTCGTGTAAGAAAATTAAATTGTTATTGTTAAAAGTTTTATAAACAGTATCTCGCATCTTCCTAATAATGGTTACCTAGGTGAGAAATTCCAAAACAGCATTATGCAAAGCAAAATATTTGATAACTTTAAGAATTGACTTAATTATCTCTAAATGCGACGCTTTACTTAAAATACCTCAATATATTTAAATGGTCATTTTGCATAAAACTTGTCTTCTTTGAATAAAATACAATGATAATTTTTATTTAAAAAATTAGAATCATGAATTAAAAGAATTTTTAATTTAATATTTTCAAAATCAGTTTTTAATAATAATAATAAAAAAAAAACTAAAACATTATAATTACGTGTTACTAATTAACATGAAAATAAAATTGTTTTAAAATTAAATTTTATAATATTATAAAATTTATGCATAAATTCTCTTTTTATCGACAAAAAAAAAAAATATTACTTTTCTTCTTCTTCTTCTTATTATTATTATTATTATTATTATTATTATTATTATTACTTTATTTATTATAATTACTTTTCACAAAAATTCTTGATTTTAAAGAAATTTAAAAAATATATAAGCTGCATATATTGTTGTTTTAGACTCATGAAATGATTTAATGGCTATATTAATATCGCAGGGATGAAACGTTGGCGCATAACTCATATCTGTATTTGTTGAAGAAATTCCTGTACATATAATATCCTTGATTTAAGAAGTAGAAAACTTTATTTCGTTGATAATGGCAAAAGTTCTGCTCCAGTGTTCCATCCTTGAAATTGTATACAAATTTTTATACAAAACCATGATCGAATTCTACTTACCCATTACGGAATTATTCATGTTGTTTTTACTGTTGTAATTTTCTATTGTTAACTAATTTTAAATTCAAACGTTTTATTAACTTTAATAAAAATTAAGTTTTCACAAATATTGATTATAAACGTTTATACTGTAAGATTATAGAAAAATTTAATTTTACTTAATTAATTGTAATTAGTATTACAGGTAATTTATGTTTTACAAGTGACATTATTTATTCTAAGGAATTCTTACCTAGTAAATGAAACAAGAGAATCAGGAATAAGAGAAAAGGGAACAGGAATAACAAGAGTAAATGGAATAATTTTCAGATATCATGGGGAAGAGATTTAGAAATTACAATTCAGCAAAAAAGTTGGTTTTTAAAAACCTCATAATCTCCTCATAAAGACAATAAGATTATGTATAGTATATTAAGTTTAATGATATGTGTTATTTTGAATACACTGTGTTCGTATAAATTGCGATTAAATTTAAACGATATTACAATTAAATTTAAAACGTTAACAAGTACTAAAATAACATGGCTCGTACAGACATGCTCTTTTCCAAGGGCTCTACCACCAGCATTTTTATACAATATATTCCCTTTTAAGTTTTAAGGCTTTTATCATATCCAGTATTCCTACATAGTATTAGCATAGCCTCCTAAACTAGATGCCTGTCACGGGGCTCGGACAATTGGCAGCCGTTGAAGTAGGAACCCTATATAGAGAGAGACTGGACATTGGCGCGCCGGCTTTTCGACGAAATTCTCCATTTTAGTGCCAGTTGCTACATTGCTTATCATTACGCTGAGAAGGAATTTTGGTTATTTTACGTCATAATCGAAAAAAAACTTATTTATTACATTTTTACTTTGTTGGGAGATAAATTGCTTTAATTTTGGAATACTTTTAAAAGATAAAAATGCATAATTATTTATTTTATCTCATGCTTTAAATATTTTGAATTCTCTTATTGCATGCTGTTTTACGTATTTATTTCCTAACATATGAGATAATTACATTATTTATTTGCTAGCAATTAGTTTTTAAGTTCTGTTGTGCAATACATTTAATATGTTAGATCTCAATGTATTTTTCTGATATATTTTAAAATACATATTTAAAATAACTATATAAAAAGGTATATTTTGATTTTTTGATAGTACGCAAAATGTTTCAGATTTCTTATAATAAATTAATAAAAATAATGAAAATAAGGTGTATATTATTTGCTAACATATGAAATATAAATTTCTTTTAAATAATAATTGCCGTAACAAATTTTATTAATAATAGTTAAATAAGTAATTATTTTTATTTACATAATATTTAAAAAAAAAATAAAAAAAAATAAAAATAAAAATAAAAATAAGTGAAATAAGCAAATGTAAATAAAATAAATAAAAACATTTTTTAATTTCTAAAGATATTAGTTAATATTTTTACAAATTATTATTAATAAAATTTTTATTTTTAATATTTAACTAAGTCATATTATTAATAATGCATAATTGAAAAAAATAAAATATGTATTTTTAGCTTGTAAAAATATTACGTAAATATTTTTATAAAATAATGAAAAATAATTTCTGTTCTTCTGCCGTAGTTTTACATTTATTCATGAATTACTTGACAAAAACTAAGATTACCATATTTTTGTTAAAACTTTTCTAACTTTTTATATATAGAATGTATGTCCTCAGAAAAAATAAGGTAGAATTACTTTCACTAAGGTAGAATTGCTTTCACAATCAACGTGTTTTGTTTAATCTTATAGAAATATACAACAAAAATTTCTTTTGTTTTCCGATAGGAATTGAAAAAGTAACCACGTCGATAGTTAAAACAAAATTCGTTTTTCTTCAAATTCTTTTTCTCTAAGACGAAAAAAATTACATATTTATATTCTGCATAATTCTGCATATTATATTCTGCATATTTATATTCTCCAGAAATTTACCACAATTTCCTTTCATTTATGTTGTATAGTAAAGCGTCAATCGCGAAGAAAAAAGCATTACGTTCTACGGGGATCGCTCCGAATTGGCACTAAGATGGCCGACTTTCGGTCAATGTCCAGTCTCTCTATATATAGGGTCCCTACGTTGAAGCGGTATACAGCGCCACCTGGTACAGACTGCACGACTTTTTTATTCAACAGCCGCCAAAAATTTTTAAAAGTGGGATATGATATACATATAAGGTGAATATAATCGACGAAACGTCGTTTATATATATATATATATATATATATATATATATACCTTCTTAAAATTATTGGTGACAGTTGAATAAAAATCCCGCAATCTGTACCAGGTGGCGCTGTCTACCGCTTCAACTGTTGTCTAGTTTCTGAGCTACGCGACAGGCATCGAGTTAAGGAGGCTATGGTTCGCCACTCTCACAAAAGACATGTTAAAACAACCGTTTATTAACATCTATGATCTTTAATCCACTCGAGCTAGATTCTCCGGTTCTAAGGAATATAGCGTGGGTGGATTTAAATTCATTGATGTTATTAAACGCTTATTTTAACATGTCTCTTGTGAGGATGGCGAACATTGGTAAAATTTTAATTGTTTCAAACACTGGTGTCTTTACATTAGTTTCCAACCAACGTAATAAAAATCTAGTCAGGTATAAAAGAAAACTTACCATGTATACGAATGATTTTTGACTCGTTCTGTACAGCAAACTGAAAGAGCAGGAAACTGGGGTAGATTTAGAAAAAAGATTTATCTTACGATGAGTTATTTAACCAAGTAAAATTATTTTAATGCAATAGCATGGGTGCCAACATTTTAATTTATTCTCGAGTATTTGTATTCCTCTATTTCGCACAACTTTATTTATAGAAATATTTTTTCTAATATATAATTTTGATAAAATAAGAAAAAAAATACTTAAAAAAATATAAGTGATATGGAATAAAGGTGGGGCTAAAAATACTCCGGAATAAATTAAAATGTTGGCATCTATGTAATAGTATGATAAATATTTTAAAAGTAAATTTATAATTTAAACTTCACAAAAATATTTTGATTTGAAATATACAACGAAGTTTATATTAATATTTTCACTCTGCCCTTAAAATTTATTAAATTATATTTCTTACAATGTTTTGTACAATAAAATATTTAATTCTATTTGAAACAAAAATGAATGATACTGTAAAAAGTTTTGTAGAAATGGTACAAAAAAAAAAAAATAATAATAATAATAATAATAATAATTAAAAAAAAAAAAGCAAATAATAATCATCTAATAAGTAATAGAATATTTTTCTACTTTTTTTACCTATGAAATAATAATCTTATTGCAAATATAAACTTTTTAAATTGTGTAAACGTATTTTTCATAAATACTTTGATTTTCATAACTGTTAGAGTTATTACTGCAAAGGTTTAATATTTTAATCGGGCATTCTGAACGTAGGAATCACGCTAACAACTTCTTTGAATGGGCCAATTTTTTACGTTTTTTAATGTCACTTTAATGAAGCAGATTTTTTTTTTTCAGTAAAAATCTAACAAAAGTTTTTTTAAATATTCCTATTTAGAATTTCTGGTAGACAGAAAACGTAAAAGTTGGCAACTGTGTGAAAAAGTTATGCGTATACGTGTTCAGATGAATTGTTTTTATCCCGAGAAACTAATATATTAAATACTTCTTGCATACAAATCCGCCGATGACTCTTATGGGATTAAACATAAATAAACGAAAACATTTTGTTCATGTAGATTTTAGATGAATGCGTAAAGGCGAATATTCCTTTTCATGCACTATGTTGGTGTCCTTGGACTTTAAAGTGTTAAGTTTATACCAACATACTTGATAACATTTAAAATTTTTTCCAAAGTACTATTAATAACCGTCCTCGTTTGTAGAGGATTTTTTTCCATTGTACAAGGGGTCGCAATATTCCTATATTTTTATGATCGTTTTATTACACTCTCACCAGAATTTTCACAAAGAACATTTCCGTGCTTTAACAGGATAAAAACCTTCAAGAAATTTTTCTTTCGAAAAATTGTGGTGACAGTAAAATAAAACGATCGAAAAACTATAGGAACACTATGATCCCTGCCACGATGAAATAAAAAGTAAATTTCTGTTAAGGATAGTAATTTGAAAAAAAGGTGGATACTGACAATACTCCAGAATAAATTTTAGGTATGAAATGCAATAAAATTATAAGTATAAAATGCAATAAACTCGCAACAATTGTCTTGGTTCGAAAAACACACGACCCTTCATCAGGCGAATAGAGTAAGCACAAATGCTGCGGTCAAAGCGGCAACGCGTGCCGCTTTGACTGCAGCACTCGTTCTTACTTTATTCGCCTGATGAAGGGTCATGTGTTTTTTCGACCTGAAACAATTGTTGCGAGTTTATTGCATTTTATGGTGTTTATTCAAAGTTTGTAAGTAATAGTTTTTACAACGCCAGTTTTGTGGTGCTTTTTTATTAAAATTGTAATGGAATGCTAAAAATTGCACAAAAGTTTAATATTATGTATTTATCAAATAATGTTCTTATTTTGAATGCCATAATACTTTTCAGATTTAAAAACTAATACATCATTTCCCCCCCCCCCCCCCAGTAAGGAATAGTGAGTTAAATCATTTTTTGAAACAATTTAGTTTGGAAAAGTTGTTGTTAAATAGTTTTATTTCGGGAGGAAATAATTTCTGTGTTGTAACTTTTACTACTTATAATCAGAGCCTGATTAAGGGGGAAGCACACATTATCTCCGCTCTCACCGGAATATTTTTACAATTATTTTTTACTTCATGTCATATAAATTCCACGCTTTGACGAGGAAATATTTTTTATAAAAAATGAACGGTGTAAAACAATCCAATTTACTCACCGTTATTAGACACCAGAATTCTTTTAAAATAATTTTTAATGAGAATTTTCTGTTTATTATAGGAGGAAAGTATTTGTTAAAAAATAACGGTGTAAGTATAAATAATGTGTGCTTCCCCCTTAATCAGGCTCTGCTTATAATTAGAAAGGGAATTTCATGAAAGAGAGCTTTTAGTTAAGATTAGATTTCATTAATAAAACGTAGACCCTTATGAAATTTTTATTTACAGAATTAAATAAGAGAAGAAATAAAATTAAAATTCAAACAATTATAACTTAATTGTTTGTCGTTGGACCTAATGTGAATTCGAATGACAGCTTCGATCCTCCACTTTTTCCTTTACCGTTTACCATAGCGGAAGTCGTAATAAACATTTAAAGTTTGCGTTTGAAGCTCACTCGCGTATCTGTGTCACATAACTATGTGATGTCATACACTGTTAAAAATTTCTGTAAATTTAATGTAAATATTTGTGCAGAGTATTTGTAAATTTATGATAATTCTTAGTTAAAAGTGAAAAATCGAGATTCTCAATCTTTATTCTGTACTTTTACATAATTAAATTATTTAATTTTTTAACTGAAATTAAAAATTACTGTTTCTACTTAAGAAAAAGCATTCTAAGTTAGAAATATATTCTCAACAATAGTTAATTAAATTAATATTAGTTATTAAAATGAATGTATAAATAAGTTTTTTTAACATCTCTGTTTATTTTTCTCTGTAATTTTATGTAAGACTTAAGATAATAGATTACACAGAGTTTTCTGTTGAAATTTTTAACAGTGTAGAGAATGTAAATAAACAGCACGTTCTGCTTGAAATTTTTTTACAACTCGATTGCTTGATTTTATCACATCACAAGATGAGGGATATTGGTTTAAATTTTATTATTATTATTTCATTATTATTATTATTATTATTATTATTATTTTTATTTTTTATTTTTTACAGTGAATTTCTAATATAAAAAAGTGTTAAAATTTAAAAGGAAATACATTGTATAAAAATACTTGTGAAAGAGTCCTTGAAAATCTCGTAGCCGTACGCACCAAGATTTCATTGCATTTCTAATTTGTGCATAAACAATAAAATTCTGGTGCACAGTCGGTAACAAAAGCCTCCGAAATCTAGCAAAAATACCTATGTAAAAAAAGTTCACTTAATACAATTTTGTTAAATAAATCCTTGTCGAATCCTGTTTTTATACTGACTAAGAACAGGATTCGACAAGGATTTAGTTAACAAAACTGTATTAAGTGTACTTTTTTACATAGGAATTTTTGCTAGAGTTTGGAGACTTTTGTTACCGAATGTATTTTATTTAAAGATAGGAATAAGAAATATTTTAAGGCTTTCAAAGCAATATAAACTAAAATGCGCACTATGCGAAATAATTCGTTATTTCTGACTCTTTCTATGTATATTTTGACAAAAAACCTTTTTTTTTTTTTTTTTTTTTTCTTTTTAGGACGTAAGACTATTATTCTCAATCTACGGATTTTTACGATGCCAGATTTACGATAATTGGACATTTATCGAAATCGAAAATATAATTGAATTATTCGAAAAAAAAAAAAAAAAAAAAAAAACTAGTAGTCCTCCGTGTTAAACTAAATCCTGCTTTTGCCACAAATAATTTCATCAAACTTATTTTATTTTATTTTTTTTTTTTTTTTTATTGAAAGAAAAAGAAATTAATAATAATCAGTATTGAAACGGACAGTATCGACCCATTTTATTACATAGTATTTCCATTTATATATTTAATTACTTATCAACATTCAGTTGCCTTCCCCTCCCACCCCCCTCTTATTCTAATTTATTTTCCTTTTACAGGGATGGAACACGGGCGCAGTATTCATACCACTATCAATGTATGAAAATTTTCTACTTCTTAAATCAACGATATTATAGGTAGTAAAATTTTTTAAACGGATTCTGGTATGAATCCTGCGCCCGTGTTCCATCCCTGCTTTTATCATAAATTTATGTAATCATATATAAAGTCGTTGGCTGATTAGGGTAAGACTCTATGCAATATTTTTTTATTATTTTATTTTATTTACTTATTTATTTATTTATTCTTTTTTTTGTGATTTTCTATTTGGGTGGGGGCGTTACGAGGGGGCAAATTCGAGAAATCCTTTTAGCGCTAAATTTGTCTTGGGAAATCCATGGGAATTGTGGTCAGGAAATTTGGTGTGTAAATTGTTTATATGTATCCAACACCTATTGTGACGGGATTTTACGAAATCCCTCCCTCTTCCCCCATTGGAGTCCGTAGGAAATAAACACGTTTCCAAGTTCAAAGTTTTTTTTCAAATTATTTTAATAAGAATATTTTTTATGTGTGGGTTAGTTATACGCACCTAACACACACTGTAAAGGAATTTTGTGAAATCTGTCCTTCCATATCAGAAGGGGAAAACACGTTTTATAGAGTAAATCTGCTCTAAATTATATCGGGAAAGCGATTTTTTGATGCGTTAGCAACACGCTCTCCAAAAGGATTTTGCAAAATTATCCTCCCCACTTCGGACGGGCGAGGTAAAAAAAAGAAAGAAAATATGTTTTCACGTTTGAATTTGATTCAAATTATCTTAGAGTAGCGAATTTAGTGTCTGGGTGTTGATGAAGTGTACGTGTTGATTTCATGAATCTTCAATTTTTCTCGGTACCGAAGGCAGTGGGGACCAGGGCAACGCACATTGAGAGGGGGAAAACCCAAACACAGTAGTAAATTTAGCTTAGGTTTCGAATGATTTAAGTGATTTTTATTTATTTTTTTTATTTATTTTTTTATTTTATTAATAATGGTATGGGATTTGGAGAACTCATTTAAATATAATGTGCAACGAATCGGGCAAAGCCGGCTAGTTTAATATATAAACTATATAACATAAATTACATACTTAATTTGATAGTGAACGCTTGCAGAATACATACTTACCTTTTTTTCATGACAAATATAAACGAAATCATTCATTAAAAAAAAAAAAAAAAAAAAAAAAAGTACTGTAATTTCTGGTAGATACCCTGCAGTTTATATAATCCAGTTTTGCACCAGAAATTTCAATTGATAAATAAATTTATATTTGTACGAGCTCTTTCTTCGAAAAGGTATAGATTTCTCTATTAAATAAAATTTCTAGTGAAGAAATGACCCATCTTACCTGCGGGTTATCTACCAGTAATTACGGTAGTTCTTATATTGATTTTAAGGGCAGAGCTGCCAACCTAATCAGGCAAATTGTTTGTTCCGCCCATTTTCCTACTCCACTTAATTTTTAGTGTATTTGTTTTCTTAATTCATCGTAAATATATTTGAAAAGAATTACTCTAAAAATTTAGTGGTGTACAAAAATGAGCGGTACTAACAATTTGCCGGATTAGGTTGGCAACTCTGTAAGGGTATTTTTTAAACGATTTGTTGGATTTTTTAAATTTCGTTTTGGTTCATATACTTTCTTTTTCTCTACTCTTCTACTCTTTTTCTTTTTTTTCCTCTCTCTTTTTTTTTTTTTTTCAGTGCTTCGAATCTGCAATTTAAAAGCACGTTTCTTTTAAACTGCATGAAGCAATATAAGTGATGTAAAATCACCATAACAATGTTACGAAAACATTTTAAATGAGAATTGTTAGCTAGATATTTTAAAGTAGATTGTATTTATTTAAGGTATCTACCTACTTTAAAATGACCATTTTTGACAAAAATATCGATTTTCTGTTTTTTATTTAGTTTTAAAGAATAGACTTTTAGTTTTCAAAAACACCTTTACTTTTATTTGTACGCTAATTAGAACCGAAGTTATAGCCAATTAATTAAACCGGAAGTGAGATTCTTTAAGAAAGGAAGCTTTGCCTTTTTTTCAGAAAAATGGCCTCTGTAAAAATTGATTGAAAAAAAAAAAGTGACAGGTCAAAAAATTAAAGTTGTTTCACTGTGACATAAATAAATACTTGTCTATAAATGTGTAAAATTTTGAAGATATTAAAAAAAAAAAAAAAAAAAAAAAAAAAGTAAGTAAATTTCAAAGTAAAATGTAACAAAAGTTTATTAAATACTCCTATTTAGAATTTCTGGTAGACAGAAAACGTAAAAGTTGGCAACTGTGTGAAAAGGTTATCCGTATACGTGTTCAGATGAATTGTTTTTATCCCCAGAAACTAGTATTTTAAATACTTCTTGCATACAAATCCGCCGATGACACTAATGGGATTAAACAAAAATAAACAAAATCATTTTGTTCATGTAGATTTTAGATGAATGCGAAAAGGAGAATATTTCTTTTCATATTTGCACTATGTTGGTGTCCTTGGACTTTAAAGTGTTAAGTTTATACCGACATATTTGATAACATTTAAAATTTTCTCCAGAGTACTATTAATAACCGTCCGTGTTTGTTTTTTTCCATTGTACAAGGGGTCGCAACATTCCTATATTTTTACGATCGTTTTATTACACTCTCACCAGAATTTTCAGAAAGAACATTTCCGTGCTTAAACAGGATAAAAACCTTCAAGAAATTTTTCTTTCGAAAAATTGTGGTGACAGTAAAATAAAACGATCGTAAAACTATAGGTTTCATATTATGTATAGTTTTCTGAAAAACTACATTTTCGATTTTTGTGTATGCGATAAACTTGATTACTCCAAAAGTTTTCAAGATACTTCTATGAAATTCTTTCACAGTATATAACATATTTCCAGTCACGCAATGAACTAAAAGCTAAGTTCTCTGTACTATTTTGAAGATTTTACATGCGTTTATTTTCTAAAAAACAGATTTTTTTTTCTGAAAATTCTGTATTTTTCTCTGTTAGTTACCATATTTCAGTCAATTTTAAGAGATTCTCTTAACTTTTAGTTCAATGCACAGATAAGGGTCATATCATTATGTATTTCAATCGATATTGAATTACATTAAATTTTATTGAGTGTATGAGGTTTGGCGTAAACGTGAAATTTTGCTCATTTTTACACATAATCATCTACTTCTTAGCAAAATAAAGAAATTTTTGCTTAAAATGTACTATTTTTCATCATTCTATGTCCGTTTATAACTAAAAATATAATTACTTAATGCATAGTCTGCTTTTTTAGAAAAAAGTGCTCCGTAAGTAGGCAGATACCTTAATTACTCTGAATGTAATATATGTCCTTAAATAGCTCACATTTAAATTTATTAATTCTCTTGTCGGTGGCCAGTAATAAATTTAAATTATGTAGATGGAAATGAACTGTAATCGTAAGATTGTTGCTAACACAACGAAAGTTGATGTAATAATAACAATAATAATAATAATAAATATTTCAGAAAATCTATTGAAATGTTGTTGTTGAATGATGATGAATAAGATATGTGTAGCCAATGTTTACATTTTTTATTGTTTTAGAGATTTCACATACGTGTTACGAACGAATATTATAGCTTTTACGAACCAAGTTTTTACAATATGAAGTTTAGTATCAATTCAGTATATATAATACCAGATAATTGCTTTTGTATATGATTGTAATTTATTATAATGCGTAAAATACATTTTCATTTTTTATAATATGTAAAATACACATTACGCAACCTTAAAACAGAGCTGCCAACCTAATCCGGCAAACTGTTAGTACCGCCAAATTTTCTACACCACTTAATTTTTAGAGTAATTCTCTTCAAATCTATTTACGATGAATTAAGACAAAAAATACGCAAACAATTAAACGGTGTAGTAAAAGGGTCGGTTCTAACATTTTGCCGTATTAACATAGCGCATACAACAGTAGTTATTTTTCAATAACCACCGATATCGTGACCACAAAATTTGGCGTTGGAGAACGACATTTAGCACACGATATCAGAATTTTGGAATAATACATTATTCATATTACTGGTGGATTTATAATAAAAATCTAAAAGTACTTTTAATTAACAAATTGTTTGCGAGTTACGCAATAAAAGTCTCCTCTTTAGAGATCACTTTTAAAAAATATTACTTTAAAAAACATTTTGCTAGTTCTTATTTAAAACTTTATGTGCCGATGTTGTATACTTATATACGCAGCTGGCATTTACTAGTGCACATAATTTCATAAATAGTTATATTTAATTCAGAGATGCCAACCTAATCCGGCAAACTGTTAATACTGCCCATTTTTCTAGACCACTTAATTTTTAGAGTATTTGTTTTCTTAATTCATCGTAAATATATTTGAAGGAAATTACTATAAAAATAAAGTGGTGTAGAAAAATGGGCGGTACTAACAATTTGCCGGATTATTTTGGCAACTTTGTTAAAACCAATAATTCAATGAAATCAAAATTAGAATGAACATCAGGATTGCCAGATTTGGCCTTTTTTTTGTTGAATAATCACCAATAATATTTATTTGAAACGCTTAGCTAATCACTTTGACGATTGATTGTCTATTATGTGTATCAAATGTCACTTTTCAAAATTATTGGTGACTATTGAAAAAAAAAAAAAAAAAAAAAAAAAAATGCCACATCTGGCAACGCTGATGTGGCCATCCTATATAATCCTATGCCCAATATAATCCTATGTTTCATTGCAATTATGAGTATAGAATTCCTCTTTCATATGTTAGACTTAAAAAAAAAAAATACATTAAAGGTGATAGGTTCAAAATTTTGAATAAACACCATAAAATGCAAGAACTCCTTTGCTTAGAATACAAGAATTTATTCAAAGTTTTCCAGATATAATGTTTCTACTCCAGTTTTTTGGTGCTGTTATATAACCACTAGATGTGTCCACCTCTATCTTTGCTTCTGAAAAAAAACTCTCAACATTTTTAGGTTCAATGCATATTTTCTTTTGAAAATTGCTAAACTAAGTAATAAAGGATATTAGGTAATAGTTATTTAAATGTATATAAAAATTCAAATAGTATAAAAGGAGAGCATTTTTTATTTTTGAGAAAATTTAAGTTTAAAATAATATGTACATGTTAGCCCGACTAAAGAAAAAATAATTATTTTAATAAATAAACAACACTTTAATTATACACTACAAATTTTTAAATCTCGCAAAAGCTATTTCAGGTCAAAATAATTACTGAGTAATTCATAAGATGAAAAATTTAGGCACGAATGCATTATCAAATAAACAAGTTACATTCGTACTTCCTTAGAAATTCAAAGTGACATATGATTGCGAATTCTTTTAAAACATTTTTTCCCAGCATATTTTACATTCAGAATTTCATTTAAATAACTTCTGAATATTGAGATTGAGCTTACGAATTCTCATATCACTATATCAAATGCTTTTATGAAAGCTTTTTTTTTTTTTTTAAGACTTTCACAAAATATTCAAATGATTGTTTTGTATAAAATGCACTTTCATTTAAAAATTGTTATTATAGCAGTTTTTTTAATCATATCTCGTACAGTGTGCAATATTTTATATTATGAAATAAATCAAGCAAACAACTTAAAAAAAAGGTATTTTTTATTTTATATTTATATTTTATATTTATATTTATATTTATATTTTAAATTTAAATTTATTCTTGTTACTCTAAATTAAAATTATATATATATATATATAAAAAAAACTTCTAAAAACATCTAAAAACTTTAACCATATTATTCAAATTGCATTTTTTTAACCGTTTTAAAATTAGCATTAAGACGACTTTTAGATTTCTATTTTTAAATTCACATTGAAAAAAGAATAGAAATGTAACTAAGCTGCATATAATGTTGGATATAATCTTTATAAAATAATAATTGTAGCAGAGAGTTAATATTTTTGAAGATATATTCTTTTAAATTTAAAATAATGTCTTGGCCATCGAAACCAAAACGAGATTTCAAATTCTTAGCACTGTTTTGTTATCACTTTAATACCCTAAAGCATAGGTGCCAAGTCTCCCGTTTTTTAAGGGAGACTTCAAACCGGAAAATTTTTATAGCTATTTTCGCCAATATTAATCGTCGAAAATATATATAACATATTCCATTTAAAAATACTGGTGTCAATTCTGATTTAAAAGTTAAAAATGTTGGCAGCTCTGCCTAAAGCCTCGTGTAAGAAAATTAAATTGTAATTGTTGAAAGTTTTATAAACAGTATCTCGCATCTTCGTAATAATGGTTACCTAGGTGAGAAATTCCAAAACAGCATTATACAAAACAAAATATTTGATAACTTTAAAAATTGATTTAATTATCTCTAAATGCGACGCTTTACTTAAAATACCTCAATATATTTAAATGGTCTTTTTGCATAAAACTTGTCTTCTTTGAATAAAATACAATAATTATCATTGTATTTTATTTCAAAGAAGTCATTGTATTTTATTCATTGGTCATTGTATTTTATTCAAGGTCATTGTATTTTATTCATTGTATTTTATTTAAAAAATTAGAAATATGAATTAAAAGAAATTTTAATTTAATATTTTTAAAATCAGTTTTTAATAATTAAAAAAAAAAAGAACTAAAACGTTATAATTACGTGTTACTAATTACCGTGAAAATAAAATTGTTTAAAAATTAAATTTTATAATGCTATAAAATTTATGCTTAAATTCTATTTTTATCGACAAAAAAAAAAAAAAAAAAAAAAAAAAAAAAAAAATTATTACTTTTCTTCTTCTTCTTCTTCTTCTTATTATTATTATTATAACTTTATTTATTATAATTACTTTTCACAAAAATTCTTGATTTTAAAGAAATTTAAAAATATATAAGCTGTATATATTGTTGTTTTAGACTCATGAAATGATTTAATGGCTATATTAATATCGAGAAATGAAACGTTGGCGCATAACTCATATCTGTATTTGTTGAAGAAATTCCTGTACATATAATATCCTTGATTTAAGAAGTAGAAAATTTTATTTCATTGATAATGGCACAAGTTCTGCTCCAGTGTTCCATCCTTGAAATTGTATACAAATTTTTATACAAAACCATGATCGAATTCTACTTACCCATTACGGAATTATTCATGTTATTTTACTGTTGTAATTTTCTATTGTTAACTAATTTTAAATTCAAACGTTTTATTAACTTTAATAAAAATTAAGTTTTCACAAATATTGATTATAAAATTTTATACTGTAAGATTATAGATAAAAATTTATGTATTCTTAATTAATTGTAATTAGTATCACAGGCAATTTATGTTTTACAAGTGACATTCTTTATTCTAAGGAATTCTTACCTAGTAAATGAAACAAGAGAATCAGGAATAAGAGAAAAGGGAACAGGAATAACAAGAGTAAATGGAATAATTTTCAGATATCATGGGGAAGAGATTTAGAAATTTCAATTCAGCAAAAAAGTTGGTTCTTAAAAACCTCATAATCTCCTCATAAAGACAATAAGATTATGTATAGTATATTAAGTTTAATGATATGTGTTATTTTGAATACACTGTGTTCGTATAAATTGCGATTAAATTTAAACGATATTACAATTAAATTTAAAACGTTAACAAGTACTAAAATAACATGGCTCGTACAGACATGCTCTTTTCCAAGGGCTCTACCACCAGCATTTTTATACAATATATTCCCTTTTAAGTTTTAAGGCTTTTATCATATCCAGAATTCCTACATAGTATTAGCATAGCCTCCTAAACTAGATGCCTGTCACGGGGCTCGGACAATTGGCAGCCGTTGAAGCGGTATACAGCGCCACCTGGTACAGACTGCGCGACTTTTTTATTCAATAGCCGCCAGAAATTTTTAAAAGTGGGATATGATATACATATAAGGTGAATAGAATCGACGAAACCTCGTTTATTTGTATATATATATATATATATATATATATATATACTTCTTAAATTTATTGGTGACAGTTGAATAAAAATCCCGCAATCTGTACCAGGTGGCGCTGTCTACCGCTTCAACTGTTGTCTAGTTTCTGAGCTACGCGACAGGCATCGAGTTAAGGAGGCTATGGTTCGCCACTCTCACAAATGACATGTTAAAGCAACCGTTTATTAACATCTATGATCTTTAATCCACTCGAGCTAGATTCTCCGGTTCTAAGGAATCTAGCGTGGGTGGATTTAAATTCATTGATGTTATTAAACGCTTATTTTAACATGTCTCTTGTGAGGATGGCGAACATTGGTAAAATTTTAATTGTGTCAAACACTGGTGTCTTTACATTAGTTTCCAACCAACGTAATAAAAATCTAGTCAGGTATAAAAGAAAACTTACCAAGTATACGAATAATTTTTGACTCGTTCTGTACAGCAAACTGAAAGAGCAGGAAACTGGGGTAGATTTAGAAAAAAGATTGATCATACGATGAGTTATTTAACCAAGTAAAATTATTTTAATGCAATAGCATGGGTGCCAGCATTTTAATTTATTCTCGAGTATTTGTATTCCCGCCTCCATTTCGCACAACTTTATTTATAGAAATATTTTTTCTAATATATAATTTTGATAAAATAAGAAAAAAATTACTTAAAAAAATATAAGTGATATGGAATAAAGGTGGGGCTAAAAATACTCCGGAATAAAGTAAAATGTTGGCATCTAAGTAATAGTATGATAAATATTTTAAAAGTAAATTTATAATTTAAACTTCACAAAAATATTTTGATTTGAAATATACAACGAAGTTTATATTAATATTTTCACTCTGCCCTTAAAATTTATTAAATTCTATTTCTTACAATGTTTTGTACAATAAAATATTCAATTCGATTTGAAACAAAAATGAACGATACTGTAAAAATTTTTGTAGAAATGATACAAAAAAAAAAAAAAGAAATTAATTAAAAAAATAATAATAATAATTAAAAAAAAAAAAGCAAATAATAATCATCTAATAAGTAATAGAATTTTTTTCTACTTTTTTTACCTATGAAATAATAATCTTATTGCAAATATAAACTTTTAAAATTGTGTAAACGTATTTTTCATAAATACTTTGATTTTCATAACTGTTAGAGTTATTACTGCAAAGGTTTAATATTTTAATCGGGCATTCTGAACGTAGGAATCACGCTAACAACTTCTTTGAATGGGCCATTTTTTTACGTTTTCCAATGTCACTTTAATGAAGCAGATTTTTTTTTTCAGTAAAAATCTAACAAAAGTTTTTTAAATATTCCTATTTAGAATTTCTGGTAGACAGAAAACGTAAAAGTTGGCAACTGTGTGAAAAAGTTATGCGTATACGTGTTCAGATGAATTGTTTTTATCCCCAGAAACTAATATTTTAAATACTTCTTGCATACAAATCCGCCGATGTCACTTATGGGATAAAACATAAATAAACAAAAACATTTTGTTCATGTAGATTTTAGATGAATGCGTAAAGGCGAATATTTCTTTTCATATTTGCACTATGTTGGTGTCCTTGGACTTTAAAGTGTTAAGTTTATACCAACATACTTGATAACATTTAAAATTTTCTCCAGAGTACTATTAATAATCTTTTTATCCCCAGAAACTAATATTTTAAATACTTCTTGCATACAAATCCGCCGATGTCACTTATGGGATAAAACATAAATAAACAAAAACATTTTGTTCATGTAGATTTTAGATGAATGCGTAAAGGCGAATATTTCTTTTCATATTTGCACTATGTTGGTGTCCTTGGACTTTAAAGTGTTAAGTTTATACCAACATACTTGATAACATTTAAAATTTTCTCCAGAGTACTATTAATAACCGTCCTCCTTTGTAGAGGATTTTTTTCCATTGTACAAGGGTTCGCAACATTCCTATATTTTTACGATCGTTTTATTACACTCTCACCAGAATTTTCAAAAAGAACATATCCGTGCTTAAACAGGATAAAAACCTTCAAGAATTTTTTCTTTCGAAAAATTGTGGTGACAGTAAAATAAAACGATCGAAAAACTATAGGAACACGGCGATCCCTGCCACGATGAAATAAAAAGTAAATTTCTGTTAAGGATAGTAATTTGAAAAAAGGTGGATACTGACAATACTCCAAAATAAATTTTAGGTATAAAATGCAATAAAATTATAAGTATAAAATGCAATAAACTCGCAACAATCGTTTTGGGTCGAAAAACACACGACCCTTCATCAGGTGAATAAAGTAAGCACACATGTTGCAGTCAAAGCGGCAACGCGTGCCGCTTTGATTGCAGCACTCGTGCTTACTTTATTCGCCTGATGAAGGGTTGTGTGTTTTTTTCGAGTCAAATTTTTTCAAATTCGAGACTTCCTTTAAGCGCTAAATTTGTCTTGGGAAATCCATGGGAATTGTGGTCACGAAATTTGGTGTGTAAATTGTTTATATGTATCCAACACCTATTTTACGAAATCCCTCCCTCTTCCCCCATTGGAGTCCGTAGGAAATAAATACGTTTATTTCAAATATTTAAGTAAATATTATTCAATTATTTCAAATAAATAAGTAAATTTCAAAGTAAAATGTAACAAAAGTTTATTAAATATTCCTATTTAGAATTTCTGGTAGACAAAAAACGTTTCAAATATTTAAGTAAATATTATTCAATTATTTCAAATAAATAAGTAAATTTCAAAGTAAAATGTAACAAAAGTTTATTAAATATTCCTATTTAGAATTTCTGGTAGAGAAAAAACGTAAAAGTTGGCAACTGTGTGAAAAGGTTATCCGTATACGTGTTCAGATGAATTCTTTTTATCCCCAGAAACTAGTATTTTAAATACTTCTTGCATACAAATCCGCCGATGACACTAATGGGATTAAACAAAAATAAACAAAATCATTTTGTTCATGTAGATTTTAGATGAATGCGAAAAGGAGAATATTTCTTTTCATATTTGCACTATGTTGGTGTCCTTGGACTTTAAAGTGTGAAGTTTATACCAACATATTTGATAACATTTAAAATTTTCTCCAAAGTACTATTAATATCCGTCCGTGTTTGTAGAGAATTTTTTTCCATTGTACAAGGGGTTGCAACATTCCTATATTTTTACGATCGTTTTATTACACTCTCACCAGAATTTTCAAAAAGAACATTTCCGTGCTTAAAAAAGGATAAAAACCTTCAAGAAAATTTCTTTCGAAAAATTGTGGTGACAGTAAAATAAAACGATCGTAAAACTATAGGTTTCATATTATGTATAGTTTTCTGAAAAACTATATTTTCGATTTTTGTGTATGCGATAAACATGATTACTCCAAAAGTTTTCAAGATACTTCTATGAAATCTTGTACTTTATTCACAGTATATACAGATTTGCAGTCACGCAATGAACTAAAAGCTAAGTTCTCTGTACTATTTTGAAGATTTTTCATGCGTTTATTTTCTAAAAAACAGATTTTTTTTCTGAAAATTCTGTATTTCTCTCTGTTAGTTACCATATTTCAGTCAATTTTAAGAGATTCTCTTAACTTTAAGTTCAATGCACAGATAAGGGTCATATCATTATGTATTTCAATCGATATTGAATTATATTAAATTTTATTGAGTGTATGAGGTTTGGCGTAAACGTGAAATTTTGCTCATTTTTACACAAAATCATCTACTTCTTTGCAAAATAAAGAAATTTTTGCTTAAAATGTACTATTTTTTATCATTCTATGTCCGTTTATAACTAAAAATATAATTACTTAATGCATAGTCTGCTTTTTTAGAAAAAAGTGCTCCGTAAGTAGGCAGATACCTTAATTACTCTGAATGTAATATATGTCCTTAAATAGCTCACATTTAAATTTATTAGTTCTATTGTCGGTGGCCAGTAATAAATTTAATTTTTGTAGATGGAAATGAATTGTAATCGTAAGATTGTTGCTAACACAACGAAAGTTGATGTAATAATAACAATAATAATAATAATAAATATTGCAGAAAATCTATTGAAATGTTGTTGTTGAATGATGATGAATAAGATATGTGTAGCAAATGTTTACATTTTTTATTGTTTTACAGATTTCACATACGTGTTACGAACGAATATTATAGCATTTTAGAACCAAGTTTTTACAATATGAAGTTTAGTATCAATTCAGTATTTATAATACCAGATAATTGCTTTTGTATATGATTGTAATTTATTATAATGCGTAAAATACATTTTCATTTTTTATAATATGTAAAATACACATTACGCAACCATAAAACAGAGCTGCCAACCTAAACCGGCAAACTGTTAGTACCGCCAAATTTTCTACACCACTTAATTTTTAGAGTAATTCTCTTCAAATCTATTTACGATGAATTAAGACAAAAAATACGCTAACAATTAAGCGGTGTAGTAAAAGGATCGGTTCTAACATTTTTCCGGATTAACTTAGCGCATACCACAGTAGTTATTTTTCAATAACCACCGATATCCTGACCACAAAACTTCCAGGTGGAGTGCGACTTTTAGCACACGATATCAGAATTTTGGAATAATACATTATTCATATTACTGGTGGATTTATAAAAAAAATCTAAAAGTTATTTTAATTAACAAATTGTTTGCCAGTTACGCAATAAAAGTCTCCTCTTTAAAGATCACTTTTAAAAAATATTACTTTAAAAAACATTTTGCTAGTTCTTATTAAAAATTTTATGTGCCGCTGTTGTATACTTTTATACGCAGCTGGCATTTACTAGTGCACATAATTTTATAAATAGTTATATTTAATTCAGAGATGCCAACCTAATCCGGCAAACTGTTAATCCTGCCTATTTTACTAAACCACTTAATTTTTAGAGTATTTGTTTTCTTAATTCATCGTAAATATATTTGTAGGAAATTACTCAAAAATTAAAGTGGTGTAGAAAAATGGGCGGTACTAACAATTTGCCGGATTAGGTTGGCAGCTTTGTTAAAACCAATAAATCAGTGAAATCAAAACTAGAATGAACATCAGGGTTGCCAGATTTCGCCTTTTTTTTTAGTCAATAATCACCAATAATTTTTATTTGAATCACTTAGCTAATCACTTTGACGATTGATTGTCTATTATGTGTGTCAAATTACACTTTTCAAAATTATTGGTGACTATTGGAAAAAAAAAAAAAAAAAAGCCACATCTGGCAACGCTGATGTGGCCATCCTATATAATCCTATGCCCAATATAATCCTATGTTTCATTGTAATTATGAGTATAGAATTCCTCTTTCATATGTTAGACTTAAAAAAAAATATATATATATTAGAGGTGATAAGTTCAAAACTTTGAATAAACACCATAAAACTCAAGAACTCCTTTGCATTGAATGCAAGAATTTATTCAAAGTTTTCCACTTATAATGTTTCTACTCCAGTTTTTTGGTGTTGTTATATAACCACTAGATGTGTCCACCTCTATCTCTACTTCTGAAAAAAAATCTCAACATTTTTAGGTTCAATGCATATTTTCTTTTGAAAATTGCTAAACTAAGTAAAAAAGGATATTAGGTAATATTTATTTAAACGTATATAAAAATTCAAATAGTATAAAAGGAGAGCATTTCTTATTTTTGAGAAAATTTAAGTTTAAAATAATATGTACATGTTAGCCCGACTAAAGAAAAAAAAACTATTTTAATAAACAACACTTTAATTATACACTACAAATTTTTAAATCTCGCAAAAGCTATTTCAGGTCAAAATAATTACTGAGTAATTCCTCAGATGAAAAAACTAGGCACGAATGCATTATCAAATAAACAAGGTACAGTCACCCAAAAAAAAAACGCCACCCCCCCCCCCACCTAATTTCGCCGTAAATTATCGTAGAAACATTTGACTGGTACCGATCAATTTGTAATAATGTCTAGTTTATAACGGTATAGTTAAAATTTGCCTAAGGGGTCGTCTACATTTTAAAACTGGCATTAACTTCATTTTCTTCAATGGCAACCCCTATTTTTGACTTCATATTCAGATTTCTGAGATCAAGGCGGTTCGAAAAACATACCTATTTATATACCGTAAATCAATTTTAAATAGAGTTACACGTGAAAATGTATTAGGGTTCCGTCTATACATTTAGAAGATATAAATCACGATCTACCACCCAGTACACATTATTTATTAAGTTTCAGACCGGAAAAAATTTTTAGAAATGTTAATTATAAAATAAAAAAAGTGACTAATTCACAGAACTTTCTGAGTTAGTTTATGAATTAAAACATTTTTATTGGTTTCTATTGATTAAACATCAGATAGTTCACTTCATACGAAGAAAATTAAATAGCTTGAATAGATATTAAAATATCTATTAAAAGAGAAGATGAATGGTTTTAAATTTGTTTGAAAATTCAAAGTTATTTTAACTCAAGCTGCCGTATAATTGTCTGAAACGGCGGCACTCATCCTGGTTCCCACGGCCGTTTCACAGGGACAATGGGAGTTTGTAATGATACTGCAGCACTTTCATTTTCTTTAATTGACTTTTTTAAAATATTAAAACAGATTTTTTTATTTTTATTTATTTATTTTTTTTATTAATTATTATTATTTATTTTTTTTTATTAATTATTATTATTTTTTTTTCATGACATTATTAAAAACTTTTACATAAATCTCCACGATATTCTTTTGCTTTTATATTTTATAATATGTAACAAATTAACCCGTTAGTAGTCGCTATAGACAGCGCCACCTATTAAAAATTGCACACTTTTTATTTAACTGTCACTAATAATTTTAAGAAGTGATGTGACCGACGTTTCTTTGATTTTATTCGCGTTTTATGTATATCATATGCTACTTCTAAAAATTTTTGGTGGCTATTGAATAAAAAAGTCTGCCAACACTAAAAGGTGGGCGGCAAATCGACCAACTAGCGACTACTAACGGGTTAATATACAAAATAATAAATCCTACTATTTAATGGGATGTTCTAAAATTCTACACTTTAACACAGATACCGAAGTGGACGGTGGGTGTAGAAAGGCTGACTACCCTTAATCTAAATCTTCACTTGAAAAGGTCAAAATGTTACATAACTCTTTTTTTTTTAAGGAAAAAAGAAGAAGATAAGGAGGAGAAGGAAAGATCAAAACGAATATAAAGCACATTAAGCGTTAATACCCTTTAAACACTGGAAAAAGGCGGGGTTTTGTATTGTGTGTCATTTGGGAGCTGTAGAGTGCCAGAAAATTACTTTATGTAATAAAACTATTCATTTAAAGGGTATTTAAAGCAGCATTATATTTAATAAATAGACTATTCGGAAAAAAAAGTACCATTCATCTGGTTCATGAAAAATAAAAAACATTTTCTGGCATTGCTCTATGTATATACATTCTTGTCAACCTATCCCGGAAGATTACTGGTCCCGCCCCTTTCCGTACATTTTTTTCACATCAGTCTTTTTAGAGCCGTGTCAGCCATCGGTGGCTGACACTGATCTTTCTATTTAGGCTAAGTCAGCCGGCAGTGTAAAATATGATATAAAACTGCAGAACTTACATAGTTTTAAGTAATTACTGACAATTTATTTAAAATTTACTTCATGTTTTTTTTTTTTTTTTTTAATAGGATTTTTATAGGATTATATCGTTAAGGCCTAATGGGGTTAATTGAAACTCGATAAACAAAACACGCTTCTAAGCAGCACGTGTGGCCTGAATGGGATTTCCATAAGAATTCGCGTGGCGCTCAATGAGTTAATCGTAAATGTATTTGAAGTTAATTACTCTAAAAATTAAATTGTGTACACACAGGGGCGGGAACTAACAATGTTACGGGTTAGGTTGGCAAGTACGCATATATATTTTGCTTGATTTATAAAAATTTATAACACATTTTCTTCTTTTTTTTAGTATTTTGTGTTTATATCTCTCATTAAAAATAAATACAATATTCACATATAAACATTTCCATACAGTAATGTATATAAACATATTGATTAAAGAAGATTTGTTGATATTATATAATTATTCTTCTATCTGTATAGTATATTAACACAAATATATTTTGTAAATTTCGCAGCATCGAAAAACAGCAACATAGCTTCCATATCAAGGCTTAATGTAAATAGGACGTAAGCGTACTGTAGCTAGTGTTGAAATTTGAAAAAAAAAGAAAAAAAAAAAGAATAACAGTGGGCTAAAAATACGCCGGAATAAATTAAAATGTTGTTTATTCTGGTTTTAGTCAGATGATATCACTCGTGCTAAATAGCTGGATCCGCCCTCTCTTAAGCTCAGGTTCAGCTCATCATAAAAATATTGTTTTTAATATCTGCCGCACCAAAATGTTCAAAACACAAATGCCAATTTTCATATATTTTGAAATCTTCCCGTTTCAACTTTAAAAGCATTTAGATTAATTTATTTTATTTTGAATTTTTAAATTTAGACGTTTAAAGTGTTTTAAATGAAATTTCAGGATTCTGTAAGATCAATATCTATATATTTGAAAGTAATAAGACATTTCCTTTGTTTTAAATTTTTATTCCATAATAACTGTGACTTTGATTTCGTGATTAGGAAATTGAAAATAAATACTATTGAGCTATGTTCCAATAATAGATCTTATAAACTTTAAAAAAAATAATAATAATAACAAAGCAATTTTTCACTATTTGATTCTGTATTAAAAAACTTTTAATAGAAATTTGATATTTTATTATGTTACATTATGGGATAAATTTTAAATAACACAAAGCTTACAAACGGTACAGTAACCAAATGCAAATATGTCACAACAAAATTTAAACAGAAATTTTATGGTAAAAAATCTTTTTAAAATTATTAAATATTCATAATAATATTAATAAAACGATTGTCGAATGCATAATTGCTGTTTCATGCAATCAGTTTCGCTGTACCGTGTTTTCTAACACATGATATTTAACTAGAGATGTACGTACTCTTGAATATTGAAATGCGAAAAAAAGTGTAACAGGGTTAAAATAGAATTTTAGCAGCGAAACACTACAAAAAGATATTTAATACTTATGAAGAAAGACTTAACATATTAGGATCGGATATATTCTTCACTTGTACCGTAAGCCACGCCTTTTCACAAATTTTCTAAAACTTTATAATATAATGCAAAATAATTTTGCATATTTGTAATTAAATCATTTAAGTTTTGTCTTCAATAATCGATGTAGTAAACACCATTGTGATTTATGCATACCAGCGTCACATATAGAGTCAAATAGGAATATGCAAATTTGTCTTTTTTTTTAAATAGTGTTTCAGCGAATCAGAGGCGGGGCTTCTTTTCTTTTGAAATTCTTTCACAATCCCTCGCCTACATTGTGATAACTTTACAAAAATATGCCAATTTGTATAATAAACATCGAAATATTGCTTAGGAAACTATAAAAATAACATAAAGGTAAATTAAAATAGTTTTCCGTCAAATTATATACAAACATTTACTTATAGAGGATACAGATTATAACAAGTGACGGCCCCCTAACAGGAATAAAAAGTGAAATATCACTGTAACTCAAAAAATAATGTTAGGAACGAGCTGTAAATTTGGAAACCCATGTTTTTGATGATGCCCGTTCTATTGGTGCAAAAATTAACATAGGTCATAATTCATATTTTTTTCAAATATGAATTTATTAATAATTTTCATAATTCAAAAAATGTTTTTTTAGCAAAAATTTGCATGGAATATGTTTGGGTCACTTCATTCTAACGAATAAAAAAAACAGAATTTAAATATCATAAATATTTCGGAAGATATGATTTAATATTTGTCACATTCATTTAACATTAGCACCCCCAAAATTTGACAGCTTATAACTCTATGAAAATTTGAGCGAAATGTATAAAATATACCATTTTCCGTGATGATTTGATCGTGATCCAAAGAATTCAAATAAATTATAAAAAATGGGGGTTACCATTGAAAAAAATGAAGTTGATGTCAGTTTTAATATGTAGACGACCCCCTAACTAAAATCTAACTATAACATTATAAACTAGACGTTATTACAAACTGATTGGTACCAGTCGCATGTTTCTACGATAATTTACGGCAAAATTAGGTGGGGGTGGCGTTTTTTTGGGGGGGTGACTGTACATTCGTACTTCCTAAGAAATTCAAAGTGACATATGATTGCGAATTCTTCTAAAACATTTTTTTCAGCTTATTTTACATTCAGAATTTCATTTAAATAACTTCTGAATATTGAGATTGTGCTAACGAATTCTCATATCACTATATCAAATGCTTTTATGAAAGCTCTTTTTATTTATTTATTTATTTATTTTTAAATATTTTTACAAAATATTCAAATGATTGTTTTGTATAAAATGCATTTTCATTTAAAAATTGTTACTACAGCATTTTTTTTTAATCATATCTCATACAATGTGCAATATTTTATATTATGAAATAAAGCATGTAAACAACTTGAAAAAAAAAAAAAAAAAAAAAAAAAAAAAAAAAGAGAGAGAGAGAGATCTTTTTTATTTTATATTTATATTTATATTTTAAATTTAAATTTATTCTTGTTACTCTAAATTAAAATTATATATATATATATATATATATATATATAAAACTTCTAAAAACTTCTAAAAACTTTAACCATATTATTCAAATTGCATTTTTTAATCTTTTTAAAAATTAACATGAAAACCACTTTTAGATATCTATTTTTAAATTCACAATGAAAAAGAATACAAATGCAACTAAGTTGCATATAATGTTGGTTATAATCTTTATAAAATAGTTAATTGTAGCAGAGAGTTAATATTTTTGAAGATATATTCTTTCAAATTTAAAATAATGTCTTTGCCATCACAACCAAAACGAGATTTCAAATTCTTAGCATTGTTTTGTTATCACTTTAACACCTAAAGGCTCGTGTAAGAAAATTAAATTGTAATTGTTGAAAGTTTTATAAACAGTATCTCGCATCTTCCTAATAATGGTTACCTAGGTGAGAAATTCCTAGACTGCGTTATGCAAAACAAAATATTTGATAACTTTAATAATTAACTTAATTATCTCTAAATGCGGCTCTTTACATATAATACCTTAATATATTTAAATGGTCTTTTTGCATAAAACTTTTCTTCATTGAATAAAACACAAGGATGATTTTTATTTAAAAAATTAGAAATATGAATTAAAAGAAATTTTAATTTAATATTTTCAAAATCAGTTTTTAATAATAATTAAAAAAAATGGAAATAAAACATTATAATTACGTGTTACTAATTACCGTGAAAATAAAATTGTTTAAAAATTTAATTTTTTAATACTATAAAATTTATACATAAATTCTCTTTTTATCGACAAAAAAAAAAAAAAAAAATATATATATATATATATATATTTATTATTACTTTTCTTGTTCTTGTTCTTGTTCTTCTTCTTCTTATTATTATTACTTTATTTATTATAATTACTTTTCACCAAAATTCTTGATTTTAAAGAAATTTTATAAATATATAAGCTGTATATATTGTCGTTTTATACTCATGAAATGATTTAATGGCTATATTAAAATCGCAGGGATGGAACGTTGGCGCATAACTCATATCTGTATTTGTTTAAAAAATTCCTCTACATATAATATCCTTGATTTAAGAAGTAGAAAATTTTATTTCATTGATAATGGCATAAGTTCTGCTCCAGTGTTCCATCCTTGAAATTATGTACAAATTTTTATACAAAACCATGATCGAATTCTACTAACACATTACGGAATTATTCATGTTGTTTTTACTGCTGTAATATTCTATTGTTAACTAATTTTAAATTCAAACGTATTATTAACTTTAAAATAAAAAATAAATTTTCACAAATATTGATTATAAGCGTTTATATTGTAAGTTTAAAGAAAAAAAATAAAGTATTCTTAATTAATTGTAATTAGTATTACAGGCAATTTATGTTTTACAAGTGACATGCTTTATTCTAAGGAATTCTTACCTACTAAATGAAATAAGAGGATCAGGGATAAGAGAAAAGGGAACAGGAATAACAGGAATAATTTTCAGATTTCATGGGAAAAAGATTTAGAAATTACAATTCAGCAGATATGTTTGTTCAACCTCATAATCTCCTCTTAAAGACAGAAAGATTATATATAGTATATTAAGTTTAATGATATGTGTTATTTTGAATACACTGTGTTCGTATGAAGCGCTATTAAATTTAAACGATATAACAATTAAATTTAAAACGTTAACAAGCACTAAAATAATATGGCTCGTACAGACATGCCTTTTCCAATGGAGTGTACCACCAGCCTTTTCAAACAATATATTCCCTTTTAAGTTTTAAGGCTTTTTGTCATATCCAGAATTCCTACATAGTATTAGCATACCATCCTAAACAAAATGCCTGTCACGTGGCTCGGACACTTAACAGCAGTTGAAGCGTAGACAGCGCCACCTGTTAGAGACTGCGCGACTTTTTTATTCAACTGCGACCAAAAATTTTTAAAAGTGGGATATGATATAGATAGAAAGCGAATAGAATCGAAGAAACGTCGATTATATACATCATATATCACTTCTCAAATTTATCGGTGACAGTTGAGTAAAAAAGTCGCGCAATCTGTACCAGGTGGCGCTGTCTGCCATTTCAGTTCTTGTCATGTTTCCGAGCCGAGCGACAGGCATCTAGTTTAGGAGGCTATGGTATTAATGGAGCAGAAAATCATAAAAATCTAAGGAGTGTACGAACCATGTAAAATAAGTTATTGCAAATTATATACATTGTTAATTTAGAAGAAATCCAGAATAAAAAATGTCGGAAATTTAAAACACAACATTAATTAGAATACTGTAGAACAATCGCTTTATAAATAAAAATACTTCCTACCAAATTCACAGATTTTTAAATCGGAAATGCGGGATACGCGTGTTTTACCATGGTCAGAGATTTGCATAACTAAAGTACTTGGAAATAGAACTAGATATTTACTCAAGAATGCTAGTAACAAATTACGCCTTTATTCTTTTTCTTCTAAAATTCTGATTCGAAGACCGTGAAATGTATAGCTAACAAACACATACACATATGCAAACATACACACACACACACACACAAAAAAAAAAAAAAAAAAAAGTTCGGGAGTAAATAATAGTAGGTGTTGCAAAAATGCTCATCACTCCTTTACCATATAAAACTGTTCATTTTGGCAATAAGTATATTTTTCTAAGCATTAGAACGACAAAATAATAATAATAATAATAATAATTTTATCTATTACGTTAAATTAATTTGTCTTTTTGAATTAATTCCAAACTTAATGCATTTTAATATAGCATTACTAGAAAAAAAGAGCTTATGAAAATTTAAACGCATATTAAACAATATCCTTTTGTTCAGCAATGAAACGTTTTCAGGTGTCGGTGCAGTCACATTTTTTAACACTTTCGCGACTGCTGACGTAGATTCACTTTATTTGAAAATCTGTAACTCCGCCAGTGGGCGTTTCTTTCGTAATTTCTATGTTACATATTTCTTACGCATGTACTTAGTATTCATATTTTTGCAATAAAATGTACTATGGATACAAATATATTGATTAGAAAGAATATAATTATAATGTATATCCATTTGTAATATGAATGTAAATACATAAGATTTCGTTCTAAATTATTTTATCTTGGGAGAATAACGCCTACAGGCGGACTTTACTGACAAAAAAACAAAATCATGCGGTCGCGAAAGTGTTAATGCCACTGTTTGTATGAAGCAGTCTTTGAATTATTTAACTGAAGGTAAATACTGCACACAATTACAAGGTAATTTTATTTTTTTTAAGTACACTCAAAAAAGTAGCAGTTTTCTTCTAACTATAGACTTGCGAATTATTTAAATTTTTTTCCGTAATACTGTTAGGTCACGCCTGATTTTCCCACCAATATATTTGTAGAATAACATTCTGCAATATGTACGTGCAATTGAATAAGAACATTTTTAAATAAATATATCGCAAGGGACGTACTCACCGTCCTTTTTTCAGGACACTCACCTAGACGAGATATTTTCGTTTTTTATACCAACTCTAATTTCATGCAGAAACAATTGTGGTATTTTCATAGTAATGTGTCATGATGAAATATGATTCAGATTATTGTATGCAAATAATTGTAGCTATAAATACGAACATTTCTCATCCCTGTGAGTGTCCTCAAAAAAAGGGCAGAGAGTATATACCCTGATATAACGATGTAAAAATGAAAAAGGGGGGCGGGGGAGCCAGCAGAAGTACAGAATAAATTAGAAAAATCGGCAGGTCCATAAAAATCTACTGTTAATTATACTGAAAAGCATCATTAAAAAATAGTGGTGATTATTCCTTAAAAATGTACCTAAAAGTTGACAACGTATGTATTAGTATTTTACTCCCTAATTTTTACACTAAAAAAGTGATCACAAATTATTGTTATACAAAAAATGCTTGCTTTTTTTTAATTTTCAAACACTTTTAAAGATTAATTATTTGTTAATTATAAATTTAATTTTTTTATACCAGAATGTATCAAAATACTATATTTTCTTTCGACTGCCACATAAATATTTAAGTAAAACAACAGCGACAAAATATAGTTAAATAAACAAATAAATATGGCAGTTCCATACTTCTCTCCCACTGAATAAAACAACTTTAAATAACGCATTGCAAATAACATGATTTGGAAATGAATATCTGCGAAGTATATTAATGAAAAATAAAGAAGAATTTTAAGCAACTAGATGAAATATGTTTAGTATTCTTCGTGTACTTCTCTAAGTTTTCATTACAGATCGTTAAGGAAAATGATGACAGGCAAGGAAATTATCGTTTTCGAGTGCACTTGTTATGTCAAAACTTCCGCTTATACATATCATTAGCATTTAATCAATATCATTTTTAACGCAAAGGCCTCAACTGATAATGAACTTATTGAATTTATTATTTTTCTAAACACAAATCCATTTAAACTGCTTTAATGTATGTAAGATTTTAATAATATTTTGGAAAATTTTTCATATGAAATTGGCTTTAAAGAAATAAGCTTATTTAATCCTATGAAAACAATTAACGTTTTGCATTAATAGGACATTCTTACTTTACTTTTTCAAATTAGATTTTTTATTTAATTATTTTCTTTTTTTTTTTATGTCATTCAATTAAATTTTTGAATCCTTTGAAAAGAATATGATCCGTGATCTTTGTTTATTTATTTCGTATCATTAGTACTGTAATTTTCGAGTATAATCCGCAGCTATGTTAAGTCATTCCTCCAACAGAAATTTTATTAAACAGAAAAAATAGCTATTTATTGCAAGAATCTGTTCGTACAGGAATAACATTAACTATCAATTACAATTTATGGTCCAAAACTCACTTATCTGATCTGCGGCCTTTACGCCGAAAAATACACTTTCGTTTATTAACTTTTTATCGTAGTAAAAAATTTTTGTTTTCATTTACGAAAATACATAACAGTTTTAAATTAATGTTTGTTAGAAAAATAATAACATAAAAATTTACTACGAAGTTTCTTGAATTTTATAGAAGAAAGTTTTTTTTTTTTTTTTTTTTTTACATGCTTTTATTAGTTTCACCTGTATGTATGTTTGTATGCATGTTTGTAAACGCTCTGGAAGCAAACAAAAAGTCTATATTGTAAAAAAAGACTCTCACTACGTGAACGCTGTGGCTGTGAGGTAAAGCTCCGGGCTACGAAACTAAAGGTCTAACGTTCAAGCCCAGTCAGGGGAGATTTTGTAAAAATTGTTTTTGTTTAATTCTAAATTATTTTATAATCACCCTGTAATATGGTGTGTCACTCACACAATTTTTTCTTACTCTGCATTTTAATACTATAAAGATAGATATTTTGTGCTTTTAGTTCACATTTCATTAAAAGCGTGTTCTTTAATTTTTTAAAAGTATAATTTATTTTTTTCAATTTGCAAATGCCATATAAGATTTTCTCTTACATTTTACATTTTTGTTTCATGGAAAAAAAGCCTTGTTAGTCTTTATAGAAGTAAACACTAAGCACGATAAATATTCGGTACGCAAAGCTTTACAGGCGACATTTTTTATATTCTTTTCTAATCAGTATTTCCGTAAACTAAAATTTGTAATATATTTATGCTCCGTAATATCCAGCGTATAATCCGCTGATAAGATTAGTCATTTCTCCATCAGAAATTTAACTTAACAGGAAAATCTATATTTTACCGAAGAAATAGCTCGCGAACTGTTATAACTTAGTCTGTCTAATTAAATTTCTGGAGCAAAACTGACGCAACCAACCTGAGGATTATATGCTGGAAATTACGGTATGTAAAATGCAGATTTACCTATATAAATCTATTCTAAAATTTTTGCTTGTAATTAGTGATACGAAAAGAATACAGAACGTTTCTTTAACCCTTTAACGTGCTGTGATAAATATTCTACCACAAAGTCATCAATTTTAAAATGGGGAAGGCGTGGTAAGATAATTTTACTACGCCTGCCGTTTTTACTCTGCTAAAATACATGGAGGAACAAAATAAAAGAACCAGGGTCACACTCTGTGTTGATTCTTTTTTTAATTTTTTTTTTTCTGAAAATCTGTTTATAAGATCATAGTAAGTAATTTTACCAGAAAAATAGGTGCTTAAAACAAATAATAAGCGTGGAAAGGTAGTTTACCACGCCTTTCTCATTTAAAATTAATTTATTGGGCGATAAATATACTTCTCATGGCCTTATAAAACATTAAAAATGAAATTAATTTTATCTAATAAGCTAAATGGAATTTTTTTAAATTATCACACTCAATACCAAAAATATTTTAGTATGTCATTACTACAAATAAACGGCCCGTTAAAGGGTTAAAAATAGGGGGGGGGTAATAATGGAATTATATAAAACTTAGAATTGCCAACATTTTAATTTATTCCGGAGCATTTTTACCCCGTCCTTATTTCGTGAAACCTTTTTTATTTATTTATTTATTTATTTTTTAGAGTAATTTTTTCTTATTTTATCTTAGTACATATTAGAGAAAAAAAAACAAAATACCCTAAAAAAATAAAGTGGTGCTAAATTAATTCGGAGCTAAGAAGGCTCCGGAATAAATTAACAACTCTGATAAAACTTATCTTTTATGTTATTAAACAAGTTATGTTGTATATATGTGATGGAATGTTTGGAAACGAATCTAACAGTTTTGATACAAACGCACTGTTAAAATTTTTTCAAGGTGAATAAAAAAAAAAGTATTTGCCATATCACCATCGTCAATATATATCTATATGTATATATGTATTCGCTTGCTAGAAACATTTTGTCACATAGTGTCCTCTGTTTCAAAAAATGTGATTAAAAATTTGTTATTATAAAATAAATAGGATCGAATGCTGGATACTTCGAAAACATGGAGTGAGTGACTCAGCGCTGCCTGTATATAAATTTTGGCCATTTCCTTTACTTCTTATAATCTCATCATATTTCAAAGAAAGAAAAATAATTCTTAAAAAAAAAAAAAAAAAAAAAAAAAAAAAGTTACAATAACTTCTTAACAGTTACCGCATGTTCCGGCATATAACGCGCAGATTTGCTAAATGAGTTATAGACCGGAAATTTAAATTTACAGCAAAAGCTATTTTTTAACAAACTTTTGTTTCTTACAAATATAGCTTTATTTGTAAATTAAATGTTCTGGTGTGTAACGCATTTATGAGACATGCGCGTTATACGCCGGAGAATATGGTACTCATAACTGCAAAGATCCTCATTAATATTTAGTAGTCTTTCTAGTACCGTCCTTTTTTTCACATCAGTAAATTTTTAGAGTAATATTCCCCAAAGGTATTTGCGATTAAATAAGGAGGAAAATACTGTAAAAAATACTGGTATGAAAAAGAAGGCGGTGCTAACAATACTACGGAATATTGTTAGGATGTTGGCAGGTATGCAGTTACCTAACTGGTAATATCTATAATTTATTCCGGAGTACTGTTAGTCCCGCCCTTTTTTCACAAAAAATGTTAATTTAGAGGAATTTTGTGCAGTATGTAATTACTGTGAAAAAAGTAGGAAAGTGCTTTGAAAATATATTGCTGTGAAAAGAGGCCAAGTCTAACTGTACTCCGAAATAAATTACAAATGTTACCAGGTATGCAGTTAGTTATAAATGAAAGTCAAAGTATTGTATAATTAATTTGAAAAATTGTCCCATTTCTGTGCATCCCTGTAACTTGAAAAAAAAAAAAAGAAATGTTTACTTTTTAATATATGTTTATGCTAAACTGACCAAGATTAAAATAGAATAAGTAATAAAATAAATAAATAAATAACTATTTTGTTATGTTGGTACTCTGGTAATAAATAAAATCTTCAAACAGGATCGAAGTTCATTTAGTTCTTTCTTACATACTATTTTATTTAGAAAAAAAAAAAAAAAAAATATATATATATATATATATATATATACATTTTTTTTTCTCTCTAATTGCACAGTTTAACCTCAATTACCCTTGTCTTCAGGAAAATTAACGTTTATGGTAAACCACATATTACCGAGATCAAATAACACAATAAATTAGTTTTTTCCGTAATTGCTCGAAAGATCTCGATAAAAAATTAAAATTAAAGGTTTTTGATATTGTTAATTATTTCTGATTTACATTCATCTTCGGAAACGTTAGATTTTACTAGTAGCCCGTGCTCCAAGGCAATAATCACAAAAGTCTTGTTTTCTTTGCCTCAGCTCTAACATTTTTTTGTGAAAATTGACGGATAAGGGAATTTTTAAAATTTGAAATCTACATAATTTACTGTTCGACTAAAGAAAAAAAAAAAAAAAAAAAAAAGCTTTACTCGTAATCCGTTCTTCGACCGGAAAAAATATGTATATATATATATTTGAGAAAGGAAATAGTACCGATTCGCTGAAAAGAATTATTAAGTCTTTTCCTTAGAAATAAATTACGATTTGCTGTCTCATAACACAAGTTATCTCACCCTGTAACAATCAAATATAAAAATTGGGTCCTTTGTTGGAAAGAATATATATATATATATATATTATTTAAATCAGTTTAAAAAAAAAAATTGCTTATTTACCTTTTTATTTGCAAAGAAAAAAAAATACTGCAATTTATTTTGAGTGTTATTATAAAGCCGAAGTTCCTTTTTAAAATTTAATCTTTTTCTACATAAGTGTGAATAGGAAGTATTTAGTATTTTCTGCATGGTTATTCGAATTCATTCAATATTAAAAAAAAAAAAAAAGAAAAGAAAAGAAAAGAAAAAGAAAAGAAAAAGAAATAGCTCAAAATGTAAAATCTGTATTTAATGCAATGAATAAATTTATTGGATTGTCTAGAAAAATGCCTGAATATTAAATAATATATATTAATTTATATTATTAATAATATAATTATACTATCATTTCATGAAGAACGGAAAGTGTCCTGTTTGATTTTTTAATAAAAAACAGTTATTTGCCTTTCTATACCATTTTTAATTCGCTTTTTTTTTTTTTTTTTTTTTGTTCACATACATATGAAAATCCATTAATGGGCATTAAGTATCATTCCTCGAAATATCAATAATGCTAAAAATTCAATTAGTAAATTAACATCTGTATAATAATAATTTCTGAAAATAAATCACTCTGATTACTCATTAAAATATTTTTACAATCATCACCCAGATACTATAAATTTATTCATAAAAAACTAAGTATATAATATACACATGTATACTCATCCAGAATAAGTTTGTAGCAGATATTTAATAATATTTAATAATATATAGTATGGTTAAAAACACTTCTCATTTCATTTTTCTTTGAAAGTACTTGAAATATGAAATCCAACTAATTCTATCAATAATATCTTTCTGCATTTTCAGGTTATTTGCATATTTTTAAGAGTAATTCCATACTTTTGGATTATAAAACATTTAAAGAAAATTTGTTAACACTTTTGCATGCGCATGTTAAAAATATTTAGTTAAAATTCTGATATTATAGAAGCTATATAATTTAAGTATATATATATATATATATATATATATACCATAGATGCCAACATACCGACTTTATTTCGCACACTTTATTTATGGAAATTTTTTCTCCAATATATAACTTCCGTAAAATAAGAAAAAAATTACTTTAACCCCTTAACTGTGGCATATATTTCAAAGACACGCTTATAAGACTCACATTTTTGTTTAATTAAAAAAAAGAAAAAAATATGTATGAATAATATGTATAAGTGGATATAAGTTATATCATAGTATTCTAAACTAGATGTCTGTCGCGTGGCTCGAAAACTTGGCAACAGTTCAAGCGGTAGACAGCGCTATCTGGTATAGATTGCGCGACTGTTTTTTTCAACAGCCACCAAACATTTTTGAAAGTAGAATTTGAAAGGCGTAAAGAATCGAAGAAACGTCGATTATACATATATCATATGTGAATTCTTAAAATTATTGTTTACAGTTGAATAAAAAAGTCGCACAATCTGTACCAGGTGGCGCTGTCTACCACTTGAACTGTTGCCAAATTTCCGAGCCACGCGACAGGCAACTAGTTTAGGAGGCAATGGTTATATATAGTTTGGTGCTGGATGGTGGGGGCTTTCTTATACCGTAAAATATTAAGAGAAATATACGCAAGGGGCGTGGTCACTACCCGAACTGAACTCCGGCACCACAGGTAAGGGGTTAAAAAAAATAAGTGGTGTGGAATAAAGGCGGGGCCAAAAATACCCTGGAATAAATTAAAATATTGGCATCTACGATATACGCATAAATATACGTTGCAGAGTTGCCAAATTTAGGTACTTTTTTATTCAATATCCACCACTAAATTTAAACTGTAATGTTCCTTAATTACTTCAAATGTTATTTTTCATTGTGTATATCAAATATCACTTCTCAAATTTATTGATTGTATTTGAATAAAAGAGTCCCAAAATTTGGCGGCACTGATACCTTGCGGCTAATATAATATGTTAAGTTTCCTAAAAATGGTATTATATTGATTTCAAAACCCTTCATGTTGTGAGCAATAAAGAAAAAAAAATCAGGTTTACTGAAGAATCCTTTCTATTGCCATGAATTTATGCCGAAATACAATTCTTCAAAATGTCTTTTTTTTTTTTTTTTTTTTTTTTTGTAAAATGCTAAAGCAAACTTGGAAAATTATTTAATGTAACATTACGGAAAAATATTTGTTATCTAAAATAACATTTTGTAAAATAACAGCATATTTAGGTAAATCTATATGTAACATTATGGGAAAATATTTGTTATCTAAAATAACATTTATTGAAACAACAGCATATTTAGGTAAATCTATATGTAAAAAGCAATTAAAATAAATAAATAAATTAAAAGAAGAAGGGAAGAAAACATCAAGCAAATAAGAATAAACATTTGAAATATTTAGAGAAATGTTGACAAATATACCATTTATGTTCTCTTTACAATATTATTATGCATTATTTTCGGTAACCTTTAATTAATATGTGATTGTGAATCTATAATACATATTTATATGCATTAATATACCAATTTTTAAGTAGTACTTTTGCTATGTCCTTCAATAATCCATAAGGCTAGAACAGAAGATTTTTTTTTATTTTTTTTTTTTTAATAAATATGACATTAACTTTTCACAAGGAAAGAAATATTACAATATTTCTATAAAAATACTGACATTAGTTCAAGTTTTTTATTATTTTTTTTTTAAATGAAATTTGAAGTATACAGAAAATTTAATACTTTGGGGGAATTAAATTTTTTATAAATCTTTATAAAACTGGCTATCTAGAATTATTTTACGCTCTAGCTTTGTATTCATATTTTAATTTGTGAAACAATGTAAAATGGTTACAAATTAAGAACTTATTAATGCCTACATAACAACTTTGAAAATTTATAGAAGTGAAAATTTACAGAAGCTTGTTTCCATTTAAAAGCTACACTGCTCAAAGCAATTACGGGGGGGGGGGGGCAAAAAAGTCAAGAAACAGTTGCGTGATAGCGATGTATGGCCATAAAATGGCGAATACACGTGTAGCAAAATGTAACAGAGAAAAAAAGAAGCAAAAAACAATTGTATGGAAACTTTAATTCTTCAGAATGGTAGGAAAAACATAAAATAATGCTTCAGAGCAACAATTTGGTTATATGTAAATGACAAAAAAAACTTAAAGTTTGGAAATGATACAGGATGTTTAATACGCCCCCCAAACTGCTAAGATTGCCGCACATCTGTTTGGAATGGTTAGTTGGCTGGATGGGTTTTACGTCACACTAGTTCTGCACAATGGACAATTTGCGACGGTCTGAGACTCACCCCTAGAGGTGGTCCGAAAACAAGCCATCATAAATTTGATCCTCCATGGAAGGGATGTCTCTCTTGCTTTGGTGACCACCAGAGTTATTATTTTGATGGAAACATGGAGAACATTGTGGCCACGACAGATTTTACGTGCACCAGCCACCATTAGTTTGCACGTCGGTCTTTGGCCGGCTCGAGTATTGAACCCGCAATATTTATGTTTGGTGTGGATGCGATGAGGTTATGGATAAGACTTTGTGAAATACTATTCCACTCTTGAAGAAGTGCGATCTCCATGTCTTGGACAGTAAAAGAAAGCATTGGTTTTGTGCGCTTTGTCTGACTGGTTTTGTGCGCGCTGCAGCGCTTTGTCTGAGTGTGTCCTAAACATGCTCAATCTGATTTAGAACAGGAAAATATGCTGGCCAGTCCATACGTTGTACTGTTTCAGCTTCAAAAAAGTTCTCCACAAGACGAGCTGTAAACAGAGCCTGATTAAGGGTGAGGCACACTCTCACCGGCATATTATTTTTACAATTATTATTTACTTCATGTCATAGAAATTCCACGCTTTGACGAGGAAATAATTTTTATAAAAAATGAACGACGTAAAACAATCCAATTTACTTACCGTTATTAGACACCAGAATTCTTTTAAAATAATTTTTAATGAGAATTTTCTGTTTATTATCGGAGGAAAGTATTTGTTAAAAAATAACGGTGTAAGTATAAATAATGTGTGCCTCACCCTTAATCAGGCTCTGGCTGTAAATGCTTTCGCATTATCATGCATTAAAATAAAGGAATCTCCAATTGCTGCAGCTTAAGGTACGGTATGAGGTCTGAAAATCTCATCTGCATACATTTACAAAGATTTTCGTGTAAAACTTTTGCTTTATTTAAAGATCAAAATTCTGAAATTAAATATGATGAAGATAACTGCTATGATATTGTGGTGCTGAGAATGCGAAAGTGTTAGAATTTAGAATCTATAATCAAACAAGATTCAAATAGATATGTCTTATTTTACAGACACTTCCATTATTTTTCTCGAAGAATAAACCAGTTTTCTTTTTTATATAATTTGTGGGTTTATTTTATCATATTTGCGATATATTGAGTAGTCGAAGAGAAAGATAAATCCGTAGTAAACCCTCTTGAAAAATATCAAATTAATCCCAAATTTTGTTAATGTGTATGTTTTGCTCCATATAACCATACCTGCCAACATTCTAATTAGTATTTTTTTTGTATATCCATTCTTTTTTTACACGAGGTTTTTTGAGGAGTATTTTTTCTTCTTATTTAACCGTAATTACATTTGGAGAAAATTACTGTACAAAGTAATTGGTGTGAAGAAAGGGCGGGCACTAACAATGCTACGGAATATTAATTAGAATGTTTACAGATATGCATACAGCTAAAAAAATATGTATATTAAAAATATATATATATATCACTGTTACAACTTCTTAAAGTATTATAATTGTATAAGAAAATTATTCTTTTTTTTTTTTTTTGTTGTTGTTGTTGTTGTTTGTTTGTGCGAGAAACTCAAGGATTTTGCCTTTGTTTTTGATACCTTTTTTTTTTTTTTTTTTTTTTTTTTATTATTATTATTATTATTAAAATAATAATTTAAAAAAGTCATTTATTATTTGTTCTAAAATTTTAGATTAATATATATATATATATATATATATATATATATATATATATATATATAAATAAATACAAAATAACCAATCCAGTGATTTGTAAGAATAGGGAAATTTGTTTTGCTAATTTTGACACGTAACACTTTTAAATGAATGATATACATGAAATGTATGCTAGGAAGAATTTGAAGAAACACACATTTTACTATATGCAGTTTAAGGTTTTAGCCTAACATTTGAGTTAGTAATAATGAAATTTGTTGTGACATTCACTTAGTTAAAACAATGTTAAACACTCTGTTTCTAAACATTTTCAAAGTATCCCCATTAAAGAATTGCATGCAACCACCTTTAACGTTCTTTTAAGTGGAAACTTTGGGATATCAAACAGTTAATCGTACTTTTAATGTAACGAAATAAGAAATGAAAGAAAATTAACTTAGCAAGTAAGTTGAACTATTTAAGCTATTATATAAAAAATTATTTTTATCTTCAAGGTTTGTTTTAAACTTAGTCAAATTTATTTATCCTTTATTTAATAGACAAATCATATTTGTAAATTTTGATTATACTAAAACGATATATATGATTGGGAAGATAAAAGCAGCAAATGAACAATTGAAATAGTATGATGAAAATATATCTTTGTTTTTGAGAATTTAAAAAAGAAATTATTGCAGAATTATGAATATACATTTCTTTATTAAAAGAAAATATATTATCAACAAACAATTAAATAATAAATAATTTAGGAAAAATGTAATATTCAATCTTCAGCTTTTAACGACAGAGATGAAAATTCCACTTAATAAAAGATGCAGTAGAAAAATAACCACCACTAAATTGGATGATAAAATAATAGATAAATTTAAGTCCAAGGTTCAGTATGTACTGACGACATTTAATCGAAACAGGTTAAAAATAATTTACAACAATAAATAACTAATCTTTTAGATAGATTGTCCCATACGCGACCCATAAAATACTCAAAGGTTTTGCTCTCTAAGATGCTAGACAGAAAATGGCAAGTTCGAATACAGATCACTCACAGCGGCCTAGCCATATGAAACATTCGATGTTTCATTTTAAAACTCGCGTAAAAACGCATAGGAACAACTGCCAACATTCTGAATAATATATTCCTTAGTATTGTATTACCCGCCCATTTTTACACACCACTTTATTTTTAGAGTAATTTTCTCCAAATGTAATTGCGATTAAGTAAGAAGAAAAGTACTCTAACAAAAACACCGGTGAAAAAAAAAAAGCAGATACGAACAGTACTACGGAATATAAATGAGAATGTTAGCACGTATGCATAGGAACCGTTAGAAAGATTTTTACGGAGGCCATACAATCCAGTCATACAACCCTCACTTTCTCAATTCACTTCGTCTCATAACACCAGCAACCCCCCTCTTAATATTTCATTGGGATAAAGCAATCTGTCGGAAAATGCTTAGTTGTGACGTTAATTGGCAGTAAATTGTAGGTTACTTTTAACTCACTGTTAATTTTTAATAGAAACAGGTTATAACTTACAACATATAAATAATCGATGGTTTTATATAATTCGTCCCATAACTGTCAGCTTTCAAGGCACATAAAGCAATCTGCAAAAAAACGTTTAGTTGAGATCGAATGTAAAGCCATAGCCTCCTAAACTAGGTGCCTGTCGCGTGGCTCGGAAGCCTGGCTACAGTTGAAGCGGTAAACAACGCCACCTGGTACAGATTGCGCGACTTTTTATTCAACAGCCACCAAAAAATTTTAAAAATGGTTATGATACACATAAAAGGCGAATAGAATCGAAGAAACGTCGATTATATATAGCATATATCACTTCTTAAAATTATTTGTGACAGTTGAATTTAAAAGTCACGAAATCTGTAACAGGTGGCGCTGTCTACCGTTTCAACTGTTGCTAAGTTTATGAGCCACGCGACAGGCATCTAGTTAAGGAGGCTATGGTAAAGCATAAATATATTCTCTCTACCTCTAATCATGTTATACTTTAAAACAGTCTCAAACAAGGGAGCAAGAGTTTCCGTCTCAAAACGAAATATTTACGCCGATTTTTCTTATAAATAATTTTCTCATATTTATTCAGTACTCTTAAAAGTTCAAAATAAAATAACTATTAATCAAAATATAATGGTGTGAATGTTCCGTCTTGAGAGGAAAAGTCTTGCACCTCTAGTATGAAGTGTATTCCGGTAGTTTAGTACTTTCTTGCATGTAATCAGGAGTTCAGAAAAATTGGTTTAAAATCAGAAAATTTAATGTACATGCAAAAGTATGTTTTATCGAGACAAATCATCTTTTAGAAATTGCTTTGTCTGTCCTTATAATAAAAAATTTCGCTGTGTAACTGATACAGCAGACCTGCTGATTAAACGCAAGAAAATATTGTATTTTAATTGCGGTAATTTAACAATTCCTATTCGTTTTCATTGTCATCTTCCGAATTTCAAAGGGACAGACTATCAAGAAATTGATGGTTTACTGGTATAAGATTCAGTATTCGACCATGTTCGAGGTATCCTATAACTCAAGAAACATAAACACATGATCTAGCAGTTCACGTACCCAGAGTGTTATAAGTATATTCAAAATATGAAGAGTTATCCAATATGTGTAATTCCATCCACATTTTCTTCTAACAATCCAGCCCATTTGGTAGTAGAATGATCAGCGCTCTAGTTTTTTGTTCCTAGGTACAGGGTTCGAGTCTTGTTTCAAACATAGATTATCGGAATGGTTCGGAATACTCTTAAAAACATGATTCCCTCTATACTAATGCGTGTGAGTGTGCAAAAGCTGCCAGTTGAAAGACAATCAAAACCCGTTTAAAAAGGTAATAACTTGGCAATCTTTATAAATATTTGTTTGAAGTAAATTTAGTCGTTAAAAATTTAATATATATATATATTTAATTCTTTAATTAATTACTTTTTCAGATAAGTGGCCACAAACACTTTTTGAATATTTTTATATTTCTAATGTTTATTCTAATAAAGACACCTTTTTTTTTTTTTTTTTTAAATTATTAAGTACTGCTAGCAAGTATAATGGAAGAAATTTTTACATTTTAAAACTATCGTATTAGAAAGTATAAAACGATGCACTTGAAATTTAAAGGTGCCGTAATTTCTGGTAGATAAACCGCTGGTAAGATGTGTCATTTCTCCACCAGAAATTTTATTTAATAGAGAAATCTATACTTTTTCGAAGGAAGAGCTCGTACAAATATAAATTTATTTATCAATTGAAATTTCTGGTGCAAAACTGGATTCTATAACCTGCGGGGTATCTACCAGATATTTCGGTAAGTATAATTTATGATCTATAGTGTTCTATATTATTTTATTTATCCATTTCATAAAACTTAGTTTTCTAAAATAAAAACATACGAATATTACACAAACGTCATTTAACATCAGTGATTTCATCTTAATTTTAATTATTCTATATATAGTATTAAAACATGCCACTTTCTAAAACAATCTTTATTTACAAACTTCAGCAATGCTTGAGTATTGGCCGATTTGCATTTACTAAATCGATCGCAATAATTTTTAATATAGTTCTCCAAAACTATCGAAAAATCCTATGAAATTGAAGAGTGTCATCCTTTGATTGTATGATGACAATAATTCAATAAATTTTAGTCGACCGATATTTACCTCGAAAGTTTTGAATTAGTTGTGCTTGCTTCTTTATAGACATCTGATTAACACATTAACTATTTCTTTATTTTTTTTTTACTTTATATTTCAGCTCACACCACTATTACTGCATGATAATATTCATGTTACTTAACCTTTCAATAGACATGTTATTTTTGTCGAAAACTAATCCAAAGAAATTCTTTGAAAAAATACCGGTGTCAGTTTGTACAAACTGCTATTGAAGTAATGTCCGAGATTAACTTGGGCATGACAGTTAAAATGTTAATGATGCTCATAGTGTCCCTTCGCTGTTAAAATTTGTGATTGTTTGAACCAAAACTTGGTACTATAGTAGCCGCGCAATACTAAGTTGAAAAAAAGCTTGGTATCATAGTAGCTGCAGCGAAATCTTCAAACATGTTTCTTACTTCATATTCAAGAAAGCCTAAAGATTAGTAAAAAAATTCTCAATCTTAAAGTAGCGTTGCAGCAACTGTAGTACAATTTTTAGTTTCATCAAATACCAGATCATGTTAGAAGGGTTCATTCTTTTATGGTTGCAACTGCTGTTTTACAAATTTTAAACTGACCTACCATAACATTTTTACCAGAACTGCGTTAATTTTAGTTAAAAAAGAAAGTGATTTCAAGTGTGTTGTTTATGGTTTTGATGACCGAACTTCTTTCTCTAAGATCGAATTATTTGAGCATTTTAGGCAAAATAATTACTTTTGTTTCGGCATATTTTTATTGTCTTGGTTGGGACCAGATTAAATATGTCATGATAAGAAGATATCAAAACTACGTTTTTTAATATGAGTAAGTAATAATTTATATTTCTTACAAACTTTGAATAAACACCATAAAATGCAATAAACTCGCAACAATTGTTTCGGGTCGAAAATCACACGACCCTTCATCAGGCGAATAAAGTAAGCACGAGTGCTGCAGTCAAAGCGGCAACGCACGAAGCGGCAAGGCGGCGTTGCCGCTTTGACTGCAACAATCGTGCTTACTTTATTCGCCTGATGAAGGGTCGTGTGATTTTCGACCCGAAACAATTGTTGCGAGTTTATTGCATTTTATGGAGTTTATTGAGAGTTTGTAAGTAATATTTTTTATAACGCCAGTTTTCTGGTGCTTTTTTATTAAAAGTAATAATTTAAGTCAATGAAAAGAGGAACATATTGTAAATTAATCTAAATTACACAATTATTGTCGGAGACGTGCAAATTCGAATCACAGTTATTTAACCAATAATAATTTATTTCATGTATGCACAGATGAAATTATTTGAATACAAATGTAAAAAATATATTCAATACAAAATATTACTACATTGAACATAATATATGTGCGTGTGTGTGTGCGTGTGTTTGTGTTTAATGTTTGCAAATTAAAAAAAAAAAAAAAAAAAAAAAAAAAAGTACTGTTGCGTTTAAAATCACTTCTTGACAATACATTATTCCATTCGTAAACACTATTCAGTGAAAAATATGTCACCATTTAAAGTTTTATTTTAATAATTTTTATTTTCCTTCTGCAAACAAAAATTCCTAACAGCAGATTTAAAAAAAAAAAAAAAAAATCCGCACCATAAAATATCAAAATATTTCTAAATCAATTCAAAACTTAAGCTGAAATATTCTTAATTATGTCTCTATGGGAATTAAAATTGCAAAATTTGCATTAAAAAAAAATAAATTAACCTAATTTTTAAAAATTTTGTTAATTGGATGAAAGAAAATTTTTCAAATATATTGATTATATGCAATACAAATGTAAAATTTTCAATAAATTTAATTTCCTGTTTGAATATAACTGAGTGAAAGATTAACGATATTAACCCCTTAGCGCGCGGTGTCCTCGCTGCGAGGACGCAAAATTTAAGATCCAGCTCCAAAAATTCATCCCGGAAATTTTTTAGCAAAACTTTACGTTTATAACATAGCAGAAAAGGCAGGTTTTTTTAACCTTAAAATCTTAAATTTCTTTTAGTTTAGTTTTGTTCATGAATTCCGGTGGTAGTATAATTTAAATGACCCGAATTGTCTTGCGCCGCAAAGGGTTAAATAGTTTAGCACTTTTGTTTGTTTTACATTATTAAAGTATGAGATTAGAATACATCAGTTCAATATTTATCTAGAATTAATTTTTGAAATGAAATTGAAGTAGCAATTGACATCAAATTTAAATACTTTTAATAAGCTTTGTAGTATAAAAAAATAAAATCATTTGATTATATTCGCCAGTAAAATTATACGGTAATATGTATGTCGATTTTAAATGGCTATGTTATAGTTCTAGTCAAAATACGAATATATTAATTTTTTCAACAAAATGCTAAAAATGAATCCTATTATTCAGAATGATTATTTTAAATAATGCTTTAATATTTTCGACATGCAATTTAATTACAAAGAAAAACTCAGGAATAGTTATATAATTTTATTAGAATTGTATTTCTAGCCTCTATTAGTATAGAATTTTATAAAAATCAATGAGTAATCTCTCCTAATTAGCAAAAGCGCAAACTCTCCCATTTTGACAGGAAAGATTGCGCAGTCTTTTATGAAATAATTTTTCGCTTATAGAGAAAGTCGTGGTGCTCGTACCAATTGTCAAGGTTTGTTGCTTATGAGAAATTGTTTAAATTAAAAATATTTTGTACTACTACAATTGTATTGAAATTCCTAGGAAGGGTTATGAAAATTCAAGAATTTATTTTTGAAAATGAGACAAAATAACAACGATTTTTCTTAGACTCTTGAAGCAATCAACATGCACATTCAAATCGGAACTTCGCTTGTGATATTGTACAACCACCTGAAATCACAACTGGCCCACATACTCTTTCACACCGACCCCTATGTGCATAATCTCTTCTTCCTTTACCTAATATACACACCACATTAGTTAATCAAATCTCTTCATACATTCAAATCACAAAACTCAAACGGAAGTGCAATATGAAATTTCCGGTATGAAATGAATGCGTCTGACGCAGTTTTGACAGATAATGTTCAATAAAATGTCGCATAGTCTGGCAACTATGGTGTAACAACGTAAACGAATAGTCAATGATTTCCGAACCGTATTCCACACGGATTCGGTTTTTATGCTTTTAAAATATATATTCTCATTTTATTTTGTTCAGCACAGCCTGCAGATATGAAACTGTATATATCAGAAAGTTCATCCATAGACGTAATGTATTAGATTGACGGGAGAGTTCTGTCGTATTGAATTTATGCTGGGAAATATTTATATAATTTTAAAGAAATTGTTTAAGAAATATCTTCCTGCCTATTATATGAATGTTGTCCAGAATAAATTTCCGGTGTCAGTTATTTAATTCAATATGGCAGAACATTCCCGAAAAACCTACCATTTGAATTTTCTATGATGTCCTTCTTTTCCAGTGTTGCCTTTCTCTGGACTTTTTTATTCAAATAGTGCCAATAATTTAAAAAAGAAAAATTTGGCATATGTAATTGTCGATGAATCTTCTAAATGGTTAAGCAACCGTTACAATTAAAATATAGTGGTGAATACTGAATAAATAAGATCCCAAATTTGGCAGCGCTATTCTTATCGAATCACTTAATTGATCTCAACGAAAAGTGTATTGTTGCACCTCTTTGTGATTAGGATACAGAAAATTGAATTTGAACTTCTTGCTACTATTTGTTCTTGAGATATGCTGATAACAGGTACACACAGACCATTGGCTAAAAACCTGGTTTCGGAGGCCTCCCAAACGCTTAAATATAACAAATTCTCAATTTCCAAAATTTGGTCGAATACAGTACTTTCTCTATCATATATAGATGAGATAAAATAAAAATATATAGTATTCTAGAATGATCTTTAAGGAAATTTTGCTATAATAAAATTTATTTACATGGTGCAATAATGAACTTTTATTAGACTAAAGATTGCGTATTAAAAATTCTTTGGAATATCGCAGTAAGAATTTTATTAAAATTCTGAACTTGTACAGATGCTTATTTTATTTGTTTTATCAAATTTAGAAAAGTTTTGCAGAAGACCGTTACGACAGCTGCGTCACTTTAGTAAATTAAACAAAATATTTTTCTTATGAAGTGAAAATTTAATCAATAATGCTTTAGCAGAGCCACACGTCTTTTATGAAAATCTAGACATTAACATTTTGAAATTAACAACATGTAACTATTTTCTTACTAAATATATATATAGTTGCAAAATATAACTATTTAAAAATACTCATTGAACTCATCTGTGTATATATAATTTATTTTTAACTAATAGTAGACTTGTTTTGTTTGAATATTTAATAAATATTACTTTATTCTATAAATGCATTTATAAAGGCTTCGTTCAATAATATTCATATCTTCATACACTCAGTTTTACTTTTATAATTCATTGTATAATAAATATTATATTAACACTTTCGCGACCACTGGCGTAGATTTACGTCATTTGAAAATCTGTAACTCCACCAGTGGACGTTTCTTTCGCAATTTCTATGTTCTTTATTTCTTAATAATATGCCCAATATTAATATTTGTGCAATCAATACTCTATGGATGCAAATACTTTAATTAGAAAGAGTATAATTAGAATGTATCCATTTACAATTCAAATGTGAATACATAAAATTTTATTCTGAAATATTGTAACTTGGGAAAATAACGCCCACAGGTGAACCTTACTTTCAAAAAGACAAAAGCATCGGTCGCTAAAGTGTTAAGAAACCGAATTCGTAGTATACTGAAAAATTACAGGGTGTTTCAAAACTCATGGTCAACTAAACAAGCGAATGGAAATACTGTGGAAGACGCAAGACTGCACAGGGAGGGTTTCCCGGGAAGACACGTGCCAGACGAAAAAATGTTCGAGAGATTGCGTTTACAACTTGTCCCGTCCGCACACTCCTGTCCCGTCCTTTATCACGCATGCCGGAGACGAAGGATCCCGCTTCACACAAGCAACGATGCAATCGCTTAAACATTTTACCTTTCTGGCACGTGTCTTCTCGGGAAACGCTGCCTGTACAGTCTCGCGTCTTCCGGAGCATTCCCATTCTCTAGACCACGTATGAAATGCATGTTCACCTTTTCCTGACTACTGTATATAGCCATGCCTGCTGAAATCCACGGTACAAATGACAATGTGTAAGAAAACGCGCGCTTTATACTTACTATTACAGCGCCCTCTAGCGGTCACCGCTTGCTCTCCGCCCATTCATTGTATGGTGAAAATGGCTTGTTTAGATCTTTTCTACAACCCCTTAAATTTTTGCCATTGAGTTTTGAAACACCCTGTGCTCAATTTTAATTATATATACGTAAATAAATAATTTTAGAGAAATTGGGATGACATTAATTTTTGAATAAATGTAATGTATATCTGCCAACATTCTAATTTTGTACTCCGGAAGTAACTGTCACAATGTCCATTTTGGAAAAAGAGTCAGCACCATGCCTCTTCTGTGCATTTTTTTTTTTATTTATATAGAAGTATTAAGCAGTAATATCCAGTTACGATAAAGGAGTTAAGACAGTGGAAAATAAAACCATGTCCATTTTTCTTTACTAATTACAAATGCATTTCATCATAGCACATCAAAGACATGGGAGTAAATAATGTCTCTCACAAAATGGGCGTAGTGTCCTTTATTTCCGGGGTGCAGAATTAAACTCCGTAGCATTGTCAGTAACTGACCTTTTACGCACCACTTTATTTTTAGAGTAAATTTTTGAAAATGTTATTACGATGAAATAAGAAAAAGTAGTCTAAAAAAAGACTGTTGGGAAAAAAGGTGGGTATGACCATAGCCTCCAAAACTAGATGCCTTCCACGTGGCTCGGAAACTTGGCAACAGTTCAAGCGGTAGACATTGCCACGTAGTAATGATTCCGAGACTTTTCTATTCAACTGTCACCAATAATTTTAAGAAGTGATATATGATATATGTAATTGACGTCTGTTCGCTTCTATTGGCCTTTTATGTATATCAAATACCATTTAAAAAAATTATGGTGGTTGTTCAATAAAAAAGTCGCTCATTCTGTACCAGGTGGCGCTGTCTACCGCTTGAATTGTTGCCAAGTTTCCGAGCAGTGCGGAAGGCATCTAGTTTAGGAGGGTATGGTATGACGATAGCCTCCCAAACTAGATGTCTTACGCGTGGCTCGGAAACGTGGCAACAGTTCAACCGGTTGACAGCGCCACCTGGTACAGATTGCGTAACTTTTTTAATCAACTGTCACCAATAATTTTAAGAAATGATAAATGATATATATAATCGACGTTTCTTCGATTCTATTCCCCTTTTTTATACATGAAATCCCACTTTAAAACATTATTGGTGGCTGTTGAATAAAACATTCGCGCAATTTGTCTACCGCCAAGTTTCCAAGCCACGCCGAAAGCATTTAGTTAGGAGGCTATGGTCTGACACTACTACGGAATATGAATTAGAATGTTAGCAGGCATGATAAAGTTGCATTGTATATAAGACCATAAAATAATTTATCTCCGCAAAATTAGAAACACTTGCAAATAAACACTTTATAAAATACAGGTGAAACAAGATATTTTATGTTGTTCAACAATATTGTTGTATAAAACTGTAATATATATACCAGGTTTAAAAAGGCAAGTATGCCAGCGATGTGAACTCTAACAGCAGAGGAAAAGTTCTTAAACTTTGAAAATTGTTTCCCCAAAATGAGCACAGGTTTATTTTATATTTATGATTTTTATGAACGCTCAACGATTAATTTATTGAAATAAAAAGATTTCAAGCTATGATTTCTCTAATAAAACTTAACTTTATCAGTGAGATTTATTTCTTGATTTTCATATAAGGTATGCTATTTTTTTTTTTTTTTTTTTTTTTTTTTAACTTTGCATTTGTATATTTCAAACTGATTTCTTATATTTTCGGCTCTTGTATGACTAAAATTTATTACATGTCTAACTTATATATATAAAAGAAATTAATTTTTCGCTATTTTACAGAAAATTTGAAATTTCCTTCTTGAATCCAAAAACTAATTTGTATTTTTATCTGTATACTTTTAGAAAACAAGAACATTTTAGATCTTTACAACAGTTGTACAAATTCCTGTTTCGTTATTTGAACCCTTTTAAAGCCAACCCACATCTTCAAGTGTGTTTGTCTTTTCATGAAAAATATTTCCGTATCCAAAATGCTTCTCTTTTTTCCATGATGTTATGACGGATCTCATTTACGGAGTGTTCATACGTTTTTGCTGAAAGCGGCATTCCGGATGGCTCCCTCTTTTGGTGAATCTCCCTTCACATCGTCAAGTTTTTTTTTTCTGTGATTATCACAGATAATTCTACTATCTATAGTAGATTGTATGCTATGAACTTTGCAAAAATTGTACTAACCTGAAAATGTTACGTTCTCATAGCAAAATGCTTTGTTTAATGCAAAAATTAAAAATAAAATTTTAACCAAAAAAGTAACTAGGTACGAGTTTTAACGAGTAGGTACGAGTTCTCATAGTGTATTTTACAGCCTCTTAATATAATATATTCTGTAGGCTATATAATTTCTTGACATACAGTATTTTTAAGGTTATCAATTCCTGAAATCAAAAAAAGTCATCGTTGTCAGTAATGGACTGAAATTTCCGCTAGTGGATCACTTGATTTCAGAAGGAAAAATCAAGTTTAGACAAATATTCTATATGATATTAAATTCATTGTACACTATTTAAGGTAAGTTTACTTAACTAAGAATCAGATTGATATAACTCGATACCTTCAAATGATGTCGCTCATTGCTACGTTTTGTTATTATACTTACTTATTTTCAATATGACACCCAGAACCAATTGCAGTTAACTGCAAATTTTGAATGCAGCTTTGCTAGCCTAAGCATTTTTAAGATCGTCACACAAAAAGCATGATAAAACTGTATTTAAAAATTAAATTAAAATATAATAATTTGTTTGAAGTATTCCATTTGGTATGCGTTATTGAAACTGTGAAATTTTTTAGAGATAAAGCTTTTACAGTTTATGATTGAAATTAATGCGTACCAGGTAATATTTATATTTTGGATTCAGGGATCATACTCTCCACCCTTTTATCAGAACATTATTTTAATGAAAAATCATAACATTACTCAGAACATTTTCAGTACATTATTTTCAGAAATTTCCGCCTTTTTTTACAAACAATATTTTTATACGGCGATCTTTATCGTATTTTTATAGCAATGTTCCTTGATTAAACAGAATCGAAATTACTGTACAAAAGAACTGGACGCACACTCCCCCCCCCCCCACTCCCCCCAAAAAGGGGAATTTTCTCATCCATGAAAGTGTCCTGAAAAAAGGGCGGAAAATACGATCCCTGCGGTGTATTAACACTTTCGCGGCAGCATGTTTTCGTCTTTTTCACAGAAAGGTCCGCCTGTGGAAATTTTTCTCCCCAGTTACAATACTTGAGAAAAAAAAAAAAAATCTGTATTCACATTTATATTACAAATCGATATACATTATAGTAGTATAGAATACAGGCATGGATAAAAACGCTCCGGAATAAATTAAATTGTTGGCAACTCTGCATAATGGAAAGTATTTCTGTACAAGCGAAGTGGTATGAAAAAACAATGAGTGTAGTAGCAGAGCTCCAGAATAAATAAAAAAATATTAACAGGCATGATTTATATACTTTTTCCATTCTGTTAAAATATTAATGGAACATAGACAACCTTTTCGGAGGTGCCAACATTTTAATTTATTCTGTAGTATTTTTAACCTCGATTTATTTCATATCACTTATTTTTTAAAAGTAATTTTTTTCTCATTTTATCGAAGTTATATATTTCAGAATTATTCTCTATAAATAAAGTGGTGCGAAGAAAAGGCGGGGTAAAAAATCCTCCAGAAGAATTTAAAAAATTGAAAGCTATTCCTTTTGTTCATATATATTTCCAGTTTTAATTTTATTTGGCTATTTCATACTTTCCAACATGCTAATTAATATTCCGTGGTATTGTTATCCCCGCCTTCTGTTTCACACCAGTATCTGTTTAGAGTATTTTTTCTGCTTATTTAATCGTAATTGTATTTGGAGAATATTACACTAAAAATTTACTGGTATGAAAAAAAGGGCGGGAATAACAATTCTACAGAATATTAATTAGGATCAGAGCTGCCAAACTATCCGGCAAATTTTTAGTACCGCCCATTTTTCTCTACCACTTAATTTTTGGAGTAATTCTCTTCAAATATATTTACGATGAGTTTAGAAAACAAACACTGTAAAAAGTAAGTGGTGTAGGAAATTGGGCGGTACTAGCAATTTGCCAGATTAGGTTGGCAGCTCTGTAGGATGTTGACAAGTATGCTATTTCTGCAGGAAAATAAGGGCTTAAATTACTACAACAGAAAAGTGTCCACTGTAGGGATTTACGAATCCACTATTGCTTTATTTTTAGCTCTTCAGAAAAATCCTTTTTTTTTTTTAGCATAAAATTGCATTATTTAATATATTTCACAGTACAATCTCGTACTCAAAGATTTGATTACGTTATCGAACATTGTCTAAATTACAGTATTTTAAATTAAGAATAGCACATAAAATTAGAGAAAAAATGGGTTGAAAGTACCCACTACATGTAGAGCTAAATATTTAATATTTTATACAGAGCCTGATTAAGGGGGAAGCACACATTATTTATACTTACACCATTATTTTTTAACAAATACTTTTCTCCTATAATAAACAGAAAATTCTCATTAAAAGTTATTTTAAAAGAATTCTGGTGTCTAATAACGGTGAGTAAATTGGATTGTTTTACACCGTTCATTTTTTATAAATGATATTTCCTCGTCAAGGCGTGGAATTTCTATGACATGAAGTAAAAAATAATTGTAAAAATATTCCGGTGAGAGCGGAGATAATGTGTGCTTCCCCCTTAATCAGGCTCTGATTTTATAGCTTGAAAAAATCTGAAGCATGCCTTAAAGTATTTCACATTTTCTGCTATCATTATGCCTACATATAAGCCTTTATTGTATTTTTACAGTCATTTCTTGCAATTAAATAAAATAGAGATTATTGTTGAAAATGAGCAGTGAACGAATTCAGTCCTAAGACGGAAACTATTTTATCACTGTTCTCAATATTTAGTACATGGTTTTCCACATTTTAACTGATCTCTGAAAACATTCATAAACTTATTGATGCTTTCTTCAGCCTTTTTTTTTTTTTTTTTTTTTTAACTTGATACAGGCAAAGAAAAACAGAAGTAGTTGTATTACACAACAGAAATAAGACAATAATTATAATTTTTCCAGTACATTTCGAAGCGCAGAATTACAGTTCACACTCTTATTTTTAATAAAAGAAATTTATATACATTTTTTTTTTTTTCGGAAAAAATAAACCACTCTTCATTTATAAAGCAGTGTTCATAATTTAATTAGTTGTTCCAATTTAGATTTGCATTTCTTGGTTATAAATAAAAAGACAAATAAATCTCTAGATTGCGAATTAATAAAGCCAAATTATGCAATGCTTAAAAAAAAAAAAAAAAAAAAAAAAACTGAAGTAAATGATTTTTTTTTTTTTTTTTAATTTAAATTTAAATTTTTATTTACTCAGGCCAAGCAGCGTTCCTAAAATTTTACTTGTGTTTTATTATACTGACACCACTATCGTTAAAAACTTATTTCTTGAAGGTTTTAATATTAAAATATTAAGTAAAAAAGTGTTCTTTTAAAATAGTGGTGATGTGTAATAAAATGATTCCTAAAATTCCTAAAATTTTCGGAACGCTGCGAGGCCTGTTTACTTAAATGAAAGTTACATTGCGAACATTACGACAGTTTATATTTTTTGTAGTAATAGGTAACAGAAGCTCTGTAAGTTTTAAGCACATTTTTTTTTTCTAATAGGTAATAAAACAATATTTTTTTATCAAGAATACACAGTTTAAGAACGTTAAATTGTCTGAGGAAATACTGCGTTTGGAAAATTTTATTGACAGCAGAATAATATTATAAAAATATTTAAAGATGATTTTCAGTTAACCGTGTTTTATTACGGAATGACTCTTTAGGCCAAACTGATATATTAAAATAAGGTGGTTGAATTTTGTTCAGAGTTGCCTATTGATAAGAATGAAGTGTGAGTGTTTCCATAAGGGATCTTTAGTCAGTGGGAAAAGACGTATTTTATCTATCGCTGTGTAACTTTACGTTAGATAAAAGAGGAAGTTTTATGCAGAATTTTAATGTGAAACTATATAAGACCCTTACTAAAATTTTAAGGTTTTATTTAGGTTTCTTTAAACAGGTATTTTACAGGTTTTAGAGGTATTTAAAATAAGGTATTATCAAGGCTTTAATGGTGCAAAATAAAGCCATAATAAAAGCTCTATTAATACCTCCACAGGTTTCTCACGAATAGATTATGGTATTTTTCAGAAAGTTATTGCAGGTTTTTTATAAATACCAAAGGGTTTTCATAAAATACAATGACTCATGTAGGTATTTTTAATATACATACAAAGCTTTTTTTTAAATACCTTCCCAATGTTTTTTTGAAGGTTTTTCCTTAGGTTTTTTTTGACAGGTATTTTACAGGTTTTAGAGGTATTTAAAATAAGGTATTATCAAGGCTTTAATGGTGCAAAATAAAGCCATAATAAAAGCTCCATCAATACCTCTATAGTTTAAGGTATTTCTATAAAACTTATTTCAGGTTTTTTATAAATACCAAAGGGTTTTTATAAAGAACCATGAAGTGACGGCTTCGGTATCATGTATGTTTGATGCTGCCATCTAGTGAGAAATTACTGATCTTCTGTACTTCAATCATTTTCTTTCACGCTTGGCTCCGGAGAGGATCGAACTGAAGGACTTCGGGTTTGCAGTTGCGTGCTCTCACCAATCGGCCGGCGGGCTCTGATTACTTTGTTCTTGATTATTTAAAGTAGCGTTTTGAGATTAACCTATTGCCCGCTGGTGTTGCGTTCACGCAAGACCAGAAATAATCGCGTTTAATAGTTGACTAAAAAACGTATTTCTTTAGTATTGTTTTTTAGTGAGAAAAGAATAGATTTTTTTTTTATGACAAAAAAAAAAAAAAAAAAAAAAAAAATCTGAAAATAGTTTTAAGTTTAAAATGGATTTCAAACGTGAAACAGTGTTCAAACAAAAAAATTTCAATATCTTCATATCTGAATGAGTTTAAATAACTTGTAAAATAAAATTTATGTAAAAAACAATTTTTTACCGTTAGAAGCTTTTTATTGTGAAGCCCTAAAAAGCACAAAATAAAAATTTATTCTGGCAAAGAAATGCTACAAAGAAATGAAAGTTTCAACACTAAGAAAATTTTAGAGAAAAATATAGGTATTTCCGTTTTGCAAGGGATGAAAATTTTTAATGTTCAAAATATTTTAAAAAGCTTTCGAGACCAATATTCTTAGTTATTAGTTTTTGTATAATTATTAGTTAGGCTATAAATTTCAAATGTCTCGAAAGCTTTTAATAATATTTTGAACATTAAAAAAATTCATCTCTTATAAAAGGGAAATACCTATATTTTTCTCTAAAATTTTTTAGTTTTGAAATTTTCATTTCTTTGTAGCATGTCTCTGCCAAAATAAATTTTTATTTTATGCTTTTAAGGGCTTCGCAATAAAAAACTTCTAACTTTAAAAAATGGTTTTTTTACTTAAATTTTATTTTGTGCATTTTAGTTAAAAAAAAAAAAAAAAAAAAGCTTCTTAAAAAAAAAATAATAATAATAATCAAAATTACTGAGGATATTGTGTAGACAACGGAAGATTTTCTTTTAATTGACATTTTTTTAAAATTATTATTATCTGCAAAAAAGTACCATATCGTCTTTCGAGGACCGAATCCGGGACCATCGAGTTATCAGCATGACGCTCTAACCAAAAGTTTAAGAACATTCAAGAAAAGTCATAGAACATTCTAGAAAAATCTATAAAATACTGATATAAAAAGATAACAAAAAATTTTCTTTTATCAACTGACACATTTTTTACTAATTATCTGTAAAAATTAACCAGTTGGCCAAGAAGCGACAAACTGAGCAACTTATATTTAATTTAAAATGGAGGCGCTTTGTTTATTAGCGTGAGACAAAGACACGATGAGAAAGTCAATTTCATATAAAAAGCTTCTAAAAATGCTGTTGAAATAAAATAATTACTTTTTTAGTCATCTGTAGTTTTTTCTGTTTTATGCGCCCTCAAGGAAATTTCCGTAAACATTTATATTTTTTAATCCTATATTCTTATTCCACTGACATTGTACAAATATAACACTCTATTTTTAGTAAGATAAGACTAATTTTTATAATTTTATTTTAAATTATTGTTATATAAAAAACAATGAACGTTACTGTTTTTATTCAGAAAAAAAAAAAAAAAATCATTATTTCTAGTTTTGGCGGTTAATGGGTTAAAACTGAAATTAATTTCAAATGCGTGTTATTTTATTATTTATGAGATATATGTATTAATATTTATTATGTTTTTGATAAATTAATGGAAGACTATTAATGAATCTCAGATTAATTTTGAGTACAGAATAATTGTTTTATAGGTATTTTTATTATTATTATTATTATTATTATTATGTTTTGTTCCGTAGAAATTGAAACTGATAATTATTAATAATAATACACAAAATTGTTATTATTTTACTAATTAAAATATTTAGTCAATGAGTAATAATAAGTTAATGAGTAATAATAAATTAAAAAAAAAAAAAAAAAAGTTTTTGATTGCAAGTATAATGGAGGTATTACCTGAATAATATAAGAAAACTTATTATCAGCGATGTATTTAACCGAAACCTTGGAAAACTTCTATAAACCTAAAAACATGTAAAATTTCAAGAGATTTCTTAAAAAAACCTAAAAGAAACTTAGATGACGTTTCTTTTCGGAAGGTATTTTTTTAATCAAACTTCAATAATAGCTTTTAAATGCCTGAAAACCTACCTATATTAAACCATAAAAAAAGCTTTAGAAAACCTTAACCCTTTCTTTACCGTAGCTGGAATTTCAGTATGTGCTTAAAATACCAAAACGCTCGGAATTTTTTTGTCCACTTCTTTGCATGTCAAATGTCATCGCAAAAGGATCTATGGGAGGGGTAGAATCTAGGTTTTTCTATGGGAGAGGTAGAATCAAGTGAAACATCAGCAGTTTCCCTGGAGTAGGGTTTAAGAGAGAAATTCCATAGAGGACAACTTTGAAAGGGGAAATTAAATACTTTTCCAGAAGCAAATGTTAATCTCTTTGTTCATTGAATATGGTATCTCGGAGATATAGTATAGTATACTATCTTACCGTTGAACAGATAGATTTCTCTGCAGATTGAAACATACAGATAATACTATCTAAAGAATTTAGAAGTTTTACTTGGAATAATCTTTACTATGCAAATCCATTGAACTTGAAAATAATGAATTAGAGCTTGAGATATGAAAGCATTGAAGGGCTTTAAAACTCGGATTTTAATCACTTAAAAAAAAAAAAAAAAAATATATATATATATATATATATATATATATATATATATATATATATATATAAGGGCTTCAACGCATTGAAGGGCTTCAACGCATTGAAACTCGGATTTTAATCACTTTCAAAATATATATATATATATATGTATTGATCACTTAAAAAAATCACTTAAAAATATATATATATATATATATATATATATATATATATATATATATATATATATATAAGGGCTTCATCGCATTGAAGGGCTTCAACGCATTGAAACTCGGATTTTAATCACTTTCAAAAAATATATATATATATATGTATTGTATGTATATATATAGAGAGAGAGATTGTACAATGCAGGTTAAATTCTAAATGTACTTTTTCTTTTAAATTCTGAATGAAACAAAAAAATAAATAAATAAATAAATAAATAAATAAATAAAAAGTTACATGAAAAATGTACTCAAGAATTTTGATGGAAAATATTTTAAAGGAAATAAAAAAATTATCTTTTTTAATGTAAACGATTTTAAGTTACCAATATCGGAATGAAATAAAAATGTTAACCGTAATAATAGTAAATAAAATAAATATTTTGAATAGAAAACAATACACTCTTTTCTTTTCTTTAAGAAATGTATTATATTAGATACCAAATGTTTTGTTTATCATGTATTATATTTTTGAGTCTCTTCATAATTTTTATGTAAAAGAAATAAACGAATAAAAAAATCAGAAATAAAAAAGAAGAGGAAAAAAAAAAAAAAAAAAAAAACTTTAAAGCTAATATAAATGTTTCTTGTGAATTAATATGAAATTGTAAAATATTGGTTCAGCTGCCATTTTTAATTTTAAGATCTAAATTTTTATTCCTAATTTCATTATTGGAACGGAGGACTATAAGTTTCAGTCTGGAGTTTTTATAGACCAGTTTTTTTGTAACACCAAAATAAATTAGAAATATCAGTCCTATCGTTAAAAATTCGGTACCGAATGAAAGGGGCGATTTCTCTGAATCCAGAGGAACAAACAGTTTTTCGATACGACAATCAATATTCTTTTTCGATTATCTAAAGTATGAAATTTAGGTGGAAACACTTCGTTTTAATTCATTTCTGTCATTTTAAAAAGTACGTGGCTCGGTACAAATTCAGTACCAAACGAAAGGGGCGATTTTTCTGAATCTGAGGGGTACAAAAAATTTTTCGACGCAACAATTATTTATATTTATTTATTTATTTATTTTTATTAACTAAAGTATGAAATGTAGGTGGCAACACTTCGTTTTAATTAATTTCTGTCATTTTAAAAAGTACGTGGCTCGGTACAAATTCAGTACCAAACGAAAGGGGCGATTTTCCTGAATCTGAGGGGTACAAAAAATTTTCCACGCAACAATTATTTATATTTATTTTTATTATTATTTTTTTTTATTAACTGAAGTATGAAATGTAGGTGGCAACACTTCGTTTTAATTAATTTCTGTCATTTTAAAAAGTACGTGGCTCGGTACAAATTCAGTACCAAACGTAAGGGACGATTTTTCTGACTCTGAGGTTTACAAAAAATTTTTCGACGCAACAATTATTTATATTTATTTATTTTATTTCATATTTTTAATTAACTAAAGTATGAAATTTAGGTGGTAACATTTCATTTTAATTCATTTCAGTCATTTTAAAAAGTACGTGTCCCAGTTTTACGGTCAAAAAATGAGATTAAAAATAATATTAAAAAATAAGAACAAAAATAAAACTTTCATAGATTGAAATTAATAGTCCTCCGTGCTAAACTAAATTATTCCTTTGACAGAATTCTTAATTTATTTTATTTTTTAATTATTTTTTTTTCTCTCCCCGTACCATTTAAAAAGTTTGGGGAATACACTGTAAGCAATCACTAATAAGATTAATCAATGCTGTAAAATTCCTTCTGTAAATTTTAATTTACCATTTATTCATAACTTTAATCATAACCTCCCTATTTTATCATAATTATTATTATTTATTACTTACGTTATAGGTGTTTACTTCTAAATATTTAAAAGATTATAATTTAAAAGGAAGTATTCAAGAAATAAGTTCATTCAGTTATTCCCCCCACTCCCCCCTCCCCCCGAAAAAAAAGGTGATTTTTTTTAATGCATATTTTTTTTTTTTTTTTTTTTTTATCTTACATCAATATCGTTACATGATCACTTTTGTTAGTGAATTTATTTTGACATATCTTTTCATTAACGAAAGACTTATAAAATAAATTTAAATATAGTTTTTCAGATACATATGTGAAATATAAGATTTATAGTGTTTTGACTTAATTGTTTTATAATTTATTTATTAAAAAATATCTCATTTATGTAATCATCAAATATATTTTTAAATTTAGATTGTTATTATTATTATTATTATTATTATTATTATTATTTTATTTTTTAATTGAAATCTAAAATGTTTAAATTTTCCTTAAATGTAGAAGAGAATTTTATTACTAAAAACCTACTCTAAGTTGTCAGGTACAAGTTTAGAAATATATTATCATTATTAGAAATATAAATTTTAGTAAGGGAGGTTTCTAATGTTTTAAAAATAAAACCTAAATAAAACCATTTTTGATTGAGGTATAACGTATAACGGAGGTATTTTCTGAATATCATGGAAAAACTTATTATCATCGATGTATTTATCCGAATCCTTGGGAAATCTCTATAAAACCTAAAAAAGTGCAGGTTTTCAAAGGTTCAAAAACTAAAACTAAAAAAATACGTTTTTGGTTGCAGGTATAGTGGTGGTATTATTTAAATACAATAGGAAAACTTATTATCATCGATGTATTTATTTGAAACCTTTGGAAGCCTCTATAAGACCTAAAACAGTGCAGGTTTTAAAAGGTTTTAAAATTAAAACCTTTAAAAAACATTTTTGATTGTAGGTATAGTGGAGGTGTTATTTAAATACCATAGGAAAACTTACTATTCTCGATGTATTTATCTGAAACCTTGGGAAACATCTATAAGACCTAAAACAGTGCAGGTTTTAATAGGTTTTAAAAATAAAACGTTTAAAAAACGTTTTTGACTGTAGATATTATCCAAATGCCATACGGAAACTTATTATCACCGATGTATTTATCCGAAACCTTAAGAAACCTCTAGAAAACATAAAACCACGTACAGGGATGGAACACGGGCGCAGAATTCATACCGGAATCCGTTTAAGAAATTTCTCTACTTATTAGGTGTACAAATAAGTTTTAGGACACTTCGATTTTGTATCATAACAGCTATTCTAAATTAATTCAAAGGTCCCGCTCACTTATCATAGATGGCGCTTGATATGTAGTATCGAAACGTAAAGGAGTCATAAACATAACCTATAAATTCTGTAAATAAAACATGCAGACCGATAAGCTATTTATTAGACACTGCATTCGCTATGAATTCCATCAAGGAAAAAGTGTTAGGAAAGCGTGTGAATCGATATGTTCTGTTCTTGGAGATAACATTGTATCTAAAAGTACATGTGAGTATTGGTATAAGCGATTCAAAGAAGGTGATTTCGACGTTAGTGACCGTGAACGCACCGGGCCTCCTGTAAAGGTGAACGATCAGGAACTGCAAGCGTTGCTGGATGAAAACTCTTGTCAGACGGAGAAACAACTTTCGGAACAGCTTGGAGTAACTCAACAAACTGTTTCTTATCGTTTAAAAGCAATGGGTAAGATTCGTAAAGGAACAAAGTGGGTACCACACTTTCTGACTCAAGAAAATAAGCAACATAGAAAGTCTTTCTTGTTGAAAATTGTGACCGGCGATGAAAAGTGGATTTATTTTGATAATCCGAAACGCAAATATCATTGGGTTGACCCCGGCGAGCCGACAACATCCACCCCAAAGCGCAATGTTCATTGTCACAAAGTCATGCTGTGCATATGGTGGGATATGAAAGGCGTACTGTATTATGAACTTCTCAAACCTGGTCAAACAGTTACTGCCGATCGCTATTGTCATCAATTGATGCAAGTGAATCAAGAAATTGAGAAGAAACGTCCATTTTCTGGTAAAGGAAAACGTCCAGTAAAACTGCTCCATGACAACGCGTGGCCTCATGTGGGTAAACCGGTCAGGATACGTTACTAGCGCTTGGATGGGAAGCTGTACCACACCCGGCGTATTCACCAGACTTAGCCCCATCCGATTATCATTTATTCCGGAAAATGCAGAACGATTTGTCTGACGTGCGATTCAAAACATTTTAAGAAGTGGAAAAATGGGTCGCTAAATTTCTCACCTCGCAAGACGAAAGTTTCTTTGCGAAAGGCATCCGCGAGTTACCTGAGAGATGGCTGAAGGTCATTCAGTGCGATGGAGATTACTTCGATGAATAACTGTGTTTTACTTCTTTTTTAATAAATCTTGAATTTTTTGAAAACTGTCCTAAAACTTATTTGTACACCTAATATAATATCGTTGATTTAAGAAGTAGAAAATTTTCTTACTTCGATAGTGGTATGAATTCTGCGCCCGTGTTCCATCCCTGCACGTAGGTTTTCAGGAGGTTTTAAGAATAAAACCCAAAGAAAACTTAGATAAGGTTTCTTTTCAGGAAGTATTTTTTAGCGAAACTTCAAAGAAACCTTTTAAATACCTGAAAACCTAGATAAAACCATAAAAAAAGTTTTAGAAAACCTTAAATTTTAGTAAGGGGATAATCACGAATGAGGAAAAAAAAGACTCTTCATTTTTCAGAATCTAGTTTAATATGTATTTTCAGTGTATTTTAAAAATTATAAAATTTAAAACATAATTATAACACAGATGTCGTTTCCTTTAAATTTGAGTTATACGATATTACATTATAACGCTGTTTCAAATCTAAAGTATTTTTTCCCTTAGAAATGAAACTTTTGGATAAACATTAGTTTTTCTTTTTTTTTTACTCTTAAATAAATGTCTAGTGCAACTATATATTTTCACTTATTTTTTATTATTTTATTTTATTTTTTTAGATTAATATAGGCGAAAGATTTTTGAAAGGTCTTTAACCCTTTGGGTACATTTGACGAGTGAGACTCGTCATCTGCTTATTTGGGCAAAGTTACGGTGGACGAGTCTGATTCGTCATCTGACTTTAAGAAGCAGGCGTTGACGTTTGCTGCACCCCCGCCAGTGGGCGTTGATCGCAAACAATTGCAGGGATCGTACTCTCTGCCCTTTTTTCAGGACACCCTGAATAATATATATATATATTTTTTAATTCATTTTTAGCACTAATTTTATACAATCATTTCTACCCTGTATTCATCGTGGCAGATTACAATAAATATATCCAGAAGTCTTCCTGCATTAAAGTAGTTGTGGCAAGAATGGCAGAAATTTCTTACGTTTGTGAGTGTCCTGAAAAAAGGGGCGGAGAGTACGACTCCTGCAAATGCCTGACGTTTGTTTATGACATGTTACATTTGCAAATAAGGCTAATTCCACTTATCTTTATTATTACCCCTGTTTTTCCTTCATACGCTGTCCTGAGATGTCTGAAATAAAAAATTCTTTATATGATAGTTCCAATAAAGTAGAATTAGAGCTGTATGATAACAGTGATTACAGTGAATTGGATAGTGAAAATGATGAAAACGACAATGAATTGGAAAGTGATAGTGATGATTGTGAAATAATACCAGTACGTCGAAAATGCACGCGGCTTTTATCAAGTGATAGTGAATCTTCTATCGAACAATTTCAAGAACAATGCATTTGGGAAGAATAAGAAAATCTTGCTGATATAAAACAATTTCAAGAAATACCCGGAATCAGTCCGTTGTGTGCCTGCGTAGATTAGGTTATAATCCTACACCACTGAAATGGCTAGACCAAGTTCTTACTGAGTAATTTTTTTTTTGGAAAATGATAGTAGAAGAAACGAATATTTAGTCAAAAAATTGAGAAGGAAGGCTGTGCAAATAAAATAAACCTAAAGTGGTTTCCCGTAACTGTGTATGAAATGAAAAGATGTGTTGCATTATGTATTATTATATCTCAAGTAAAAAAAATGCAAATTGAATTCATTTTAGTCAAAAAGAAGTATTATAAATACTCCAATTTTTGCAGCCACTATGCCACGGGATAGGTTATATATATATATATATATATATATAAAGATTCATTCAATTTACATACAATGAAAAGTTGGATGAATATGACAGAATTAGGAAGATCAGAAATTTAGTTGATTACCTGAACAATACATTCTGAGGCCTCGCAGCGTTGCTAAAATTTTACACTCATTTTATTATATTGTCACCACTATGAAAAAATGGAATTTTCTGACATACTGTTTAAACGTTTTTTAGCGATAAAACATTCAAGAAAAATTTATTTGCATTGATAGTCAATAAAATTTGATGTCAATAAAATAAAAAAAGGTGTAACGTTTTAGGAACGCTGCGAGGCCTGCATTCGATAATCTTTAGACTTCAGAGTGCGCAGTATCACTGGATGAATCTCTCATGAGGTTCAAAGGACGTTTGAGTTATATTCAGTTGAATCCATCGAAACAAGCGCGATTTGGAATAAAAATCTATAAACTTTGCAAGTCTTCATCAGGTCATTGCTTTCGTTTTAAAATCTATGTTGGTGAAGATAAAATACCGGCGTCTGAGGGTGTTGTAACAGAAGTGGCGCAACAGATTTTGAAAAAAGGCTACACACTGTACATGGACAATTGGTATTTGTCTCCATATTTATATTTAAACTTACTAGAACAGGATAGAAATGTAGTTGGAACTGTGTGAAAGAACAGAAAACACATGCCAAAAGAGCTTGCTTTCTTCAAACTAAAACAAAGGGCAGGCCAAAATGTTATCATCCCGCGGTTTGTTAACACTAAGATGGAAAGGTAAGAAAGATGCTTAACACAAAACATTCAAATATTGATTTAGTTGATAAAGGGAAGCGAAAAAAGAATGATGACAATTTTCACAAAATTATCAAAACATCATGTGTAATCGAATATAATACAGGTATGGGAGGCGTTGATAAACAGAACCAATTGCTAACATGCTTTCCTGTTATGAGAAAAAGCATGAAATATTACAAAAAATGGCGTTTTATCTAATAGACATGGTTATTTTCAATTCGCATGTTCTACATAGTAAAGTCAATTGTGAAACCAAAACAAGCATTGCCCAATTTCGTTTAGAAATCTCTGAAGAATTATTGGCGCAAATGGTCCTGGTAAATTATAATATCCGTGGGCACACAAGTAGCGATGCGCCTCATCGTTTGCAAACGAAAAATTGGGCACATTTTCCGGAGAATATTCTGGCAACAGAATTAAAGAAACACCCTATAAAACGGTATCGCGTATGTTATAAACATAAAAGAAGAAAAGTAACTACTTGGCAATGAAAACAATGCCAGGTACCTTTGCATTTACCTACATGTTATGAAAAATACCACACGGTACAAAATTATTAGACTTTAAGTTGGTTATTGTTCTATGTAAATATATTTCTATATTGTTTCATTTATATATTTATTTATATTTTGTAACTGAAATGCTGTTTCAAAATTATATTTATATCACCAATATAAATGATATTGGTGTATATTCCAAATAAAATGTACATTCCAAATAAAAGTATATTAGAAATAAAATGTATTACTTTTACATATTAATCCATATAGCGACAAATTAAATACAGAGTTTCCAACCAAATCCGGCAAATTGTTAGCACCGCCTCTTTTCCTACACCACTTCATTTTTAGAGTAATTCTCTTCAAATATATTTACAATGAATGAAGAAAACAAATACTCTAAAAATTAAGCATTGCAGAAAACGGGGCGGCACTAACGACTTGCCGGATTACATAATAATCGCCCAATTTATATAAAAAATAAAAGTTAAATAATAATTAATTCACCAATGATCATAATGTTTTTATCATGACATGTTGGCCTTTGGACGAAATTGCTTAAGACTAAAAAATTTCTGAATTTACAAAAAAGTAATTCTCTTTTTTCACGAGAGATGGCGCTTGCTCACGCTATGTTGTAAATTTAAAATAAACTGAACTTTAAAAAGGTTAACGTTAAAATTAAAAATCACCTTTTTTAAAAACTGTTAAAATCTTTTAGCGTTTAATAACTAGCAAATAGTGCAATCAATTAAAGTATTCCGTAGTACCTAAAATCGATTAAACCTTTCTAATCTTTTAATCTTTTAATTTTACTAATGTTCGTTTGGCAACCTGTTTATTGCTACTAGATCCGTAAGTAACGTTGAACATGTGGATTGCTTCAATTACTTCTTCCTTGTTGAAATTTTGGTTTGTGCTTATGATTAATTTAATTTCCTTTTTTATTTTTATTCAATTTTCTTTTACTTTTTGTTTTGTTGCAAGATAGAGACTTAAGCTGTATATTGCTGGATTTAAATATACAGTTTTACGAAATCTTGCATGTGCTGATAGAAATGCAAGTTTCCTCATGAGTACATTTCTGTATTTCAGCATTTAAAATTCAAATTTTCAATTCATGAATCCCATATTTTATTTATTTTTATTTTTTCCTTTTTAACGGAACTCTATGGTGATTTTAACCTTTCTTTTTTCTCTCAAATGTTGACTGTTACTAATAATTCATAGTTTTTGCAATTCTCTCACCGTTAGGCTTATATGTTTTGTTAGTTTCATTTCTCTTCTGCGTAAGTACTTTAACTTGTTTTTACTAATCATTGGTACTCAAATTAATTTACAACCGTGAAAATTTTAATCGAAATTAATCTCATTTAAAATTTATTTATGTTGGTAACTTCATATATTTTTTGTCTGCTGAGTGTTACAATAGTACTAAATAATTCATACTGTATATATATATTTATTCATATCTGAAAATTCGTTACACTATTTCGAAGGTATTAAATGTCCTAATATCCATTTAACAGTCGTAAGTAAAACATTCTTTTGTCATTTATTTCAAAATAGAAATTTTTACACTGTTTATATGTAGATCATAATTTATTTATTTTTTATTTTTATTTTTTATTTTCAGTAATAGTTATTTTAAAATCACGAAAGTGAGAAAAAGGATGCATAAAATTTAATTTCTTTTTATAGTCGTGCTGAGAGTATAGCTGAGAATCAAATTTCGAGCACCACTGATATATTTTAGTTTTACTTAACAATTAAAAGAAATTAAACGGCGATAACATAACTGCACAGTTTTACGCTTGCTTGCTACCAGAAATTTCAATTATTTCTTATATATATATATATAAATAATATATTTCTTTAACAGTTTTTACCGATAAAGTAAAGTAAAAGTATTTCTTACAATTTTCTGGTAGCCAAAAAGAATAAAGGTGGGTAACTATGGGATAACTCTTTTGAAACTGTTGTGTTAAATATCATCAGAGTTAGAAGCTATTATTTTTTGTTCACTGACAAGCGAAAAAATATTACACATTGGTTCAACGAGGTTTCAAATTGTTTCCATATTGGTTTGATTCTTCTTTAATATTTTTTCTTGATGACATAAAATGATTCTCATTAAAATATACCGTCAGGGGTCATACTCTCCGCCCTATTTTCAGGGCACTTTCATGAATGATAAATTTTCAAATTTATTGCTACCACTATTTTTATAAAATAATCTCTACCTTTATACCCTAACAGCACATGGCATTCACAAGACATCCTCAGGTTACGCTATGGATGAAAGTACATCCAAGGGACATCCTCAGGATGTACTACTGATAAGTGTGCTGTTAGGGTAATAATCGAACATTACTATGAATATACCAGAAGTATTTCTACATGAAATTAGCGGTGGCAAAAAAGGCGGAAATAGCTTATCTCCGAAAGTGTCTCGGAAAAAGGGGGGAGAGTACGACCCCTGATGATATACCCTACCTGCAAACATCCTATTAATGAAACGGATGATTTTTAGTACGTGCCCCTTTTTATACTCCACTTTATTTTTAGATTAATTATCTCCAAATGTAGTTAAGATTAAATAAGTATAAAATTACTCTAAAAAATGACTGGTGTGAAAAAAAAATAAAAATAAATAGGCGGGAACTAAAAATTTTCCGTTTATTAATGTTATGGTTGATAAGTATAGATAGTTGCCAACTTAGCACCTTTTGGCAACAGGAAACTTTTAATAGAAATATTTATTCTATTTAATCAGCAAACTGTAACGGTTTTCACTGATCAAGAAAATGAATATATATATATACATATATATATATTAAAATTTTCCGGTAGCTAAAATGTTCTAAGTCGGCAATTATGACTAACACTACCGGTAGAGCTCGAAGTCTCCGCCCCGTTTTCTGGATGAGAATTGGTGAGAAATTTCTGTCTCATTGATGAGAAATTTCTGTCATTTTTGCTACCACTATTTTTATGCAATAATCTCTAAACTGTTTATTCACGACACTTTTATATAAAAGCACAGTAAATCTGTCTGTATAAATATAGTGGTGGGAAAGAGGGCAAACATTTTTAATTTCTGAAAGTGTCCTGCTAAAAGGGCGGAGACTTCGAGGTCTGACTAACGGATAATTCCATTTAAATTTCAGGAGGCAATCACAAGTAGAGATATTTCTGCTTCTAAGACTAGTCATTATTCTGTCACATCACACAAAATGCTGTAATCATATGAAAAAAAAAAAAAAAAAAAAAATCTGGATATAATTGACACTAACTTTGGCCATGGTATTAACTTACAATATAATTTCTAGTGCAATTTTACTTTTTTCAATATGCATATTATATGATAACCGTATATTTTTAGATTATTTTTTCAACAGATCGAGATACTTCTTTTGTCATTGCGCATTAAAAATTAAATTATTTAAACGTTATATTATTTCTCAAATTCCATAAAAAAATGATGAAACTGTTGTAAACGTAATATACAGTAGTTTATTTATATATTATCATCGTCCAACCATAATTTGAAAAGAGCGTGAATATTATTGCATAGATGCTAACATTTTAGTTTATTCGGAGTTTTTTTTTTTTTTTTTTTTTTTTTTTTTATCCCCGTTCTTTATTTTACATATCCTTATAGAAAACATTTTTCCAATATATAACTTCTATCAAATAAGAAAAAAAAAATCTCTCAAAAAATAAGTGTTGTGAAATAAAAGCGGGGATAAAAATAGTCCGGAATAAATTAAAATGTTGGCACCTATGTTATTGGTAAGTAATTCGAAAATTTATCATTGGGATGGGGGTGGGGGGGGGGAGAAATTTTGGAAGCATCGTTATGGGCGGTAGCATAATATTCTATATAATGCATATAATATCTGTTACTGATTTGAAATTACAAAGTTCTTTTGTCTACAATTTGCTCGTTACTATGTGTTATCAGTTCAAAGTTATTTATTAAGGAACGATAACACGTCCCATCAGCAAGCAGCGATTTTCGAAATATTTTTAGAAAACATAAATATTCAGTATAATTTTACAATTTTAACGAAGTTAATTGACATATAATAAATATAAATACCTTAAAATTTTACTTCGTTTATGGCAGAAGAGCTCTTTTCGGAAGGGGGGGGGGCCCTCCTTCATCGGTGCCGTTCGCACTCCGTGGCTGGCGGTCTTGTGTTTGATGTTCTTCTCTTTTAAGTAGGTGATCTCTCCTATCTCAGCCGACTCGTGGTCATTGATTGCGTCATTATTTTGATGCGCGATTTCGATGCTCTCACGGATATACGCGTAGGTTGGGTTATTGTAATTTGCTATTTTCGCTACGTTTTCAAAGTCTATTTCCATATTGTTTTCAAAATAATTTCTAGCAAGCGCGGTTGTGTTACGGTTAAATTTAATGTCATTTTTATGTTCTTTTATTCTGGTTTTAATCTTCCTTTTAGTAACGCCTATATATTTAAATTCTTTGTTTTCCTGGTTTTTCATGGGAATTATGTAGATACCTGCAGTTTCGGTGGGGGGGATCGGATCTTTATCACTTCTTATTAATTAATTAGTAAAATTTATTAGTAAAATTTTAAGGTATTTATATTTATTATATATAAATATTCAGTTCACACGATAGTCTAATCATTGTCTGGATCTAAATATTGCTGAATACGTAGGGAAGGATTTGAAGATGACTTGCAGCTCTCCACCATCCAACACGTTTTGACTCGGAATTAGAAATGTTTCTTTGTGAGGATAAAATATTTGGGTAAACCATTTACCAGGAACTTCAAAGAAAGTGTACGAGAAATCTGTGATTTAACATGAATGACATCTTCAATGACATTGGTATAAGGTTTTATTAAACAAGTATTTTTGTATTACATGTAGGTATTCCAATTCAATTTAATAATAATAAAATAAAATAAAATAAATAAAAAAATCAGAAAATGAAAAAAATAAAAATAAATAAATAAAAATAAAAAGGATTAAAAATTTTTATTTAAAGAAAATAAATTAAAGAAACAGATAAACAAACAAGACTAGATAATAAAAAGTATTATTTAGTTACTAGATAATATTTTTAACTTAAAATTAATAAAGTTCCTTTTCAGTTTGAATGATTTCTTGTTTGTTGACCTAATCTGTCGTTGTCTATAATCGTTGAACTCGTTGTTATAAATGATGCAACTTTCATTTAACCCACCTGCCACAAGTAAAATTTATAAACGAGTCCATGGGAATTCGTTTAATTTAAAAATATTTTGTAATACTACCATTCTATAAAAATTCATAGAAAGAGTTTTAAAAATTTAAGCAAACATCTTTGAAAAGGAGACAAAAAAAAAAAAAAAAATACACGTTTAATCTTAGACTGTTCAACATGCACATTTAAGTGAGAACTCATCTATCGATATTGTAGAACTACCTGGAGTTTCAGAACGCCCACTGTACTCCTTCCTGCCAATTTTCTATGTGCGCAATCTCTCCTAGATTTACCTTATATTAGTAACAAAGTAGTTGGAGATATGGTAGATAGATGCTTTCAACATTTTTATTTATTTTGTGAACGTGATTAAAAAACGTGATTAAAAACTTATATTGGTTTCTTTTTCATAGGAATTCCACATTTAATTAGTAAGAAAATTGTATAGATCAGTTTTTCAGTTTCTCTTTTTCATTCTAATTTAAAAACCGATGAACAAAACGCACATTTGAAACATGTTTTATTGTATTATTTTCGAAAATATAGAAACTCATCCTGTATACAAGAAGTTTTTTGCCATATATGGGAATGATGCCTTGAATGAAAGACAGTGTCTAATTTCGTATGCCATTTATTTTCTTGTGATATTTTTTACTGAAAAATGCGCAACGATCTGGATGTCCAGTTAATATGGATTTGATCAATAGGAAGACCATTATCGATTCATATCGTCATAGTACAACACGTTAGATGAGATTGCAATGAAGCTCAATGTATTGCATACGTGCATTAAAAAATAAAGCAGCTTGGCTATTTTAAGAAACGCGATTTATGGGTATCTCATGAGCTTAATTAAATTCATTTATGGGAACAAATAAGCTTGTGTAAGTCACTTCTGAAACGAAGCGAAATTGATTTATTTTTGGCAACGACTGATTACTAGCATCGCGATATTGTTTTAGTTTATAATAACTTTAATTGAAAATAATCATGGGTTAAGCAGAATGAACCATCCCAGACAACATCGGAATTTAAGATACACCCAAAAAAGATTATAATAACAGCTTGGTGGATTATTACAAGAATTCTGCACTTTGAAAATTTACCAAGTAACCAAACGATTAACCCGTTAATAGTCGCTAGTTGGTCGATTCACCGCCCACCCATTTAGTGTTTATTCAATAGCCACCAAAAATATTTAGAAGTGGTATTTTATGTACATAAAAGGGAATCGACTCGGATAATCGTCGATTATGTGTATCAAATACCACTTCTAAAAATTTTTGGTCGGTTTTGAATAAACACTGAAGGGATGGGCGGCGAGTCATCCAACTAGCGACTACTAACGGGTTAATTCATTGCTCAAGAACTCACCCATATCCTCCTTAACTAGAAGCCTGTCACGTAGCTCGGAAACTAGGCAACGGTTGAAGCGGTAGACAGCGCCACCTAGTACAGATTATGGTACTATTTTATTCAACTGTCACCAATAATTTAAAGACGTGATACATGACATATACAATCGGCGTTTCTTCGATTCTATTCGCCTTTTATGTATATCATATTCCACTTTTAAAAATTTTTGGTGGCTGTTGAATAAAAAGGTCGCGAAATCTCTACGAGGTGGTGCTGTCTACCGCTTCAACTGTTGCCATGTTTCTTAGCTACGTGACAGGCATTTAGTTAAGGAGGCTAAGACTCACCTAACTGAGCGATGCTGTCAAGAAAAGCCGACAAGAATAAAAATACTTTAAAAAATGACTGGTGTGAAAAAAAATGCGGGTACTAAAAATTCTACGCTTCATAATGAGATGGTTGGCAGGTATGCTATAACGAATAAATTAGAAAATTTGACAAGTCTATGTTTAATATATGCATAAAATAGTAAATTTTCGTCTCTTAATGGAATAATATAAAATAAATATTCGAATTATTATTTTTATAAGTAACTAATTTTGTGCTATTATGGTTGTCCGAATAAAATGAAATTTAATAAACATGCATTTATTTTCGACATGAACGCAGGATTTTGTACGATTGGTTACAATTTAAATGTGTATCGTTTTAAATCTTAAAAATAACACGGAGGCACTTCTTATCGGAAAACTATATGTTTTATTTTTATTTATTTATTTATTTATTTAATTATTTTTTTGGCCATAGAAAAACAAACAACTTGATACTTTCAAAATTTAAAGAAAAAATAAAAATGTGTCATTATAGTAGTTACAATTTTCATTATATATAGAATGAAAATTGCAATTTATTTTTTATTTTATTAATTATTATTATTATTAGTAGTATTATTATTTGAATTATCGAAAGCCGATACATTAATAAACAGAGCTGCCAATCTAATCCCGCAAATTGTTAGTTCCGCCCCTTTTTCTACACCACTTAATTTTTAGAGTAATTTTCTTTAAATACATTTACGATGAATTAAAAATCAAATACTCTAAAAATATACTGGTGCAGAAAAAGGGGCGGTACAAACAATTTGCCGGATTAGGTTGGCAGCTCTGAATGAATTATATATGTAATGGTTTATTCTATAAAATGCCACTTAAAAAAACTACTGTAAAAAATTAGAATGCCTGGAAAGAATGTATATTAATAATTTAAAAAGATAAAAAAAGAACAGTTACATTTTCTCCACTAACAATTTAATTTACCAAATAATTCTCTTTTCCAAATATAACAAGATGAAAGATTACATTATTTCTAGATGTTTAATTGCAATATTTATGACTTAATATTTAGATGAAGACATTTCCGCTGATGTTTATTTAATATTTTGATAATGCAATGATAAATTGCAAGAGGATAGTATTTTAATAGGATATTGGATAGTATTTTAATAAAATAATATCTATTTGGATATTTATTATGATTAAATATTGAGTAATTTTAAAGATAAGTTTATGTTAATGTAAAATTTAAACATACATTAAAAGAAGGTTGTTTATATTTTATTTACCACATAATATGCATCTATACACTTAAATAAATTATTTGAAAATTTAAAAACTACATTATTTCATATTTACAACTGAAGTCATTTACAAAATCTGTTAATATTTAAAGACGAAAATTAATCCTTGTTATATTAAGTTGCATAGAACTTGATACAAAAATGAAAACAAAATTTAAAATTCTATTTATGCTTAGAATATAATTACTGAGTTCGTTATCTTTCAATTTTACCAGCCTTCATTATACCAGAGCTGCCAACTTTTAAAATTTATTCCGGATCCTTTTTAGTCCTGCTTACTTTTCATACTTTTATTTATTTATTTACTTATTTATTTTATCGTAGATATACATTGAGAAATACTTTTTACAGATAAAATGGTGTGGAATAAAGGTCTGGATAAAAATGTTCCGGAATAAGTTATAAAAATTGGTAACTCTGTGATATACAATCATACCTCAAAATGTTAATAAATAATTATTTTCAAATAACTAATGTTTTTCAACTAGGCACTTAACAGAGCGTTTCAGAATGGAATTCAATATCTTGAAATGATATAACTGCGAAACAATGAGAAAAAGAATGGTGAAACAAGTGGTATGTTGGACAGACATGTCTGGAATTTGTTATACACTGGTTTGCAGAAATAGTTCCAAGATTGGACTTTTTTTAACATTACATTTTTACTGAAAACTTTATCTTATCCAATTCGGATTGCGACCTAACCGGTGATATCTCATTACAATAAAAATACATTGCTCCAAGGAATACAACATGAAGTCTTTTAATTTTTTAACCCGTTAGTAGTCGCTACAGACAGCGCCACCTATTACAGATTGCGCACTTTTTATTTAACCACCTTTTATTTAACCACTACTGTCACCAATAATTTTAAGAAGTGATGTGATCGACGTTTCTTCGATTTTATTTGTGTTTTATATATATCAAATGCCACTTCTAAAAATTTTTGGTGGCTATTGAATAAAAAAATCTGGCAACATTGAAGGATGCTCGGCAAATCGACCAACTAGCGACTACTAACAGGTTAATAATAACTAATTCGGTACAACTTCCTTGCAATTGTCAGCAATGAAACCGACTGACGAATAAACATTCTGTACTTCAGAGTTCTATTTAAAGCGTCGTATGCTCGTGGCGCTACTTATCAGCCAATCATGTAACTATATTTGCAAAACGATGTATAACAAATTCCAGACCATTCCATCCAACATACAGCTTGTTTCACCTTCCTGTTCTTCATTGTTTTGCAGTTATGACTTTTCAAAGTTCTTTTCTGAAACACGCTGTATACTCTAAATGAAATAGCTTACTGCCAAAATCTATAATTATTAACTATTAAAAAATATATAAATTTGTTTCAATAGGAATTATTTTAACAGATAAAGAAATATACACTAGGAAGTTTATTTCAATAAATATCTCCCAATTTTTATAATCCATGGAAATTTTTATCATTTTATTAAGTTTACTAATTCATTTTAACCACATAGTTATCAGCATTATTGTTTTTATAAGAGAAAATTTACCACAAGCTTTTTCCATTAAAAATTATTTATTTAAGTACTCGCAAAAAAATCAACTATAAAATTTGTATTAAAAACTAGTAACATATCATACGGAAAAATCGAAAGAGTTGGCTACAGTGATTTTACACATTTGTAGCAGGGTTGCCAGATAAATACTACAATTTTATGTTTCAACACCACTAAATTTTTAGAGTAACAGTTGATTGGTTTAACTGCTTTTGTTTTAATATTTTGTATAAAGCAGTTGGTTTAATATGAAATTAATGGTGTTAAAAAACAGAATTGTACCATCTAGTAACCGTGATTTTCTTATCTGCAAACATTTTAATTTTTTCCAGAGCACTGTTAGAAACCACCCTTTTTTCATGCCACTTTATATGTAGCGAATTTTTTTTCCAACATGTATTTACGAGAGAAAAAAAAAAGAAAAGAAATACTCCCCTAAAAAAGTGTTGTGAATAAAAGGTCGTGTTTTGACAATGCTTCGTAAAACACTAAAATGTTGATAGCTCTACATTTTATCCATACCAACAAAATATCTTACTACAGTATTCTATAGCCATAGCTTCTTCTATCCTAATTATTATTCCATAGTATTGTTAGTACCTGCACTTTTATCCACACCATTTAATTTTTGGTGTAATTCTCTTCGAATATAATTACGATTAACCTTTTCAGTCGCAGTGTTCCCGCTGATGGAACACCTAATTTTAATTCTCAAGTGCAAAAACTCACCCCACAACTTTTTAGCGCAAAAATTTACATTTTTAACATAGCAGAAAATGCCCTTTTTTAACTTGCAAATTTAAAATTTCTTCTAATTCAATTATGTTCTTAAATTCTGGTGTCAGTATAATTTAAATGAAAAGTATTACCTTGCGCCGCAAAGGGTTAAAATACTCCGGAATAAATTGAAATGCTGGGATCTATGCAACTTTTACGAGTTTTTGCTGTCGATAATGTTTACTTATAAAGTGATTTATTCATTAAATTAAATATTATTTGAATTTAATAAGGTTTACTTTCAGATGTTTCAAACCGAAAATTTCTCGAAAAGGAACAATGCTAATTTTTTATTTTTTAAATATTTATGATCAGCTATGTGTCTAAAAGCCATTTTTTAAATTAGTTTAGTAATTTTTAAAATAAATTAAGTAGTGAACCTTAAAGGGTTAAATAAGAAAAAAAGTGAGCCAAAAAAGACTCGTTTGAAAAGAAAGGTGGGTACTAACATTGCTACTGAATATTAATTAGAATGTTGGCAGCTATATGTAATTAATAGTAAAATACATATATCATATTATCGAAAAATTTAAAAATAAATAAATCGATAAATAAATCTACCTGAGGAAAGTATTGTATCAAAATAATGCGGCTCTACATTTTATAAAACGTAGTTAAAAAAATATTTTAGAAAAATCGTACGCGTATGCTATAAATCATTTTTTTTTAACTAAAATTTTTAAAATATATATTCTTTGAAAGCTTTTAATGGAGGTCGATACATATTTTCTTCATCTGTTATTTAATACAGACTCTTTTCTTTTATCACGGTTTAAATTATAAAAAAGGAGAGAAAATATTATGTGGTCAAATGCAAAATTTAAATTCTAATGTAATTGAGATACATAACCCCTTAATTCGAAATTATTCTTCATTCTTGTTGCATTATTATTATTTTTTTATTTTTTAACTTTTTTATAAAAACTATATATCTAAAAAGTTTTTTTTTTTTTTTTTTAATGGATAAGGTTTAAGATAATTTTTTTTTTATAAGGATTTGAAAAATGATGTAAATATATTTACTTGATTTTTAGGTTATTATAATTGTAGATTCTCTTAAATTAAAAAAAAAAATATGTCAAACGACTTTTAACTTTCATTCAAAAACATTTAAATATCTCTTTAGCATAAATATATTGGCTATTCCTTTCTGGAATTTAAAATATTCTTTATTTAATTAAATTATTTTTGTTAAATAATTTTTTAAGGTTTCTGTGAATTGTCGATAGTAAATTTTAATTATTCATTAAAACATGTTTTAGAACTTTAATGTATGTATAAATCTAAATTCCTTTTTAGAAAGATAACGTTATAATTTATAAATAGATCTAAAAATAGCCTATGCTTTTGGAATGAAAGAACAAACAGTTTTCAAAAATGCGAAAATGTTTGGGACTATACAAAATTAGTTAACATAAGTAACACATACGAATGATCAACTATGTCAGTTTGAAAGCATAATTTAAGGTACAGAGATTGGTATATTTGAAAGTTATTAATGGTAGAAAGACCATATAAATCTTTAAAAATATTTTCGTAGTATCCCTTTTCTTTCCTTTTTTTTTTTACATTTTTCTTCTAAATCTGTGACGAAGAAAGTCAGTTTTCTTTTCCTTATATATATATATATATATATATATAGATATTATTTACATATTAATTAAAGTATATTTGTATAAAAAAGCGCCTAAAGCAGCACTAAAAAATATACAAAAATCATATAGTTTTAAATAGAAAGTAAAAAATAGACTTTAAGATAAGTGGGCGTGGTTAACAAAAAAGAAAAAAAAATGTTAATAAATACAAAAACAACTTATTATAATATCGAAAAAACATTTTCAAAATAACACTTCATGTGAAAAACACCTATCCGTGTTGAGAGCAGCAGAAAAGACAATTTTTATGAATATGAAAAAAGTCCTAACAGGTTTCGGAAAAATGACGAAACCAACATACTCCCAAAAAACGAATATCAACGAAATTCTTAAACAGAATTAAATTAATAGTGAAATAAATATATCTGTAGCAATTATGCTTGATAAAAGTAACACAATTAAAATAATAATAAAAAAAATATATAGTCAATATATGTTATAAAAGTAACTTAAGAAAGGACATGCTAGCTTGCCATGTTCCCACCTAGACCGAGTTAGTATGTCCTTTATAAAGTTGCTTTTATCACATATATTGACTAAACATTTTTTTTTTAATTATTATTATTTAATTCTGTTTTAGAATTTCGTTGTTATTCGTTTTTTGTGAGTATGCTGGTTTCGCGATGTTTCCGAAACCTGTTAGGCCTATTTAATTTTTTTAAAAATTGTCTTTTCTGCTGCTCCCACCCATAGAAGAGGAAGCGGATAGGTGTTTATAGCTGCCAATATTTTAATTTACTCCGGAGTACTTTTAGCCCCGCCTTTAATTCACACCACTTTAATTATAGAAAAATTTTCTTCAATACGTAACTTCGATAAAATAAGAAAATATTGCTTTTAAAAAATAAGTGGTACGAATTAGAGGCGGGGCTAAAATTACTCCGGAATAAATTAAAATATTGGCAGCTATGGGTGTTTTTCACATGAAGTGTTATTTCGCAAATGTTTTTTCGATACATTAATTAGTTGTTTTTTTATTTATTAACATTTTTTATTTTATTTTTGTTAACCACGCCAACTTATCTTAAACTCTTACACCTATTTTTTTACTTTCTATTTAAAACTATATATATATTTAAACATAGTTTGTTAATATTATTATTATTACTCAATATTTTTAATTTGTATTACGATTCTGGAAAAGTAAACTTGATTACGCTGGTACCGCAGGCTATTCTGTCTGCCCCTTTAGATACATACAATAAAATAGCAGGATTTCATGCCTACAACGACGGGTTTTAAAGCGAAGACAACAACGTTTTTTACACAAAAAAACATAAATGTCCTAGGGTTTCGTGTGTACGTCTGTTTTTTTTTTTTGTCTGAAATATTTAAAAAATAAATAAATAAATAAAATAAAAATGAAAACTAATTTATATTAGACAAGACGGCCAAGGTAACCTGACAAGCACAGTACCGAGCTCGGTATTGAAAGATTGCGAGTTTGACACTCGAGCTAGCCGAAGACAGTCGCGTACATTAAAGGTGACTGGTGCACATTAAATTAGGCATCCAGATATTTTAATTTATTCGGGAACACTGATAGTTCCCGAGCTCTTTTACCCAAATTTATTTCCAGCGAAATTTTCACCAATATGCATTTATGATTTAAAAGGTATACAATATTCTTCAAGAAATGTGGTGTGAAAAGAAGTTGGATACTATCAATGTTCGGGAATATATTAAAACGTTGCCTTGTCTTGTAAAATCTTTTGTGGCCGCAATGTTCCTCATGATCGTAAATACTATCCCTGGGGGGGGGGGGGGGTTACCACAATGGGAAAGCCATTTTCTCCTCGAAAGGGACCGATCTTAGGGGTGCGTCCCAGACCGCCGTCAATTGCTTATAGATTAGTTCTAGTGCGACCTGAAAGACACACTCACTCAATCTTCCTCCAAGGATCCCGATTGTGACGCATGCCTCCAGACTAATCCTAGGGGTGAATCTCAGACCGACGCCAACCACCCATGGCGTAGCTCTAGTGCTACGTAAAACCTACTCAAACTCAACCTATTAGGCAAATTTAACTGAAATTTTAATTGTAGTTACCCAACTTAAATATCCCATTTCTACACCTTTTGCCAGTTGCAAGCAATATAATAAATATTTCTGGGGGGGGGGGGGTGTCCAAAGCGGGGAAGCTCTCCTGTCTTGGGTGGGTAAAAATTACGATATATCTTTGGACAAGTTTCAGGGAGTGAACTATAGACAGTCGTTACATGTCCATTGCGTAGCCACAGTGGGGCAATGAACCCCCTGAACCCCAAGAAAGAATATTTATGTCCTCATTTTCCCTATTCTTTAGTTTTAGTTCACTGGAAATATGCAGACTTTGCAATTTGCCCAGGTCTTTCATTTTTTCACAACTTTTTGACGGAAATTGCGCGCAAAGCTACAAACTAAAAAAAAAAATATTTTTGATTTCTTGAAAAGAAAGTGGAAAACCAGTTCTTGAGTTTTTATATTTTTAAAACCTTAAATATGACGTGACGAAAAGATAAAGTCATATTTAGAATGTGTACGAGAGACGATCTAAATTATGACGTAATTATGAAAATAGTCCTTATTAAAAACCTTAGAAATGAAAAGAAAGAAAATTTCACACTTTATTTTCCATTTCCTCGTTTCCTTAAATGGTGTAGTTGTTTCGTATTGACCATTCTTCTAATGATATAATCTTTATTATTTTGGATTAGATGTAAGATTTTTGTGCATACACCTTTCAACATTCTTATAATGAACTAGAAGATTTTTAGTACACGTTTCTTTTTTCACACCATTTTATTTTCAGAGTAATTACTTTAAATACAGTTACGATTAAATAAGTATAAAATTACTCTAAAAAAAAGACTGGTGTGAAAATAATAATAATAATAATAAATAAACTAAATAAAAATGCGGGGACTCAAAATCTTCCGGTTACACTGCTTGGCATGAAAATTTCCTCCAACACCATTCGGTAATTTTATGGTTATAAATTCGATTTATAGTAGAGAAAAGAAATATTTTAACTGTTAAATATCTTCTGAGAGCCTAAAGAGGTAAAAAATTCTATAACATTAACATTTGCAGCAAGGGGATCTTCTTTTTTTTTGAGGTGGGGGGAGGGTTGGATTTGCCACTGAAATTATAAGTTATATTAAATTATAAGGTTATATTAAAGTTATATTAAATTATATATATAGTATTAAATTATATATATAGTATATTAAATTATAGTTATATTAAATTATATATTAAGTTATATTAAATTATAAGGGTGTTGGCAGTTATGAATATACATACCTGCCAACTTACTAATTAATATTCGTAAAGACCGTTGGAACCTGCCCCTTTTTCAGCACCAATTTATTTTTAGAGATTTTTTTTTTTCAAAGGTAATTACGACTAAATAAGAAGAAAAATATTCTAAAAAAAGAGTGGTGCGAGAAAAAAAAATAAAATAAAATAAAATAAAATAAAGACGGGTACTGACAATCTTCTGGAACATTAACGATTAAGTTGACAAGTATGCTAATACATAACTACTATAAAATAAGAAAAAAATACTCTTTAAAAAAATGTGACACGAAAGAAAGATGGGGCTAAAAATATGCCGGTATGCATTAACATGTTGGCAGCTTTGAATTAATAGAAAGAAAATTGCAGTGGAAAATAGAACTTTTTCTTCTTGTTTTACTTGAGGTAAATCAGAAAATATTACTTATGAATGTTAATATGCATTTGTTACGTTATATAATATTTCCATTTTAAAAAACATTGAATATCATCTCGAAATTTAATGATTATATGTTACAAAACTAAAATTTATTTCTTAATAAAAAAGAAAAAAGTTTCCTTTACGACTAATGCGCTATTATTGTATGGGTACCTATTATGAAACGTCGATGTTTATCGAAACTTCTCAAGATTTAGTAATATTACAAATTTAATTTATTTTTAATTTCATCTAATACATATCTTGGCAGAGGTGATATTTTTAATTTAAAAGGTCGAACCAACGTAACTACCGCCATATAATCCGCTCTGAATCAGATACTTTAATTAAAAATCAAAGTAATATTTCCGCAGACAATCCAACATTACATTTTATTAAATGAATTGTCTGGTGTAAAAAGAATATATTTCACACGCACGAAATTATAGTACATTTCTGAAAATATTTATATTAAAAGCTTTAAACCTTTGTGCGTCAATATTTTCAGATTTATATAAAGTGTAAAATATTTGTCCTTCAATAAAGTAAAATACCTCTATATATTTTTCATAAGAAAATACAATCCTATGTTATTATTTTTGTTGAAGTCTCCATATTGTTAATTCTTATAATGATGCGTTAAATAACTTTCCATATAAACTTTAGACAAGTAAAAGAATAATTATGAAATAGCATAGCTCCAAAGTGGTCCGTTTGTTGGATACCTATATAACTTTGCAGAAAAATTTTATAAGTTCTGTAGGAGTTTCCGCTGATACAAGAAGATGAAAATTTTTATAAAATTTTACTGGTATTCAAAAAATAAAACATTTTGCAGCTATGAAATAGCTACGATTTTCTACGAACTTTAAATTATGCAATATTTATCCAAAGATTTGTTTAAAACCTTAAAGAAAAGTTAGCAACGCGTTTTCAACTGGTTACTTATTTCTTAAAATTGAATTAAATGAAATTTTAAAATTCTTAATAACCCTTTGTTATAATAAAATGTTAAATAAATGAGCAGTAAAGCTTAACTATTTAATTTAATTTATTTTATTCATATTAGCAATATATTTTATTAAAATTTCTTAAGGAACATATGCTGCTAAATATTAAGTTAGGTGAGTAATTAGCCAAACAGGATAAAATGATTAATTTTCATAATTGTAAAATCAATATCTTCTTAAATCTTAAAATATTCGATATGATTACAGCTTAATTAAAGCAGTCTTGTGCAAAACCAATAATACATGTCTAATTAGAAAACTTCTGTAATAAAAAAAATTGCGCTAACAATCATAAAAAGAATTAAGACGTCATAAAAGAAAAAATGGTTATTTTTAAGCTATTCGAAGTGAATTGAGTTAAATTTATTCAAGAAAACTTATGCTTTGTTCAAAAATCATCATTATGAAAAATAATGTATAAATTTACTGCATTTCTTTTACAGTGAAGGAGAAGATCATTTACACAATGAAACTTATAGATGCTAATATTCTAAAGTACATGTAATATTTATAAAAGAATAATGCATATGTATAGTACATTATTTTTTCTACAGCACTTCTGTTATTGTAAATCGCAGATTTACTATTTAAAGTTCTTTTAAAGGGCTCACAAAAGAATTCTGATACATTGAAGAAACACGCAAACATGGGTAAAATATTCATAAAACCTACTATGATTTTTACATTAGTCTAATGACTGAAATATTCAGCAATGCAATTTTTTAAACGCCCATTTCGTCAGAACTCAGTATTTTTCTAGTAATATTGTTTGGAAAAATAATTCCTATTTCTGACCGGTTTATAAAATATATCAAAATGAAATTTCAACACTTGGAAAAAAAAAAGTTTGTTAAGAATTCACTATTCAATAACCACGTTCAAATATGTTTAAAAAATAACAAAAAACACCCAGTTCTTAAAGGGTTAAGATCAAATATGCAGTTACGGGCTCTTCTGCAGTTTTCAATCAATATGATGTGCCGTATCTCCCCTTAAATTTTGGCGCATGAATTCAGGGACCCTTATATATATATTACACTAAAATATATGACACCAAAATCAACGATATATGTGCACTGCGAATGGAAACAACTAAATCATGGGTCGTACGGCTACGCCTTTTGTCAAAGACTCTCCCACCAGTATTTTTATACAATTCCTATTAAGTTTTAAGACATTTTAATATTAAAATTTGCTAAATGACAATACTGGTGCATAAAATTAAGAAAATTCAAGGACTGTACGAAATATGTAAATGTATATTAATCCTTTACCGATCCTATTTATAATCACTTTTCTGGTCAGTGTTACCTAGTTTAGGGAATTTTTATCCAAAATCCACCATTAAAATATTTACTGTAACGCTTGCCTAATCCTTTCGAAGTTAATTCGTCCATTATATTTATTAAATATCACTCCTTAAAATTATTGGTGAGATTGAATAAAAGAATCCATAAATTTTGCAACAGTGTTTACAGCATTAGCATATGTGCAAACATTTTAATCTATTCCGGAGTATTTTTAGCCTGGCCTATATTTCGCACCATTTTATTTATGGAAAAATTTTCTCCAATGTATAACTTCGATAAAATAAGAAAAAATTACACTTAAAAATTTAGTGGTATTAAATAAATGCGGGGCTATAAATACTTCGGAATAAATTAAAATGTTGGCATCTGTGGCATTAAGTCTGACAATAAAACACTATCAATAAAAGAAAATAACTATTCATGATCAAATCACTTCTGGCCACAAAGGGTAGACTATAAAGGGGAGTCTAGTGGAGGCTGTCACCAACATTGTTGCCAGATCTGACGGATTTTTTATTCAATAATCAGCAATAATTTTTTATCGTAACCCTTGCCTAATGACTTCAAAGATTGATAGTCTATTATGTGTATCAAACATTACTTCTTAAAATTATTGGTGATTATTGATTAAAAAATCCGCCAAATCTGCCAACACTGGTCATCAATAAGTAGTATTGAATTTTAATGTACTGCCGGGCCATCATTCGCCCACTAACTGAATTTCATTATACTGCTGTCTGCCAACAGTGGATTTATTTCTTTCTGCTAGCGTAAGATTCCCTTCAGCATCTTTAATATATTAGCCAAAATCCTAAATATGATTCGGAATATTTTTAGTACACACACCTTTATCCACGACACTATTTTTTTTTAGAATAATTATCTCCAAATGTAGTTACGATTAAATAAATATAAAATTACTCTTAAAAAAAGACTGGAGTAAAAAAAAAAATTAGTACTAAAAACTTTCTGATTATTAATGGTTGGCATGTATCAGGGATGGAACACGGGGGCAGAAATCATACCACTATCAATGTAAGAAAATTTTATACTTCTTAAATCAACGATATTGTAGGTAGAGAAATTTGTTAAGCAAATACCATTATGAATTCTGCGCCCGTGTTAGATTTCTGCATAAATGCTTTGATGTTTGCCATCAGCGGGCCATATATATGTATACTTAATGAAATGATATATATAGTAATGATATATATAGTACTTAATGAAAATCTACATAAAGCTTTTTTGTTCAACGTAATATAATAAATATATACTTTGTATTCTATTATGATTTATTATATGAAATATTCAAGTTATACTTTAACTAATGCGATAAACAAATTTATTTGTTTGATTTAAAGAATCCCTTAGTAAAAATCTGTATTCTACATTGGGTTAATTCCACCTTTATATGGAATTTCTGCTATAATGTGCAAAGGCATTATATTATATGGTGTTTTAATATAAATCTCAGAAATTTCACTGTACCAAATATCATAAATATTTTTTCTGATTCTTGCAGCGTTGAAGGCAGGTTATTTCGAATCCTCCCCCCGCCTTTTTATAGGCTAAACATTTTCGAGCACATTGTTATTAGAACTATTTTCAGGTCTGGTAAAGAAGAAATCCTACGATATTCTTCGTGGAATTTAACTAAAAGCGAAAAATGATGTCATTTCTTACAGAATTATAGGTGCTTATGGGAATGGATATATAATTATAACAGTTTGAATAAAAAGAAAAACGAACCACAGACGCCGTATAGCAAGGTGCATTTTCATCTTGAAATGCTGCTTGCAGAAAAATCTGATATACCTCCAAAAGAGTCGATCAGGCGCCATGTTTATAATAGCCGTGTCCTATTTCGAGTTATTTGGTCCCTTGAACATAAAAATTTCCATTAAGTCGTTCACATTTTCGTCGTTCTTCTAGCTTGTATAATCAGCTCGAAATAAATTAAACTTCACTCATGAGAGAAAAACAGTTCAGTCCAATAATTAACTAATATATATTTTAAATTTTTGGTCAACTGGAATCTTTTATTTATTTATTTATTTATTTATTTATTTATTCTTCTCCTTAACGATTGTTTTTTAATTATATATTTATTCTTCTCCATAACGATTTTTTGTTCAGATTTTCTGGCTTTTAACCTGCTTTGTTTCGCCGCATAAAGCCAAATTTCCAGTTTGAACAGCCAAAAAGTTTTACAACTTGATAAAAACCATCTCACAATTATTTCGATAACATTTAATTATTTTACCATCTCAAGCATTAAAATATCTTTCTATTTTCATTCTAAAATTAATGCTTTTGTGGCATTATTTATGACCTTATCCTTGCCATTTTTGAAATACTTTCAAAAATTAAAATTTTCCAGACAATTACAATTGCATTTTGTTTTTAATACTTGGCTCAATCCTAAAGTGCATGCGTAGAACGATGTAATAAAACTTATTTAAAAATTTGCTTTATAAACGATAAAATTGTCAGTTGCAGGAAGAGAAAAGAAAAATATACGAGCGCGGCTTTTTTTTTTTTTTTTTTTTTTTTTTTTGTCCCTTAGTGTGTAGTAAATATGCATATAATCAGTTTTCTTTGAATAGATAACTTAACATTTCATTAAAATAATTTTGTATAATTTTGGCTGTTTGAATTATATCTATATTTTTACTTAATGCAAAAAAAAAAAAAAAAAAAAAAAAAAAAAAGCATCGTAAAAATAGATGCTTTAATGATACATTTTTTCATGTTTTTACACGATTAGAAATTCAAGAATAAATTCTGATAGTTTCGTTTTATTATTTTAGAAAATGTCTTTTTTGTAGTAACGATATTCATTATATTTTGAAAGGTTTCTTTAATTATCGAAAACCGATATATAAATAAATCACATGTATAATGGATTAGTCAATAAAACGCTACTAAAATATTTTACATAAAAAATTTACCGTGCATGTAATGAATGCATAAAAATAAAAAATCAGTTTTAAAAGAAGTACAGTAACATTTTCCATAACAGTGATTTAATATTAGAAGGTCAGTAAGATTAGTACTTCAAAATACTTAATTATAACTTTTATGACTCAATAATAAGACATTTGTGCTAAAATGTAAATAATATTTTGATAGTACAAAAATAAGATGCAGGTGAGAAATATTACATCATAATATAATAAGAATATTAATTACATTACTTTTAAAATAAAGAAAATGTTGCAAAAAGTGAGATTTAAGGTGGTTTTTGAACTCAGGAGATCTAGGCCTCGGGAGACTTTGTGAGGCATACATACTAGCCCGTATTCACGCACATTTTAGAGAAACCATAGAAAACTCCTAACCGCTACATCAACGATCGCAACCTGGGTTAAAGCCTGGCATCTTCCGTCTATGAATCTGATGGACAAACTATCTTCAATCCTGATTTAAATTTTAATAAAAATTTATTATAAAAATAAAATTTGAAAGAATAAAAGAAGTATTGAAATGGGAATTTGTCGCAGAATGGCAGAACTCATATCACTATTTACAAATTCAAGTATTCTTCAATCTAAGATTTATTAAGAACAAAACTTTTCTTCATAAAATATGCGCCAAATTCTCATTTCTAAAGTATAATTTAAAAATTATTTAATTTATAAACCATATATGTTTAGAGAAATTCCATACAGTGTTACCAGATCTGGTGGATTTTTTATTCAATAATGACCAATAAATTTTAATTGTAACGTTTTTCTAATCACTTCGAAATTTCATAGTCTATTATGTATATCAAATATCACTTCTTAAAATTATTGGTGATTATTGAATAAAAAATCCGCCACATCTTGCAACACAGATATTTCGTCAGTGTTGCCAGATCTGCCGGATTAATTATTTTTATTTGTTTATTTTTTAAAGAATTATACGGATAATAAACTTGATCATTTTAATTAAATAATATTATTCATAAATTCCTTTTCAGCTATTCTATCAAATTATCCAAAATGAGAGAATCAAAATTATATTAGTTAAAAAATTTACTTAGATTCTTTTGCAAGGAATGAGAGCTCCAGCTTTCTTTTCTACTCCTATTTTCATACAAAAGTCGGTATCTTGTTTTTACAGCAGAATCCATATAGTTCCTTTTTTTTTTTTTTTTTTTTTGTTAAAAAATAATTTTAAAAATAATTTTCTGAAGTTTTTAATGCTAAAATATTATTGTAAATTCTATTGTTGTGAAATAGTGGTTTCAAAATGATAAAGCGCACGTCAAAACAAAAGAACTCTGCGGCTCTGCTAGTGTAATTTTGTGAAAATAAATAGGATAAAGTTGATAGAACTAAAGTTGACAGTAGTAGGAAGAACTCAACTGTAATCCTTGATTTACTTGCATTTAACCGATTCAGGGCAATGTAATTATGTTCACTTAAAATCGTGTGCCACCAGAATTTGAGAACAGTGTTAGATGATAAAAAATAAATGATTTTTTTCGGCTAATCAGGAAACCATCCCAATAGTGTAATAATAGAAATTAATTAAATGATGTTCATTCGAGAGGGCATAATCTAATGTGATTTTTGGCGCATAAACTTCTAGACCTCGTAAGCCAGTTCTCTATATTTAAGTGTAAGTAAAAATGTCGTAACGAGAATGGAGTGGGAGGAGTCCCATTAAAACCTACCAGTGCTATGACTTTTACCAATTATTAGATTCTATTTTAGCAAATTTTTAGACATTATATCTCGATTGAATATATCTCAATGTTGAAATGGCCAACTGATTAATGCAACAAAGACACACGTTTGTCTATGCTCTTTCGATTTCTGCTTATTTTGTATTTCATTCATTATTTCTGTAAGGCGTGTTCTTATCGATCCAGGCGTTGTTGCACCGATTATTAGCGAACTTTCAGAATTGATAACTTGAAAACGAGCTGACGAGAGCTATTGTTTTATGAGTCAAAAAACATGTTTATATATGCCCTTTCGACAAATGCTTGTTTAGATTTTTTTTATGATTACAGTACGGGATGGATTCCTGGTCAGTAACTAATTAACCCCTTAACGGTCGCATATTTTTCAGAAACACGACCATAAAGTCCACATTTTTGTCTAATTAGAAAAATGGATTAAAAATCAATATATGAATAATATATAAATTTATTCTATACATATTTTCAAATACATTATATACAGTTTGGTACTGGCTGGTTCTTTCATGTACCCTAAAATTTTAAAGGAATAATAAACGTGGGGCGTGGTCACTGCCCTTGAATATCACGGGAGCAAGAAGGAAGATGTTAAAACTATATTTTAGCAATTTTAAGAGCAAATTTGAGGTAATTAGTCTAATTTAAAATCAAAATGCCACCAGAATTAGAAAATACTTTTAAAAGTAAAGAAATAAAGGATTTTTTCCTGGTAATTTAAAAAGTTGATACATTAAAAGTTTCTGCAATGAATTTTTCGAGTTGAGAATTAAAATTATGATCTATAAAATGTATCCCACTGTTTCTGAATGGGATAATGAAAAGTAGAATAATTGTTTCCTAAGAACAAAACAATCAGTTTTACTGGAAATATCAAATGAAATATCAGAAAATGTCCTGCTGCTATTTTGTAAAATTTTATTTACGACTAGGAAAACTGGAGTAAAATTTCTCAAAGTTCTTCTATGACACAAAAGGACAGACAGATATCAATTTAAGCTCTGAAGATTAGCGTTTCCACACTTTACTCGTTAGAAATTAAGCCCTGAATGCAAAATCTTCTATTAAGTTACTATCGCAGTTGACAGGTACGAACTCGGATCAGCGGCTTTTGTGCATTAATCGTGAAAAAAAATTGCGTACGAGTTCTTTTTCTATCCCATATCACAATCACATGCTAATAGTGTTGTTCTTTTCCAAATAACTCGCAGCAGTAATGGGGGGATCTTTAATGTTTGCATCGATTAAGTTTCCCAATGCGCCAGTACTTTTGCATTTTAGTTCCAAAAATGCATTCTTTAGTGAAAGTTTTCTGTTTGGATGTAAACTATAACCTCTTAAACTTTTACTATCTTATATGGAACACCCTGTCCAATATTTCAACATAATAAAAATAACTTAGTATAAACACAGTTTATAATTTACTTTTCTTACTACAAATTTACTTTACTTACTATAACCTTAAAAATTAACAGAATATATTTAATTAAGAAAATTTAAACAAACTTTTGTAGTAAAATAACTTTATTTATTTTTTTTTTAAACAAATGAAATTTTGCCCAATTATATTTTTATATTCCGAATGCTAGTTATTCAAAGATTATGAAATCAATAATTTCCTTTTACGTACGTTTATTTCTTTAAAAAAAAAAAAAAAAAAAAAAAAAAAAAAACTCGATTTATTCATTATTTAAATAGCTTGAATTTGTGAAATTAAATATTTAAAATAACAGAATAAATGTAAATTTATAATAAGTTTGATCTACCAAAACGTATTTGTGTTTCCCCTTAAAATATCCTTAAAAAATCTAATATATCAATTTAATTACCATTATCGTTTTCGTTTTCAGAACAGTATTAATAAAAAAACTAAAAACAAATATTTTGCAATTGTTCTGGTTCATAATGACACGTAAAACAAAACTTCGTTTTCATATTCTTTATTGATTGTTTGGATTTCTTTGAAAGAATGTTTTTAATTTAATTTTTAAATTATAGTTGAAACATCAGTTGAGAATTTATTTTAAATGTGCATTATAATTGCGTATTAATTGGATACGTATTATTAATAATTGGAGGAAACTGAGTTTATATATATTTTAATTAGTATTTAATATATATATATATATATATATATATGATATTTTATAATAAATAAAACTGTACAGTTATAAATAACACTAATTATATACATAAAATAAGAACAAAACATGCGTAACGATATTCAAAACAAAATGAAAGAATTTGAAAGTATTAGCTATAGCCATATCTTCCAACTATCTCATTAATAAACGGAAGATTTTTAGTACCTGCGTTTTTCACGCCAATTTTTTTAAAGCAATTTTATACGTTTTTAATCGTAACTACATTTGGAGATAATTACTCTAAAAATAAAATGGTGTGGAATAAGGGCCGTGTACTAAAAGTCTTCTCATTTGTAATTAGGATGTTGACAGGTATGTATGGCGTACATGATATCAATCTGATTAGTGTTCCGTAAAACTTCTAGTACTGGCCTTTTTTTTCACAACAGTTCTTTTTAGAGTCTTATTTTTTTGTCAATTTAATTGTAATTACATTTGGCGAAAGTTACTCTAACAACAAAGTCGTGTGGAAAAAGGAGCGGATAAAAACAATCTTACGGAATATTAATTAGATAGTTGAAGGTATGTGATAGTAGTAACATACCTATCAACTCTTCGGATATTTTTACACCATTGCTGAAAACAGTTATCTTCGTCTTATTTAATTACAGCAATTTAATATTTAAATAAAACAAAAATTTTTCTTAAGAAATTGTGGTGTAAGTAAACTGAAGAATTTGCAGCTCTGTAAAAAAATTATAATATATGAAATAAAATGTATTTATATCTTTATATCTATTTATTATAGAGACAGATATTTTTATAGAAGTATTTTATTCATTCCTTCATTTATTTATTTATTTATTTATTTATTTTCAAATAAATTGAAAAAAAAATATATATATATATTACAGTAATACCAATAAGTGAAAGTTTGTAACACCTTTACTATTATATTTAAAATTATACCTTAAAAAATATAATGATTATGCTTTGGAAATATATGCATAAATTTCTAGCTAAACTTTCCGTTATAAATCGTATCTTCCTGCAGAAGCATTTGAGATGATTGCCATCGAATTTTGTATATGGACGATCAACAAGATGCACTAAGAGGGTTAAAAATATTTTCTTCAAAAAAATTTCACTACTTTTTTTCTTTTCTTTTTTCTTTCTTTTTTTTTTTCTTTTTCTTTTTCTTTTTCGTTTTTTTTTTTTTTTTTGTATTAGAAAATGAAAAATTTAGAAAATTGCAGGGGCTCTGGATATGTGCTTTATATTTTCAGCCACCAGTTGAGAATTGTAATTTTCATTCTAGTTAAGTGCTGAAAATTAATAGAAAGTTACCAACAAATATTACCATTCTAGTCGAAAAATATCCAGATTAAAAATAGCCTCGAAATATTATGACCTCAACCATGATAGTTGGTAACCATTGTTTTTTTAATAGCGAAAACGCTTTCCACCGAAGAAATAAAATATAAATTTCTCGTAAAATTTTCCGGTAGCCAGAAAGCGTAAAATTTGGGAACTGTGTGAACCACGCGAGATCAAGAACTAATCAATAAATGTTCTATCATTTCCTGCATTCCGTGTGAGTTAATCCCATTTTCATATTTTTCGATCTGTCATGCAGTGCCGTCTTGAGCAGGGGTGGTCAACCCGCGGTCCACCGCGTAGTTTCTTGCGGCCCGCGAGGAGAATGACGCTATTTAAAGTTTGGCAACTTTGGTTAATAGATCAAAAATTAATAAATACGTTTTGACTTTCCGAATTGAAAATACATTTCAACGATTATTGTAGCTAAAGAACTGTTGTAATGAAATATCATTAGATCCATTATTCGTAATTTTTATTATAGTTTTGATATACAGGGTGAGTTTGACATAATCTGCCAAACGAAAGGTGGTGATAGAACAGCCCATGGGGAAGATAAAACGCCATAGAAACGGTATCCTATCTCTAACCGTTTCCGAGTTATGGTAGATAGAAGAAAAATCTGCTTTTTTTCATCCGGTCTGAAAAAAACCAAATTTGTGAGCTTTCTGAAAGACTTATATGCAAAATAGGCACATATTTGGAAAGAGCAGCAAAACTCCTATCGGGTGACACCATTTACATCAAGATACCTTAATTTGACAACGAGCTACAAGCGCTAAAACATTGGCGAAGTTTAAAATCGAGTTGTCACCAAATTCTTTAACCGGCAATTCTGCAAACACCGTTCAAGCTACAATCGGTCAAATTTACCAGAAACTTCACAATTCCACAAGCTTTAGAATGAGCTCACAATTAGCCATATCGGTGTTCTAGTTCAGGAGAAATTTAGCCTTTTGTTTGAAATACATCACTGAAAACGGCTTTCGTCGAAATTCGGCAAAAGAAACGATGGTGAGTATATGGAACGTATGCAAATTCGTGACTATCTGCATATGGACTCTTAGTGATATGCAGATGTATTCCAACCTACCTGCGAGCGCATCCAACTCGCGGGTACAAAAGGCGAGTCAATCTGTAACAGCTCATTAGCTCGTCAGCTTATTTTACGTTTTATGCTGCTTATTGCTTTAGCATTTTCTGGACTTTGCCTGAGCTCGGACGAATCATTTCACGCTGCTCTCACGTCTACTTGCTCTCTCTTAGTTCATACTTAGTATGTTTTCCTACATTGGTATGAATCAACCAAGTTGGTTCTTATTCGTAGCACTTTTTTTCTTCTACTTTTGTAAATTAATATTGAAATTTTATCCCTTTTTGTTTACAACATCGGAATTTTATTTCCAGTTGAAGTCATCACAGGGATCAAGTTGTCATACTTTCCAACCTGTAAACAGATATGCCTAGTTTTACAAATGAAGAGCACGCGGATATGCATTTTGTGTATGGCTTTTGTGATGGTAACTCTCGGAGAACCGAAGGAGAGTACCGTCTACGTTATCCACATCTTCGTGCACCCAACCGTGTTGTATTTGCCGCAATTCATCGAAGGCTTAGGGAGAGTGGGTCGTTCGATAATGTATTCGAAAGGGGCCATGGTCGCCGCTTCGCAACCGCTGAGGCGTCCGTACTCGACCGAGTGGAGGAAAATCCAAATATGAGTTCACGCATACTTGCGAGAGAAGGTGGAATCTCCCAAAGTAAAGAGATAAATGTTTTGCGCAAACACCAGTAACATCCATACCACTTCACACCGGTGCAAGAATTACGCTGCTCAGATTTCCAAAAGCAGGTAACATTCTGCCGCTGGCTTTTAGAGCGAGATACTGGGGAACACCATTTCCTTAGAACGATACTGTGGACAGATGAGTCACTTTTCACTCGGGATGGCATGTTAAATTTACGTAACTGGCATCATTACGTTCAACGAAATCCATTTGTAACACGAAACTCATCGTTCCAGACGCGATTCAGCTTAAATGTTTGGCTTGGAGTGGTTTGCAATCGCTTGATAGGTCCACATGTGTTCGAAGATCATCTGACAAGCAATACATATTTGGAGTTTCTGGAACATCATCTTCCAAGATTACTTGATGTCATTCCTGTACCCTAACGAGCGGAAATCATTTTCCAACACGATGGAGCCCCTGCAAATTCTTTCAATGCCGTTCGGGACTTCTTGAATCAGCAGTATCCGCGATGTATTGGTCGTAATGGGCCAATTCTTTGGCTACCTAGAGCGCCAGATCTCACTCCATTGCACTTCTATGTTTGGGGTTTCCTGAAGCAAGAGATTTACCGCACAGAAGTTGCCAGTTTGCAAGATTTAAGCAGCTGGCTCGATGATGCAATAATAAAACTGTAATAAAACTGAGGGATGAGCTTCCGCTAAGAGCTATTGTGGTTTCCGTTCATAAGCGGGCAAGGGCACGTATCAGGTGTGGGGGTGACCAATTTCAGCAGCGGCACTAAATTTCACACATCTTGTCGAATGCATATGTGCTTTAATCATAAACGTAAGATACGTCTTTTTTTTTTTTTTTCTTTTTTGCCTACTCCTTTGTGAAAGACGTGAGATGCGTCATTGTTTTTTTTTTTTTTTTTTTTTTTTTTGCATATTCCTTTGTGAAAGACGTGAGAAACGTCATACTTCTTTTGTTTCCATTCCATTGTGTTTGTAAACTTAATACAACTGCTACTTTTCTTGTTTGTCTTTAAAACTTCCTTTTTTGCATCTGACAAAACAGCGGGCTGAAGGCGGACCTGAATATAGGAACGACCATGTCACCCCCTGAGTCTCCTTTTCGACGAACGTCGAGTTCAGTGATGAATGCATTTGAAACAAAAGTCTAAATTTCTCCTGAACTAGAACACCGATATGGTTTATTGTGGGCTCATTCTAAAGCTTGTGGAATGGAGAAGTTTTTGGTAAATTTGACCGAATTTAGCTTGAACGGTGTTTGCAGAATTGCCGGTTAAAAAATTTTGTGACAACTCGATTTTAAACTTCGCCAATGTTTTAGCGCTTGTAGCTCACCGTCAAATTAAAGTATCCTGATGTAAATGGTGTCACCCGATAGGATTTTGTCTGGACTTTTTAAATATGTGCTTATTTTGCGTGTAAGTCTTTCAGAAAGCTCACAAATTTGGTTTTTTTTTTCAGACGGGATGGAACAAAACAGATTTTTCTTATATCTTCCATAACTCGGATATGGTTAGAGATGGGACAGTGTTTCTATAGTGTTTTATGCTCGCCATGGGCTGTTCTATCATCTCCTTTCCTTTGGCAGATTATGTCAAACTCACCCTGTATAGACATACATTTTTCACGATTTTATTGTTAATTTAGGAATGAAAATAACTTAAACTAATGTATTCTTCTCCGATTTTTCACCCTGAATCACATACAAATTAACGTAAGTGCACACATACAGTCTTAAAATAATAAACTAATTCCTCAGTAAATTATCGTAGAAACAAGCAGCTGATACTTAGCGATTGGTAATAACATCTAATTTTTAATTCAATTGCAAAATTTCGTTTAGGTTGTCATCTACTTTTTAAAAATAGCACAAATCTTTTTTTTCTTTCTTTTTTTTTTCCTTCCTAATAGTAACACTCATTTTTGACTACATATTTGGATTTCAGCAGTCAAGGCCGTTAGAAAAAAAGTATAATTTATATTCCTTATATAAAGTTTTCATAGAGTTACAAGCAAAAATTGATCGAGGTGAATCTCTATATTTTGAAAAATTAAATTAAGATATCACAGAGAAAAGTATTATATGTATTCAGATAATAATCGGAAAAGAAGTATAACAATTTTAAATACAAACTGAAGTAAAGTAATGCTAATTAAGAAATGATGTGTACGCCTAAACTTACTTGAATAACTATTTTAAATCATGCACAAGCAAAGTAATATATGACGCAGTTTATAACAAGTGACAGCCCTCTAAGAGGCAAAACAAATTGAAATATTACAATAATTCGAAAATTAACGATAGAAATGAACTGTAAATTTAGAAACCCATATTTTTAATGATGCCCATTCTATTCGTGCAGAAATTAATGTAGGACATAACTCATAATTTTTTTAATATGAAATTAACAATAATTTTCATAATTCAAAAAATGCTTTTTAATCAAAATTATGCATAGAATGTATTTGGGTTACTTCATTCTAACGTGTTAAAAAAAAAAAAAAAAAGAAATTTCAAGAATTAGTGTTTATTACATTCATTTAACATTAGCATCTCCATATTTTACCAAATTATGTGAAAAATTGAGAGAAACTTATAAACTATACCATTTTCTGGACTGATTTGATCCAAATAATTCCAAAAGCTTGTTGAAATCGTTAGTTGTCGTTAAAAAAAATTAAATTGATGCCATTTTAAATATGTAAACATCCCCTTAAGCGAAATCTAACTAAACCGTTCTCAGCTAGGCCTTATTACTAATCGTTCGATACCAGCCGCATGTCTCTACCATAGCCTCCTTAACTAGATGTCTGTCACGTAGCTCAGAAACTAGGCAACAGTTGAAGCGGTAGACAGCGCCACCTGGTACAGATTGCGCGACCTTTTTATTCAACAGCCACCAAAAAATTTTAAAAGTGGAATATGATATACATAAAAGGCGAATAGAATCGAAGAAACGTCGATTATATATATCATGTATCACTTCTTTAAATTATTGGTGACAGTTGAATAAAATAGTCCCATAATCTGTACTAGGTGGCGCTGTCTACCGCTTCAACTGTTGCCTAGTTTTCGAGCTATGCGACAGGCATCTAGTTAGGGAGGCTATGTCTCTACACTAATTTACGGCAAAATTTATCGGAAAAGAAGGGGGAGGGGACTTTTTTTATAACTGTACATATGGTGCGGCCCGAATTAAAAAAATATATTTCCAATTCGGCCCACCAAGTGTTTTGGGTTGGACAGGACTGATCTAGAGAATAATTTTGATTTTTTTTTTTTTTTTTTTTTTTTTTTTTTAATTTTTGAGCGCATATCGTGAACATTCTCATAATTTAACCTTTATTTTTGTTGCATGGCCTTTTTAATTAATATAAAATTTTGAGATCATTAAAACGGTAATTAAAATTATATTTGCTATGCATATAGTTTTTAGAAGCATACCAACGGTAATGTCACAGAAAAAATTAATTATCCAATAGGATGACGACACCCATCTTTCAAATCAGATAATAAGAAAGTTCATAACTATAGCTGCTAACTATTCATATTTTAACACTTTAATTTTGAAGATAGTTCCCTTCGTTTTTTTTATCTGTGGAATATTTTACACTGCAAAAAAAAAAAAAAAAAAAAAAAAAACGTACTAACCTTGTTTTAGAGCGTTATGTAATTTACCTAATTTTTCGCGTGTATATTTAATTTAAATTTAACTAAACACTGTAAAATTGAGTATTTTTCCACAACATGTTTTCGAAACGTTACCAGATGTCCGAAAATGACGAATGTATAGTATTGGTCAAAATTGAAGGATAATCAGGTGACTTTCCCAGCTAAATAAGGTTGTGGTAGATGTGATAACATTTCAGAAGGTTTTCCTTTGTAAATGTATACACTCGCCATTTTTAAGTTCGTGACTTTCTCGCCAATTTAAAATATGTAATATTATTTTTTTATCCTTATTTAGTTTAGATTTTCTGTATCAATTTCAAATAATAAATCTTTGGTGCCGAAATATTCATAGTAAAGACTTTCATACCGTGTCAGTCGCATAAACAGCCGTTGTTATTAGGATACTTTTATGGTTGTTTAAAAAATTACGTCAGAATGACGCTAAAAAAAAGGTAAAAATGTTTAATTTGCTGAATTTAATGCATTAAGAAGAACTGCACGAGGATAAATTATTCAACCTGCATGAATTCATTACAGTTGAACATCAGTTATTTATTTTATGCAAAATTAAAATAAAATCCCCCATTACCTATATGTGTTAATATAGCCTTTTTTAACGATCATAGGAGTATAACCAATTCTCCTATGTGGCACTGTGTAAAATACATTAAGTTGGCGGGAAATTTTTGTCGTAATGAATTAACCAACTTACACCGGAACTTTATCCTGGATAACATTTATAAGATTTTTAAGAAGGTATTTGGTAAATACCTTTAATTGAATCACCATAACTTTCCTATAAACCTAATGACAGAGTTTCCAATTTTTATAATTTATTTTGGAGCAATTTTAGCCAAGCCTTCTTTTCGCACCAGAATTTTTGTAGCCTATTTGTATCTAATACGTGAAAACAATTAAGTAAGAAGAAAATAATTCTTAAAATATACTAGTATGAAAATAAAGCGGGGCTAGAATAGCTCCGGAATAAATTATAAAAGTTGGTAACTCTGTCAATAATATAAAAAATCTTCATACTAGAATTTGGCGAATTTTTGGAAGCTATATGATGTTCTATATTCAACGAGATTCTATGTAAAGTTCAATCACATTTTCTTTGCTAAATTTAAACGTGTGCAATTGTCATCTAGAATATGAATGGGTATTTTGAACTGTATAATCTTAAAGTTTTATATAATGTTTTAATACAATATTGTGGACTGTTGATACACAGAAAATGAAAATATCGACTTTAAAACTATTCTGCCCAATGCATAGCTGCCAATATTTCAATTTTATCCGGAGTATATTTAGCCCCACCTTTATTTCGTACCACTTATTTAAAAAAAAAAAAAAAAAAATGTGTCCTATTTTATCGAAGTTATATATTGGAGAATTTTTTTTCGATAAATAAAGTGGTGCGAAATAAAGACGGGGCTAAAAGAACTCCGGAATAAATTAAAAAATTGGCAGTTATGCCAACGTATGAAACGTTTTATATGTGTCTGACAGAAAACCAAGTCAAGTGTTAGAAAGTTTCGAACAACTAGCGTCATATACATAGTAAGCATTATAAATTGTTTTGTCATAGCCTCCTAATCTAGATACCTGTCGCGTGGCTCGGAAACTAACAACAGTTAAATCGGTAGGCAGCGCCACCTGGCAGAGGTTGCGCGACTTTTTTATTCAACAGCCACCAAAAATTTTTAAAAGTATGATATGATATACATAAAAGGCGAAAAGAATAGAAGAAACGTCGATTATATACATCATATATTACTTCTTAATATTATTGGTGACAGTTGAATAAAAAAGTTATGCAATCTCTACCAGGTGGCGTTGTCTACCGCTTCAACTATTGATAAGTTTCCAAGCCACACGACAGGCATCTAGTTTAGGAGGCTATAGATTTGGAGTATTAAAAGTTTTTTTTTTTTTTTTTCACATCACTTTGCTTGTAGAGAAATTTTTTTTCGGTATCTAATTACGATTAAATAAGGAAAAATACTCTGTTTGAAAACAAAGGTATGAAAAAAGAGCAGTTACTAACAGTACTTCTGAACAATATATAAATAATACCAGGTAGGTCGTTAATAGTAGTTGACAAGGCTGTCCGACAAGGCATTTACCTGTAATGAAACATATCCAGTTACCAGTATTAACCACACATTCAAATAATACTATTACAAAATTCAAACATTATGTAAAAAATGACTTCAGATAGCCTGACTTCAGATAGAGATTGCGCGATCTTTTTATTCAACAGCCACCAAAAAATTTTAAAAGTGGAATATGATATACATAAAAGGCGAATAGAATCGAAGAAACGTCGATTATATATATCATGTATCACTTCTTAAAATTATTGGTGACAGTTGAATAAAATAGTCCCATAATATGTACTAGGTGGTGCTGTCTACCGCTTCAACCGTTGCCTAGTTTCCGAGATACGCGAAAGGCATCTAGTTAAGGAGGCCATGGTTAAATATTTAATGATGTAATTCAAGTGTGCAGGAGTTTCTGTCTCAAGATGGAACACTTGCACCACTACTTTTTTTTTACTAATAACTTTTATCATATTTGTACAGAAATTTTTAACACTTTCCATCAAGATTGAAAAGTGTTAATGACTTCGGTTTATCTGTCTGTCTGTCCGAACTCTAACTCTCGTAAATATTCATGGAATTTCTTGAAACTGATCTGTGTTATTCAAGTTCACTATTGGATGTTCCGTGTTTAAAATTCAGTGAATACCTTTACTGGTTTGTGCACAGGGACTCCCGAAATATTCCAAAGCAATGCGTTCTATGAGAGGTATTTCTATAAATAGACCTGCTAAGTATGCTAGTTTATCCGTAATGGTATTAAGCCCCGCCATTTTTTTCACACCAGAATAGTTGTAGAGCAATAGTCTTCTTATTTAATCATGAGAACATATTGCTGAACATTTCTCTACAACTGTTCTGGTGTGAAAAAAAGGTGGGGCTTAATACCATTACGGATAAACTAGCATAATTAGCAGATCTATATAAACCATATTTTAATACCGTTACTTTACACAAACCACAATGTTATTCAAGTCAAATATCGGATTTTCTCCATTAAAAATGGCGGAAATATCATTATTAGTTTGTATACAGAAAAACCCGAAATTATTCTAAATCATTGCGCTCTATGAGAGTTTTTTTATAAACCAAATTTTAAGAAGTTTACTTTGCATAAATCTTAATAAAATTAATATATATTATTCATATGAATAAAAGAATGCTTTCCATAGAATACAGTGTGATTAGCATTTGATTTACAGGGCTACACAAAAATATTCAGTTATATTAATGGGTATTATTGGAAATTTGTTAGAATTGCATTTTCATTTATATTAATCATTTTTATGACTTTCTGAATGTTTTTAACACTTTCCAACAAGGTTGAAACGTGTTCAGGACATCGATTTGTCTGTCTGTCTATCTGCTCTCTAACTCCCGTATATATTAATGGGATTTCTTCAAACTTATATATGATATTCAAGTTCACTATCGGATGTTCCCTATAGAAAATGGAGTGAATACCTATACTGGATTGTGCACACGGAAAACCAAAAGTATTCCAAAGCATTGTGTTCGTTGAGAGGTAATTTTATGAATTATATTTTAATTCCTTTATTTAAAAAAAAAAAATCAATGAAATTGAAATATGTTAATCAAGTTCACTATACTTTTTACTGTAGAAAATGAAGTAAATACTATTACTGGTTTGTTCAAAGGGACACCCGAAAGTATTCCAAAGCAATCGTTCTAAGAGAGGTATTTCCATAAAACAAATTTTGATAGCTTTACTTTGAACAAAACTTAATAAAATTAAAATATGTTATTCATATTCACAAAAGAATCTTTTCTACAAAGTATAGTATGAGTGGCATTAGATTTACAGTACCACATAAAAATATTCAGTTAGAATTAGGGCTTTTATTGGGAATTTTCGGAATTACATTTTCGTTTACATTAAGCAATTTAACACTTTTTAACATTTTTAAAGTGTGAATATGATTTCAATCTGTGTATCTATCTGTCCATCTGTCTATCTATCGGTCTGCTCAACTCCAGTGTTCGTAAATGTTTTCAGAATTTTTAAAAAATTACATATATTATTCAAATTCACTATGGAATGTTCCCTATTTTAAATGACATTAACAGGTCCTGTGCAACTGGTTTTTGTAAAGGAACACACAAAAAAATGCCACTGCATTGCATTTTAGTACACACATTTTTATAAATTACATTTAAAGAGTTTTCTATTGTAAAAATCATAAAGAAATTGATATTTATTCTTGATATGCTACGATAATATTTTGTATAGAATAGAATTTCGTTAACCAGATATACTGTGCTACACTAAAATATTCAGATACATTAAGAGCTGCAATTAGAATATAAGGGCTACGTTTTCAGTTGTGTTAAGCATTTTTAACACTTTCTAACGATGCGTAAGAATGATTAGGAATTCAATTAATCTATCTGTATGCCTTTCAGAGCTACTATCTGTCGTTCTGGGATTACGTAGGCAAAGAGCATTGAAAGATATGCGATACAACAATTACGTACATTTGGAAAGTGTCAATAGTCAATGTATACCACTGGATTTTTCGTGCTTGTTTAATGTTGAATATGGTTAAAATTATCGATAAAAAATAAATATTTATGAGCTCCGTCTTGAGACAGAAACTCTTTCATCCTTACCATCACTGAACGAAAGGTTAACCTATTCATAAATAGAAAGCTTATTTTAGAAATTTAATATTAAGAGAACTTTTACAATTACCTTAACTGCATAACTGTCAATTCCCCGATTTAAACGGGAGAATTTTTACCAGAACTATTATTTAGCATATCATACTTTATTTAATTAAAAGAAATAAATGGCAGGATATATCTCTACTGGAAATAGTGGTGTAAAATCTAATTTAAATTTTAAAATATTGGCAAGTATGCCTTAACTGTGCAAGATCTTTCAAATTTTTTCATGGCTACCTCATATACAGGTTGTCGACAGTTCAAATATTTTCCCTGATTCTTCGACCGGAATATTTATACAATAACGTTTTGTTTAACTGATCGTGCAAACTTACTATTAAAATTTCCGAAAGAAAAATTCTGATGGAATATGTTGGCACACTGTTATAGTCAATCTTATAAGCATAAATTTTACAATTAAAAGTGACCGCTTGAAAAAAAATTATTATTTAAAAATACCCTTCATGACAATCGCATTTGTTTGTGTCTTTTTACGCTATATTTTAAATGCATCGGCTTAAATCCAATCATTCTAATTTTACTAAATTTACTTAAAAAAATATATAAAAAAAAAATCATATACCATTGTCTCACTCTAACTCTTTCATAATTTTTTTTATAACCATGTTAACGGAAAAACTGTCATTTGGATAATCTGAAATTGCTTTTTTGCTTAAAAAAGACATTTTTGTTAATAACAATTTCATTATTATAATTTCTCTCGTAACAATATTAATTATTTTTCTGCCTTTTGTTGAAGTATCGAAAACCGATACATTAATAAATCTTATTTGTAACGTTTTGTTCAATAAAACACTACTTAAATGAACTACATAAAAATTGTCCAGAAAGCTTTATATATATATATATATATATATATACATATATATAGGAAACTAAAAATCAATTATTAAAATATAATGTAACATATTTCATGCAGACAATTTAGCAAATTGCAGATTCTTCCTTTTTTTTTAAAAAAAAGATAACTCGATAACAGATATTTTTTTTCTAAATATTTAATTACTCATTTTATGACTCAATAATAGACGAAGGCTGTTTTTTTAAGGTTATTTAATACTCTTAAAAATTAAAAATTAAATGTAAGATTTGCATAAATGAGAATATGAATATTAGATATCAGAATATAAAAAGCTGACAGCAAAATATAAATACAGAAGTATACCAATTTTCTGATTTTTTTTCCATTTTTTATTTTTATTTTTTTAAAGAAATATTAAGTTTATATATATATATATATATATATATATATATATATCAGAGCTGCCAACATTTTAAACTTTTAATTAAGAATTAACACCAGTATTTTTAAATGGAATACGTTATATATATTTTCGACGATTAATATTACAGAAAACAGCTATAATTTTTTTTCCGGTTTAAAATCTCCCTTAAAAAACGGGAGACTTGGCACCTATGATATATATATATATACAGAATGATCCAAAAGGTCACAGAAAAAATAATAATTATATTATTCAAGAAGTACTGTCTGCAACTCAATGCGGTTGTCAGTGAAATCTAGGGAAAAGCATGAGATTGTTTTTATATATGCATAAGAAAAAAAATTAATTTTTTCACCAACTCTCTATTCGCAGTATCCTCTGATCCACTTAAACAGATATATCTAATCAGAAGACTCCATATTGGGAATACTGAAGCATTTTTTTAGGAGAATTTCCGATACCCAACGCCTGACGGTCATTCTAAATAATGACGTCCGTCACTTTGAGCATTTATAGTCACTAAAATGATGTATTATTTAAAAAGTAATTTCGTGTATTCATGTTTAACCCTTTACTGTTAGCGTAGATATACGCCAACTGGATTTACTGAATAGATTCCTGATCAAAATTTGTGAAACTTTTGAACACGAATACATGAAATTCTTTGAATGCGGCATTTTAGAGTTACTTCAAAAGACTGCGTTTACTGCTTAAAATAGGAAAATATGTGAACGCATAAAACTTCTGTTGTCTTCATTAATTGAGAAATAAAAAAGTCAATAATAATTAAATTTGCATTCATTTATTAATTCAAACAATTTTAGAAATTGTCAGTTATAAACTTAGACAATTGCACATTAATAATACATTAAGAGAAAGAAAGTTCAAAATTTCGTAATAGAAAATTAGGCCAATGTTATAAATACATTTTCATTCACTTGCGCATAAGTCGATAGTTTCAAAAAGAAAAATATCTTATACTGGTATAGAAGTCAACTTTACATTTTCTGTTAAACTGATAGCTTGAAATGGCTTTAAAATTATAATCATGGTTTAGAAATGATTATTTCAAGAATCTTTGTTCGTTTAAACCACAATAAGAACACATCGCTACTTATCGTGAAAAGACATATTTAGATAATTAAGAAAATGAAATTTTGATTAGACTTCAACTTTAACATGATAAATGGGATAGAAATAATTATAGCTTACATATCTAAGAAATTATCAAATGTATAACAAGTATATTACCTGATGTTCTAAAAAATTTGCCAAAATTCTAAAATCACTTATTTACATATCCCATTACTAATTTGTAACATTCTATTTAATCTAATTTTGAATAACTTATAATTTGCCAACTCATCAGAAAAACAGCTTATCTTTATCGCTGTCATAAATTATAAAATAAAGTGGAGTTTTCCTTTAAGAAATTTGAACTTGAATAAAAATTATCCAGTTCGTTAAATTATCACCTCCAGTGCGATTTCGAAACTAATCCTTGTTCTCAGTGCTGAATCGATCAGACGACACACACTGCAAAACATGGAGAATATTCGCATTCATTTCTATCAAATATAGGATACAAAACTGAAACATATGATTTAAAAAATATCTGAATGTAATTAGCATAGGAGAATGGAAAGGAAGAAATTTTACCCGAACCCGTAAACGCCCCAGTCTAGCAAGTAATTACTGAAGAATAAAATGCAGTGCGTCTGAAAATTATAGATACAAGTGATTTTTTTTTTTTAAATAAATGTTCAAAAAATGAAGCAATAAACACGAAAAAAAAAATAATAAGCACATGAAACCAAATATAAGTATATTACAACAAAGAAAAATATAGTATTGATTTTGCAGAATTTTCGTAAATAAATATATATATATACAGTCTCAAAAATGTAAATCTTTTTGTGTATTTGGTACTTAAATTAAAATTGTGTATTCATTCCTATGAATTATCTTACATGGCCAATCAATAACATTAACACTTTCGCGACCGCATGTTTTTGTTTTTTTTCACAGTAAGGTACGCCTGTGGGCGTTATTCTCCCCAGTTACAATGTTTCAGAACAAAATTTTCTGTATTTATATTTATATTACCAAATGGATATATACATTATAGTTATACTCTCTCTAATGAAAGCTTTTATATCCATAGTACATTGATAGTATATTTAAAAAAAAAAAATAACATACAAATTGCGAAAGAAATGCCCACTGGTGGAGTTAGAGATTTTCAAATGACGTGAATGTACGTCAGCGGTCGCGAAAGTGTTATAATAAATTGGTTCTCCATAAATCAAGCTTTTTTTTGAGTAAGAGGTGTGAATCGACAAATTGTCCTGGGGAAATTTCCAGCTTCCTCACTATACCTAATTTGCAAATAAAAAAAATATATTGTAAAGCATTGTTTTAATACTTTTTACATACATAAAATATACCTGAAATATTTTTAGTCGTACATAGTTTAACAATATATTTAACTTAGTTTAATATAGTTTAATTCTTATAACAATTATTTATTTATTTTTAAAAAACATAGATGTTTGGTTTCCCATGAATTTTTAAGATTAAAGTGCACTTAAAAATTGAATAATGTATAACATAAATTATATTGATTAAATAAGTCTGTATTCGATTCCAGTGTTTATATATATATATGTGTGTCTGTGTGTGTGTGTGTGTGTGTGTACATTTTCACGTCTACCTATTTTCAATAAAATGATTATTCGTATAAGTATTTTCTACTTAACCTTCTAGTATATTCGTAGATATCGGAAATGCTATATACTACAGTAAAGTCTCGTACTTTGCCTCATGAATATTACAATTTTATTTTGTAACACCACTAAATTTATATCAAAGCAACTGCTTTATTGAAAAATAAATCGAGAGTATTAACCAATGGATTGGTATATAAATTTTGTGGTGTTAAAAAATAAAACTGTTTTAATTATTTGTCACCGCGTTGTATGAGACTGTACTGTATACGCTTACATGCTATAGACTTATTAAAAGTTCTCTTTTTTTTATGCATTATATCAAAAACTGAACGGTTTGTTTTAATTCTGGAAAATGTAAGTTGACTTATTAACATTCTATTATATTCCGGAGCACCGCTAGTACGCGCCATTTTTTTCACGCCACATTATCTGTAGTCAAATTTTCACCAATATGTAATTACGATTAAATATGAAAAGAAATGATTTTCAAGAAAATTAATGTGTGTATGTGTTTGTGGGGGGTTATTAAAAATTTTACAGAATAAATAAATCATTGCCATGTCTGTGCAAATACAATACTTTCTTGCGCTTAATTCGCAGGCTAAATTAGGTAAAGACACCAGTGTTCGCCACCCTCACCAAAGACATGTCAAAAAAAGCTTTTAATAACATCTATGAATTTGAATTAATCCGAGTTTGATTACCTTGAACTAGTAAATCTAGCTAGATTGGATTCAAATTCATAGATGTTAATTAACGATCATTTTAATATGTCTTTTGCGAGGGCGGCGAACACTGGTACAGAGCTGCCAACCTAATTCGACAAACTGTTAGTACCGCCCCTTTTTCAACACCACATTATTTTTAGAGCAATTTTCTTCAAATGCATTTTCCATGAATTAAGAAGAAAAATATTCTAAAAATTAAGTGGCGTAGAAAAAGGGGAGATACAAACAATTTTCCGTATTGGGTTGACAGCTCTGCTGGTGTCTTAAACTTATATCGGTTTCACACCGGAAAATTTCACTTACAGCCAAGGGTATAGCCATAGCTCCCAAGTTTTTTAATTTATTCCGGAAAGCTTTCAGCCCCGCCTACTTTTCACACCGTAATCTTTGTAGAAAAATTTTCTTCCATGTATAATTACGATTAAATATGAAGAAAATTACTCTAAAAGTTTTACGGTGTGAAGAAGGGGCGGGACTAACAGCATTCCGGAATAAATTAAAAAAAACTTGGCAGCTATGGTAAAGCTCAGCGAGAAAAATTATTGTTATTACTAGTTTTGTCTGTTAACAAAAAATTTCCTAGTGAAATTCCTTTAGCAGTTCTGCGGGTTATACGGACGTACTTGCCAACATACTAATTAATATTCCATAGTATTGTTAGTCCCGCCTTCTTTTTCACACCAGTATATTTTTTGAATATATATATTTTTTCTTATTTAATTGTAATTGCATTTGGTGAATATTACTCTAAAAATTTACTGGTGTGAAAAAAAGGTCGTGATTAACAACACTACGGAATATTAATTAGGTTGGTTGGTTGGTAGCCTTTTAATGGCGCAAGGTAGACAATGGGACATACTGCGCCAAACAAACGTGTAAAATTAAAGTGTAGCACCCATCCAGATGGTCACTAAAAAACAAACCTAAAGTTAAAACAAGAATAGGTAAAAAGTTATATAATGAAGTCAAATAATCAAAAAGAAAAGAAAACAGGGCAAACAGTGTATAAGATGAAATGATGTAAAAGTAATGAGCAGTGTATACAATAAAACCAGTAAAAAATGATTAACAGAGTATATAATAAAAACACATGTAAAAAATGATGAAAAGTGTAAACAATAAAATCAGATATCATAATCAAATTTCATGGTTAAAACCCGCTTCGATTAAGAAACTAATTAGTCCAGAAAGCGAATTTTTCACCAAAAGGTTCGTCAGATTTGGTGAAGATGAACTAAAATAAAATCTGTAATTAGGATGTTGGCAAGTATGTACGCATTAAAATTTGGTTAATCAGCAGAGGCGATATTTACTAGAGTAGGAATAAAACACTTTGTTTTTACGTGTAATACATGCCTTGTAATATTTGTAATTTATTCTGGAGTACTGTTAGACACACCTTTTTTGCACACTAGTATATTTTAAAATCATTTTTCTTCTTTTTTCATTGTAATTACGTAGTAGAGAAAATGTATCTAAAATCAAAGTAGTATGAAAAAAGGCAACACTAATAATACTTCGGAATAAATTATAAATATTACCGGGTGTGTGTTCATAACTGCCAACTTGTATATATATATATATTTTTTTATTAATAGAAATATTTAATACATTTGTAGCAGTTTTCTGCAATTAAATCTGATGGATTTTTTTACAAATCCATAGATGCCAACAATTTAATTTATTCCGGAGTATTTTTAGCCCCGCTTTCTTTTCGTGCCACTTATTTCTTAAGGATATTTTTTATTTTATTTCATCGAAGTTATACATAGCAGAAAAAATTTCTATAAATAAAGCGGTGCGAAATAAATGAGGGGGTAAAAATACTCCGGAATGAATTAAAATATTGGCACCTATGTACAGTAATAATGGTGTTAAAAAACCGTACAAACTGGCACCTATCTGTGTCTGACAACATTAATACTTTGTTGCTGTCAGAGGTCGAAGTATCCATTATTGTTTCAGGACACTAAGTGACGAAAAATTCCTGCCTTTTTTCTACCACTATTTTTATACAATAATCTCTATTCTATTTAATCATGACACATTGTTGTAAAATATCGTAAAGTTATATGTATAAAAATCTGGTAGGAAGAAAGGCGGAAATTTTTTGAAAGTGTCCTGAAAAAAGGTTGCGATTTAGGTTGTTCTTTTTATGTCAAGCTCAATGTAGCATTTTAGCAAATTCATGACTCCTGACATAGATTCACGTCATTTGAAAATCTCTAACTCATCCAGTGGGCGTTTCCTTTGCAATTTGTATGTTATTTATTTCTTAAAAATATACCCAATATTAATATTTGTACTATCAATATACCATGGATATAAATGCTTTGATTAGAAAGACTATAACTATAATCTATATCCATTCGTAATATAAATGCGAATATGGAAAATTTTGTTCTGAAATATTGTAACTGGGGAGAATAACACATATAGGCGGAGCTAACTCTGAAAAAGACAAAAACATGCGGCCGCGAAAGTGTTAATTTATTCCCGAGCATTTTTAGCCCCGCCTTTGATTCATACCACTTATTTTTTAAGAGTATTTTTTCTTCTTTTATCGTAGCTATATTCAGAGTTGCCAACATTTTAATTTATTCTGAAGTATATTGAGCCCCGCCTATTTTTCATACCACTTTTACTTTAAGAATATTTTTCCCAATTTTATAGTAGTTATGTAATTGAAAAGAACATTCTATAAATAAAGTGGTGCGATATAAATGCGGGTCTAAAAAGGAACATCACCCAAGTGCCCGGCTCGGATTTCAATGAAATTTAGGCGTTTCTTTCATAGAGGCGTTTCTTTTATATTTTATATGCTATCAAATTTTACTCAAAAATATTCGAAAAATTTGTACTTATACAGCAAGTGAATACTCAAATGAATAACTCAGTTGAAATAATTTTCAGTTCTATAAATTTTCATTTGTAACTTAAACATGAAAGTGCAAAATCATTTTGCTAAATTATTTTTAAGTCAAGCTTAAAGGCGGAGCTTACTGTTCATATGCGGCATTTAACATTTTAAAAACTCAATAAATATAGAAAACATGGACGATTGCAAGAATTTCTATGATCAAAAATATTTGGTACATGCCCTCTATCAGAAATTAAAATTTCATTAAAATCGCAGCCGGACATTTAGGTGATGTTCCTTGTAAGAATACTCCGGAATAAATAAAAATATCAGCAACTATGCTCAATGTTATCAATCAGTTTTGCAGCACATTGCTTTTCATCATTTGAAATTAATTTTCTAATATGTTCTTTCTTTAGAAATATTCTTAACAAATTTTATTTTAAGAAAATACATTTCTTGTAACGCATTTGAATTGGAATATATAAAAATGATGTAAAATAAAATTTAAAAAATATAATCATATATCAAATCTTGAAAATGAATTTTGTTAATTATTTTGGTGGTAGTTGCAAACAGTTGTTCGGATGAAAAAATATGCAATTATACGAATTTAAAATTACGTACTTACGAGAAATAAAAACGTGTTATGTCTAATTACATTTCGTGTTAAATTTTTGAAGCGTTTGTACAAACTCAGATTTCTTTCTAAAATTATAGATTATGTAGAAGAGTACAAGAAATGGTGAAGGTAATTATTTATTTTAAAAATGTGGCACATTTACGTTATATTTCACTGCAATATTTATTTTACTTTAAAATAAACTTACTGACTGGGCTTTTCGTAAATGTTAAATTTTTGCTGTAAGTTTTTTAAATGCATTTTCTGCGACACAAAAATATGTTTTGTAATTATAGAAAAATCAATGAAAATTAATTTTAAGAGATTTTTACTTAAAATGCAATTATGCATTCTTTTCTGTGAACGCAAAAACGAACAGCTGTTTAATGTGCATTACGTGATGACTAATCGACCATTCTCGTAGTTGTTAGCAAATAAATTTTTAAGCAGTTTAATAAATATTTAGTTTTTAAAAATCTAAAGCAATTATATATTCAAAGTATTAACAGTGATCTGTCATAAAGTAGGGTTTAAAAAAAAATAATTATTATAATAATTCTTGAAATTTCACTGCAGTAATCCAATAAATTAATTTACAAAATTTAGTAAATCGATGTTAGTTTAAGTATATTTTTTAAAATACTTATTGTTAATACATTTTTATTAAAATTGAAAACGGTTTTTAATTTTTCACTGTCACTCATGAGAAAAATCAATTTTCAAAGTGTTTTTCGGTGACAAGGCAATATTAACGTGCGGCATTTTGCTCCTATTAAATGTTCACAGTTGTGGAATGCTACGAATTTTTGTAAACAGAAATTTTTTATAGAATCATTTTGAATATTTTTGTATTAAATTTCTATGATTAAATAAAGTAATTGAAAAAACTACAGAAGATAGCAACTTTAAGTTTGCAGCATCTAAAAAGCAGGTTTATTATTATAATTATTATTTATTTAATTATTTACTTTTTGCTTGATTTAGGTGGAGCTACCAAAGATTTATTTTTAATTAAGTACTTTATTTTCCTAAAAGCTTTAATGTTTCTCTTCACTCCTTTCTGATGTGGAATAAGGAAAATAATCAAGATAGTTAATATATATATATTTATGTAGATTATATAATCGTATAATAAACAATACTATTAGATTTCTGAAAATAATTAGCACAATTATTACTTGTTACTAATATTTTACTTACTTGATCGTAGGAATCTGTTACAAAAAATTTCTATTGTTAATCGGTGGTGTACATATCTTCCGTTAACACCAGGTACCCAATAATTCATTAATGTATATCTTTACCGTTTCAGAAAAAAAAACAAATCCATTTTTCAAGACATTATTTTCATGCAGAAATATTTATAGCATTTTATATTTTATTTATTTATTTTTTATATAATTTCAAGTATCATTATTATTGGAACAGAGGTTAGGGCAAATTGTCTACGCTAGAGATATATGCCTGCATAAGACCCGTGGGGCATTTTCTAATGGGTCCTAATCGTATTCACGCATCTCTTTTTTTTTTTTTTTTTTTTCACAAACCACGGGAAACTTGAAACAGCTATTTTTCATCGTCTCCAAACGGACTGATATTGTGTCGAACCATAGCCTCCTAAACTAGATGCCTGTCGCGTTCCTCATAGACTTGGCAAAAGTTCAAGCGGTAGACAGCGCCACCTAGTACAGATTGCGCAACTTTTTTATTCAACACCCACCAAAAAGTTTTAAAAGTGGGATTTAATATACACAAAACGCGAATAGAATCAAAGAAACGTAGATTATATATGTCATATATCACTTCTTAAAATTATTAGTGACAGGTAAATAAAAAAGTCGAGCAATCTGTACCAGGTGGCGCTCTCTACTGCTTGAACTGTTGCCAAGTTTACTAGCAACGCGACAGGCATCTAGTTTAGGTGACTGTGGTCGAACTTGGTACATGTACCAGCATGGAAAGCAGATTCTCTACAACACTGGCGGGGTCGTGATAGAATAGGATAATAGTTATTGTTTAAAAATATTTGTAGCAAAAAACGCGGAAATTTCATGCCTGGAAGCAAATCCTATCCTTTTGTAGTCAAATTCCAAAGATGAGTTTTAATACTTTTAAAAATATAATAAAAATATTTGTATTACTTCTGTTTTCTTTTTATTATTTTTGATTAAATAAGAATAATATGAGCTTTAAAGGAAGTTGCAAGCATAGCCAGTAGTTGTTGTTTAATTATCTATGTGCGCCCCAGAAAAATAGGAAATCTATGTTTTTCTGGTTAGTACTTTATACCAATTTTATAAAAGCACTGAGATTTTTTTTTTTTTTTTTTTTTTTTTTTGTGAAATATTATATCATCATTTATTTTTATTTATTTTTGAAACCTATTAGATGTTAACCAAAATAATTAAAAAACTATAATTTTGTAATTAAAACTGATTTAAAATTTGATCTGAGGTTGAATTATAAGCAAAATGATAAAACAAAATTTGTATGTTAAATAATGCTTATGATGCTTACTATTATCGATAACAAATTACAAAAAATCAATATTTTATTATAAATGACACGTTAAGAAAAAATAATGGTTTTGCTCGTATATATTCTTCTGAAATTATAAGCAATAATATCAAAAATGCTTTGAATTCCATTAACATGATCCGTACAGACCTGCTTTTAAACAAGGCTTTTAAACCAGTACTTTTGAACAACAATTTTCTTTTGAAAAGTATTAGCTTAGTAAAGGAAATTAGTATTATTATTTTTTATTAATCTCTCATATAATTTATTAAAAATTTAAAAAGGTAAATAAGAAAAAATATAATTTTGAGTTTAAATCTATCTAAAATCTATTTTACTTTATTATATAGAGGGTAATTATAATTAAAATTACGCTTTCAGAACTCTGTAATTTTAAAACTACCAGTCAGAATGGCTTGATATTTTACTGAAAAAAGGGCGGAGAGTACGACCCCTGACATAGTCGCCAACCAATAGCGCTATGTGGGCCGGAGCATGTTTGAAACTGAATGAATTTTCAATTTTTTTTTCTGTTGAAACAAATTAAATTGGTCTCAGCACTTAGTGAGCTGCCTTAGCTTCCTTCAGATAATGTCTCCAGTTTCGTCCCTGCTGCCAACTTTACTATTTTTTTAGATAACAACTTTTAAATGAATTCTTATATAAATTTCAGTAACTGTTTTTTGAGATGAATGAAAATAATTATCTGTAGTTAATTAACGTGATATTAAACATATGACAATAATAGGCATGCACACATACCCCCAATTAATTTACATTTATTTTATTATTATTATTATTATTCAGGGGATATCAAAATACATAATTATAGAAAAATCATCAGCGCTGAAAATTAAATTTTAAGCATTATTATTATTTTTTTTTTTTTGTCATAATGATATGGGATATGAAACACCATTCCTAAATTTACTCGCTAGGTATAATTTGGTAAAGCACTTCTACGAATTACATTCAAAAGAAGAAGTTGTTTTTGCTTAATTTCGGGTAGCCTTGCATGTCATCTATTAATTAAATACACGCCACTTAAATTTAATGCAGTGTGAAAATCACATAATACAACTTGAAATACACTGCGAGCAATATTTTAGTTCAGCCCAAAAATATCGCAACTCTTTTGTTTGCCTTGTAAAGGAATGATGGATGATTTCGCAGTATATTATATAAGAAACTTGCTTATGTATACACAGAGCCTGATTAAGGGGGAAGCACACATGATCTCCGCTCTCACCGGAATATTTTTACAATTATTTTTTACTTCAAGTCATAGAAATTCCACGCTTTGACGAGGAAATATTTTTTATAAAAAATGAACGGTGTAAAACAATCCAATTTACTCACCGTTATTAGACACCAGAACTCTTTTAAAATAATTTTTAATGAGAATTTTCTCTTTATTATAGGAGGAAATTATTTGTTAAAAAATAACGGTGTAAGTATAAATAATGTGTGCTTCCCCCTTAATCATGGAATAAATTTACACAGGAATTCTTCAAAAGTTTTATTGTATCTTGAAAATTGGATTACAAATTCATGTCCCGAATTCGGGAACAGTTGAAAGGAAAATAATAAATATAAAAAGAATCGAAATCGTGATAGCGCAAAAGTTTAAACACAAATGAGGTTTTATAAAAAAATAAATAAAAAAATAAAAAATACGTCTTTAAACGTGATTGGTGAAGGACATGTGAGTCTTATCTCTTAGACTATAAAGTGTAAGAGATAAGACTCACCGCTATAGAGTAATTAAATTCCGAAATCGTTGCAGTTCAGCGTTGACAGATTTTTTGGATATTTTTATTCAATATCCACCACTAAATTTTAAATGTAGCATTTATTTACTTAATTATTTCGAAGGTTAATTGCCTATTATGTACAGTAAATATCACTTCTCATAATTATTGGTGACAACTGAATAAAAAAAGTGGAAAAATCTGGCTACACTGCTGCAGTCATCGCCTGAAGAAGTTGAAAACTGAAAGCAGAGTTGCCAACATTTTATTTTATTTTGGAGCATTTTTAGCCCCGTCTTTAATTCATACCACTTTTACTTTAAGAGTAATTTTACCTTATTTTTATCGTAGTTATGTATTGAAAACAATTATTCTATAAATAAAGTGGTGTGAATTAAAGACGGGTCTGAAAATACTCCGGAAAAAAATTAAAATGTTGGCAACTATGTAAAAGCACATGGCAAACCTGTTTTGCAAATGTCACTTATTTTCAATCGGTCCAACCGTGATATTTATAGTCTTTTGCAATGTGGAGAAAATTTCAAAATTGCGTATAGTTCAAGAAGACCAAGAATAACCGCATTTCGTAAGGATAAAAGAATTAAAAGAATGGCTCTAACTGAGAATTTGTCTTTTAATCAGATAAAAATCGACTTGGATAAAAAATATCACGTGACACCATACGCAGACGATTAACAGAATTAGAATTCATTAAAAAACAAAATTTATCTCCTAAGCCTTTTATGAAACAATGTGGCGAACAAACAAGACTTCAATGGGCAAAACAGCACATGTATTAATGGTCTAGATGGGTTTTCATTTTATTGGTATGACTTGAGGAAAGATCCGAAGAACATAATCAACAGGAAATAAGGCGGTGTCTTCTTTTTTGTTTGGGGCGCTTTTGGCTGCAAAAGACAAACGTCTCTTTGCTTAATAAATGATAAACAAAATTCAAATAATTATCAGAAACACTGGATGAGCATTTGTTGCCATTTAGGGAAGTCTTAGGTAGACACAACTGGATCTTTCAGCAGGAGAATATCATTAATACAGTCGCAAACAAGTGAGAGTTCAATAGCTTTTACAAGGATCGCAATCTAGCTGATCGACGAAGGCGGTTACTATACAAATATAGGTTGTTTTATTTAGAGACTAAATTTCTGTAAATAAATATGAAAAGAAGGAATCCCAGTGCTGAAAAAGGGAAAGAATTAGTAGATATTATTTAATAATGATAAAATACATATTTACAATAGGTTTCAAATTATTTTGTCTTTAAAGTTGAATCTTTTTGTATAAACCTAAAATGATAAATAATTGTAATTTAAAATTTAGTTTGACACTCTACAATTCTTCCGAAAATATTACGCCGCGGAAGCATAATTGTCAACTCTAGCACTTTTTGGCTACCAGACAATTTTAATATTATATATTTTGTAAGGGTTCTTACTTATCAAATAGTATAAACACTTCTATTAAGATTTTCCACTAGCCAAAAAGTGCTAAATTCATCAACTATGCATAGAAGTAAAATACTTCCTTCATTTTTTTTTCTATAATTATTATTTGGCAAACATGTAATTAAATTTCTTATATAGATGACATTTCGATTATAAAATCATTATATACATTTACAAAAGTTCTCACAAAAGCAGGGATGGAACACGGGCGCAGAATTCATACCACTATACATGTAAGAAAATTTTCTACTTCTTAAATCAACGATACTATAGGCAGAGAAATTTCTTAAACAGATTCCGGTATGAATTCTCCGCCCGTGTTCCATCCCTGCAAAAGGGAAATTTGGATACCACAATTTTTATACAGTAATTATTTAAATAGATATCAACGGATATCAACAATCAACACTTTCGCGACCGCTGACGTAGATTCACGTCATTTGGAAATCTGTAAACACGCCAGTGGGCGTTGCTTTTGCAATTTGCATGTTACTGTATTACTTCACACTTTCGCTACAGCTGACGTAGATTCATGTCATTTGAAAATATGTAACTCCGCCAGTGGGCGTTTCTTAAGCAATTTGTGTGTTATTTATTTCTTAAGAATATACCTTTTATTCATACTTTTACAATCAAATATACTAAGGACACAAATACTTTGATTAGACAGAATATAATTATAACTAGTTAATACCCGTCAAATTTTGACGGATCATGTGCATCTTAAATCTTTTCACGGCATAAAGTTTTAAACATCTCTGTTTCAAAAATCCGCATTGCTCTTAGCCAGTTTAAAATCCACTGCTGTAACCAATTATTTTTTGGTTGGAGGGGGAATAAATTTCATGAAATTTCAATATGCAAAATTTAAGCTTAATCCATATAATAAAATTAAAATCCGAAGATTTTTTTCTAATTTTACTCTAAATATGACCAAAAGAATGTTTGGAGTAATTAAAGAAGAGACAGAATTTATAAATTATGGTAAGAATGGAGAAAGAAAGCACACATCAATATTTAATGTTTTTCATACATATTATTTTAATTTGCTCGCATCTATAATATTCCATTTTAGTTGCAATATGACTGTGGCGCCATCTATAATCTGTCAATAATAAGAAAAAAAAAATCCTCAGATATTTTTTTTTAATAAAAATACTTTTAAAATCACATAAATTTATAAGGCAAAATAATTTTATTTAAAATAAATTTTTAAAGTGTTTTGTGTTTTCTTTACAGTCTTTAATTACAATTTATTTTCTCTTAGAAATAGAATATACTACTCAAGGCCTGAATAAGTAAGAATGCATTTAATACTTTAGCAAGTTAATTTGTTCATTAAATTTTTAATAATAAATTATTCTATGCATATTTTTACTCGTATAAAATATCAATATTTTTAAGGTTATTCTTTTTAAATTATTTTTTTCTGTAATATAGTACAGAAATGAAATATAAGAGATCAATTTAAAATTAAATTAAAAAAAATAATAATAAGTAAATAAAATAAAATAAAACTTCCTTTGATTTTAAACATCTACCTTCATTTTTTCTAAACAAAGTTTTCAATTGATAAAAGTTAACTTTTAAAGAACAATAAATACCGACAATTTATTAATTTTAAAAGATTTTTTTTTTTTTTAAGAAACTGAAAAATATGGTAGGAATATGGTATGGTATGTCTGTATGATAAAAGATGGCGCCACAAAAACTCTTAAAATGTTATCCTGTGTAGGAAAATTTTCGGTGAAATGAAAATGCATACGGCGCGGCGATAGCCGATAAGTATTCGCGAATTGCTTTATTTTTAAATTACTTCCTTGGAAAATATGAATCAATGAATTAATCATGTGAATTGTTTTTATTATTGAACTTTAATCAGGTGCCTGGGTCTGCTATAGACATGTGAAGTATCATTGTCGTCTGCTCGAGTTCTATCATCGATGTTCATATTGCACTGCATCAAGGGGAAGGAATATTCTCGTTTCGAATTAATTCATAATTTTCTCGCGCATGCTCAGATCTGGCGATTTTGGTCTTAAAGAAATACCCCTGTGTTTTAATATTATAGATGTATATCCATTTGTAATATAAATATGAATCCAGAAAATATTACTCTGAAATATTGTAACTCGGAAGAATAACGCCCACAGGCGCACCTTACTGTCAAAAAGACAAAAGCACGCGGTCGCAAAAGCGTTAACACTTTCGCGACCGCATGTTTTTGTCTTTCTGACTCTAAGCTCCGCTTGTGGGAGTTATTCCTGTATATTACATAATTTTAAATCAGTATTTTCTGTATTCATTTTTGTAATATAAATGGATATACATTACAATTCTACTCATTTTAATCAAAGTATTTGTATTCATAGTGCATTGAATGTACAAATGCGAATATTCGGTATATTGTTAAGAAATAATGTAACCTATTTAACCTAAAGAAACGCCCACTGACGGAGTTAGAGATCTTCAAATGACATGAATTCACGTCAGCCGTCACGAAAATGTTACGGATATTCCTAATATTCATATTTGTATAAACAAAATACCATGGATATACTTTAATTACAAAGAGTATCACTATAGTTAATATACATTCGTAACATAAATATAGATTCAGAAAACCTTATTCTGAAATAACGTAGCTTAAAAGAATAACGCCTGTAGGCGGAACTTACTCTCAGAAAGACAAAAACATGTGGTCGCTAAAGTGTTAATCAAGACTAAAATTACTACGTAAAAATAGGGGTATTCAAATATCCCTTTGTGAGGTAATCCAGTAGTTTTAGACTTGATTAATCGGTGATATCCGTCGATATCTATTTAAAAAAAATACCATGCAAAAATTGTAGTATCCAAATTTATTTTTTTGGGAGCCCTGAACTTAACAGAGTATATAGATATGATTATATTTTAACAATAAAATGGTAAGTGCGTAAGTTTCACCTTACGCACATGTCAAAATCTATAACTACAAAAAATGGCAACACATATAGGATTTAAATTATGGTACGATATTTCTTTTTGAAAAATAGATGCTATCATAATTTTGCTTTTATGTTATTTTCTAAGATTTTTAACAGATATTCGGGCGGTAAAAATTCTTTTTGTTGTATGGAAGAAAATGTACTTTTTACATATTGTGAAAGTAATATAAAATTTAGAGTAGAGTTCCATTTTTCTTAACGTTTTGTCTTGAAGTTTTCAGGCGTATGGTAATTTATTGTTTAACACAGCTGTACAGAACGCTTCTTCAAAATGTTTGCTGTAAAATGGAAATGCCAGATATTTTGATTGAAAAGAAATCTTGTAAATTGGTTCAAAAACAGAAATCTGAATTTAATGAAAGATTTCTTTTTAACATAGTGAAACGTTTAATATAAAAAGAAAGAATAATTGTAACTTTTAAAACTGAATTTAGTTTAAGTAAAAAGTGAAAAATAAAAATGCGTCATATTTGCTCGTGATATCGCTAATGTAGGCGTTCCAACATTCTATACGTTTAATGCCATAGTTTTTTAAAAATAAAATTTGCTATAACTAATTTCTTAATTTCTGCGATTAAATAACAAAAAAACTAATACAAAAAAAGTTGGGGATTTTGAAAATATCTGAATTTGCGGCCGTCTTTAATGATTCTTTTAGATAGAGTTACCAACCATCCGGATTTTTGATATCAAATAATTTTTAAAGAAATAATGACTTTTAGTAATAACGAAATTTTGTGATTAAATAATGCAAAGCTATCTTAAAAAAAAAAAAAAAAAAAAAAAAAAAAAAAAAAGGTGGGAGAAAGCCGCAGGGTTGGCAGCTATGCTTTTACGTAATCAACAACAGCATTGCTCTGAACTACCTTTATAATATAATTACACGATGCAAATTGTGTTCTATACCGAGTATTCTGCGTTAAATATAAAGGATATATTTCTCTAGTTATTGGAAAATTATAATTAGTATTAAGTAGTGTAAAATAAATGGATTGTTTTTGAATCACTGGTCTAGAAATTGATACTCTATTTTCTTGAATAAAATTCACAGATAACAGGCAAAATTATTTTTAAACTGTGTGTCGTGTTTTACAAAAATAAACCTATTTGTCGAATAAACTTTCAGATATAAAAACAATTTTTCCTGCATGAGGATTTGTACCCAAGAAAAAACGACATATTTAATGTTAAACAGAATCATAAGTAAATATGATATTTGCACAAGAAGACATTATTTTAAGGTGTTCCAGTTTAATATACTAGTTGGAAATGGTGTATAAGTAAAGTAGGAATTTCGAAGAAATTATTTTCCATAGGGTAAGTATTCCACTGATTTACACTTTTAGAGCAATTTCTGATGTTTTTAATGTTTTAGTCATCACAAACTATTTTTGGAAATCTTAAGTTTGTATATATGGTATGAAAGACTTTCAGAACCACGTATATTTTAAAATATATGCATTTGATAATAATATTTTTTTTTATAAATTTTTATTTTACACCCACTCAGTGTTCCAGTAATTGACACTGCTAGTTTTTCATTTTATCAGTAATTAGCATCCTATGTTCCAGCGTTTGACACTTCTAGTTTTTCATTTTACCAGTTATTGGCACCCTATGCTTCAGTGTTTGACACACAATGTTAAAATTCTTATATGTAAAACATGTGCTTTTATTTATTTTTATTTATTATTTCAGGAAAGATGTCAATTACTGGAGCATGTCAATCACTGGAGCACCTACCCTATATAGTTTTTTAAAAATGTATGCTTAAACTTATTAACATATTCAGTGGTCGCACTCTCCTCGCTTTTTCAGGACACTTCCGTGGATAACAAATTGCCAAATTTTTGCTACCATTATTTTTATAGAATAATCCTATCTTGTGTAAACATGGCACATTACTATAACCAGAGCCTGATTAAGTGGGAAGCACACATTATTTATACTTACACCGTTATTTTTTAACAAATACTTTCCTCCTATATTAAACAGAAAATTCTCCTTTAAAATTATTTTAAAAGAGTTCTGATGTCTAATAACAGTGAGTAAATTGGTTTGTTTTACACCGTTCATTTTGTATAAAAAAAGATTTCTTCGTCAAAGCGTGGAATTTCTATGACATGAAGTAAAAAATAATTGTAAAATATTCCGGTGAGATCGGAGATAATGTGAGCTTCCCCCTTAATCAGGCTCTGACTATAACTATAGCAGAAGTATTTCTGCGCGAAATTAGTGGTGGCCAAAAGATGTGGTAATTTCTTATCTTTAAGAGTGTCTTTAAAAGAGGGCGGAGAGTACGACTCCCTGTATAATAAACTAATGACTAGGCTTTTTTGACAATTCTTTTCTTATAAAAATTCTATATTATAAAAATTAGAAGCTTCTTATATGAAATTGACTTCCTCATCGCGTCTTCGTGTCACGGTAATAATTGAGGCACCTCCATTTTAAAGTAAATATAAGCTGTTCCGTTCGTTGGATTAGTTGGTTAAAGCACTAAATTAATAACACGGTGGTCACGAGTTTGATACCCGAAGGTCCAGCGTATTAAGTTTTGCAGATAATTAGTAGAAAAGGTGTCAATTGATAAAAGGAAATTTTTCGTTGACTACACAGTATCGTAAGAATTTTTAAAGAAGCTTTTTTTTTTTTTTTTTTTTTTTTTTTTTTTTTTAGATATTAAAACTTTTGCGACCGCATGCTTTTGTCTTTTTGACAGTAAGGGCGCCTGTGGGCGTTATTCTGCCGAGTTACAATATTTCAGAACAATATTTTCTGTATTATTCAGAACAATATTTTCTACGTCATAGGTAGCGAAAGTGTTAAAGAACACAAAATATTTTAGATATTAAAAAAGTAGAAAATAAAATGTTTTAAGCAAAAAATGCATAAATAAATATTTCTTTAGAAGCTTTTTATTGAAATTGGATCTTGTCATCGTGTCTTCCTGAGCCACTGAAAAACTAAACGCCTCCACATTAACGTAAATTTTGGCACTTTTTTTCGTCGCTTGTTAGCTGAATTGAATAGAGCGCCATGTTGATAACGCGATGGTTGTTCGATCGTCGAAGGCCGATGTGTTACTTTATTGCAGATAATTAATAGGAAAGATGTCAAATTATTAAATAAAGTTCATTTTTTGTCTACACACTATACTAAAATTTTTTTATCATTATTATTATTATTACCGTAATTTCTTGTAGATACCCCGCAGGTTATATAATGTAGTTTTGCACCAGAAATTTCGATTGATAAATAAATTTATATTTGTACTAGCTCTTCCTTCGAAAAAGTATAGATTTCTCTATTAAATAAAATTTTTGGTGGAGAAATGACACATCTTACCTGCGGGTTATCTACCAGAAATTACGGTATTATTATTATTATTTAAGAAGCTTCTTTTAGTTACTAAAACGCACAAATTAAAACATAATAATAATAATAATAATAAACGTCTGAAGTTTTTATTGTGTAGCCTTAAAAAGCATTAAAAAAAAAAAAGCATACATGCTATAATAAAAATTAATAAAATTTCAACAATAGGAAAATTATTGAAACAAAAATATAAATATTTAAAGAAAAATATAAATATTTTACTTTGCTACAGATGAAAATTTTTAAATATTCATAATACATTAAAAAGCATTCGAGGACAATATTCTTTTTGTATAAGTATTTGTTGGAAACTTTTAGCATGTTCTATGACTTTTCTTTACTGTTCTTTGATTTTTGGTTAGAGCGTATCGTGGGTTCGATTCTCCAAAGGCCGATGTGTTAATTTTTGTAGATAATTAATAGAAATGTTGTCAACTGATGAAAGAAAATCTTTCAAAGCCTACACAATATCCTTTAATTATTTTTTTTTTTTTAATAACTAAAAGTAGAAAATAAAAATTTAAGTGAAAAAATATTTTTTAACAGTAGAAGCTTTTTATTATGGAACCCTGAAAAACATAGAATACATATTTATGCTTGAAAAGGCATGCTATAAATAAATGAAAGATTCCACACTAAGGAATTTATGGCTTAGCAAATACTTATGTAGAAACTAATGACTAAGAATATTGGTTTCTATAGCTTTCTAAAATATTTTGAATGTTCAGGGATGGAACACGGGCGCAGAATTCATACCACTATGAAAGTAAGAAAATTTTCTACCTCTTAAATCAACGAAACTATAGGTACGGAAATTTCTTAAACAGATTCCGGTATGAATTCTGCGCCCGTGTTCCATCCCTGAATGTTTAAAAATTTTCATCTCTGGCAAAAGTGAAATATTTATATTTTTCTCTAAAATTTTCTTAGTGTTGAAACTTTCATTTATTTATAACATGCAGAGGTGCCAACCAAATCTAGCAACTTGTCAGTACCGCCCCTTTTTCTACACCACTTAATTTTTAGAGTAATTCTCTTCAAAAGTATCTATGATGAATTAAGTAGAAAAATACTCTAAAAATTAAGTGGTGTAGAAAAAGGGGCGGTACTAACAATTTGCCGGATTAGGTTGGCAGCTCTGGGATTACGTTGGCAGCTCTGAACATGTCTTTGCAAGAATAAATTTGTATTTTGTGCTTTTAAGTGCTGCCCAATATAAAGCTTCTACTGTTATTATTATTATTTTTTTAACTTAAATATATATTTTTATATATATAAAGAGGTGTCTATATGCGTGTCTGTCTGTCAGCAGATTTTTTCTGTGCGCTTTAGCCATTGATCGCAGAGCTCTAAATCTTGGCAGCAGAGAGTAGCTGCGATCCTGTAGGAGTTCACAACATCGCAATTTTTTCGTATTTTTAATTTGAGCTATATTATTTATTTATTTATTTTCAATTTTATCCGTTGAATTTTCTGTTTCATTTTCTCAAACTTATTCTTTCATTTCAATCGTCATTCTTTTCTTGTAACGACTATTTTACGATTTATTATTTATTTACTTTTGGATTTTGAAAGAGATTTTTATTATTATTATTATTATTATTGTATTTATCGGATTCAAATGGTAATAATGTAGATAGGATTAAACGTATTAAATTTAAATAAAATTTATAAACGTTAAGTTTATTCAAAAATTTTATAGTGAAATTAATAATAATAAAATTATTATTGTTACTTATAAATTTATTGTTACAGAGCGAGGACTGCAAAATCAGAATTACTAGGTCTTGCTAACACACGGTGGAGAAACTGAAAATTTTAATAGTGCTGAGATATATACTTATACCAGAGCGACCTGTCATCCAATAACTAAACAAACTGAAGTCCCGGCTAAAGCCGCATGCTCTATGGACCAAGTCTCGAGGTAGCGCGGATGAAAAGTTGCTACCGAAGGCATCGGATACACAAAGCGTAATTCAAAGCAATTTCAATGGACATTTCTTCAGATTTTTGTTTATAAAATGTTATAAGAAATAGTGATTATATAAATATTTTTAATTCAATTAAATATATTGTGTTGCGAAGCGGTCGAAGTCTGCTGGTAATCAATAAAACGGATAACAGCAAGCCATTTGTGTTTCGAAACCGGAATTTCGCGTAAATAGAATAAAAATAAATTAAAATGAAATTTTACTTGTATTGCTTATATAATAGCTTGCAACATGTCCATTTTTTTAAAAATCAGATTTAACACTGCGATTTTCACATAGAAATTATCCATATATATTTTATATAAATAAATAAATTAAAATTTCCTTGCGTGAATTCTCCAGGTAAAAACGGTAGATTTGGTAGATAAATCGTGAAGGCACACTTTCAAAACTAGAGGGTTTTTTCGGATATCTAAAAGAATATTTCCCAGGTGCTTTTAGAACTTCAGCGTAAAAAAAAAAAAAAAAAAAAAAAAAAAAAAAAAAAAATCCTTTAAAACAAAAAGAGGATCAGTTACAATTTAATTAAAAATATAGTGTTTTGTATCAGACTGTAAAAAATAATGATACGTTTTAGCTATAGTGTATGATAATGAGACGTCTTTTAATTATCTGTATATATTCGTATTTTCGGAGCCTGATTAAGGGGGAAGCACACATTATTTATACTTACACCGTTATTTTTTAACAAATACTTTCCTCCTATAATAAACAGAAAATTCTCATTAAAAATTACTTTAAAAGAATTCTGGTGTCTAATAACGGTGAGTAAATTGGATTGTTTTACACCGTTCATTTTTTATAAAAAATATTTCCTCGTCAAAGCGTGGAATTTCTATGACATGAAGTAAAAAATAATTGTAAAAATATTCCGGTGAGAGCGGAGATAATGCGTGCTTCCCCCTTAATCAGGCTCTGCGTATTTTTATAGTACGTAAATGCATGAAGATATAATCGTTTGTAAAAAATAAAAGCAAATTTTCTGATTACAAAATGCAGAGTATTTTAAATTACAATTAGGATTATTAATTCACAATATGGAAAAAAGTATTGAATATGTCGTAAATAGTTATATTGAATATATACTAGCTATTAAGGAAAGGGTTTTCTAAACCTCATCCCAAAATAAAACATACCTTTTTCAACTCATAGCCTCCTTAACTAGATGCTTGCCGCATGGCTCGAAACTTGGCAACAGGTCAAGCGGTAGACAGCGCCACCTGGTACAGATTGCGCGACTTTTTTATTCAACTGTCACCAATAATTTTAAGAAGTTATATGTATAGAATTACTTCAGTAACACAATAATATAGACACTGATTTCAATTAAAAAAAAAAAAAAAAAAAAACGAAATAATAAACTATTACTTCAATAATTAGTTTTAATTAAATTATTAATTGTATTAAATGAATATTTGCAAATTGTTTACATGAATAATTGATGTATCATCTTTCAGTTTAAAATTAGATTACTCGTTGGAAAAAAAAATAATAAAATATTTCGTCTTTTAATAACAAATCCTGCGTCAACTCTTCATCGTTGCTCACACACTACTCCCGCCGACTGTTAACCATAGGATACTAATCAGAAATCGACTATATATTCATTGTTATGTCTTATCGTGCGCTCATCATTAAGTGTTCTCAAGTTGCTCGGAATAACATCGGGTAGTTGTCCAATAAACTTCTTTTATCGGTATCTCATTGTATTCTAATTGCAAAAACATCCGTATCCGTTATCTATAAGTCATGCCCTCGATGAGACATTTTTGATGAGTTTCCGATGATAACTCATCCTCTGACTCTAGCTATCCTTTCATCGACCTTTCCTCAGATCATCAGTAGCCGATAAATTCCCATCGAAATACCAGTTACTTTTTGCTACTACAGATCAGTGTTGCCAGATTGGGGACTTTTTTATTCAATTTCCACAAATAAATTCTAATTGTAACGGTTACCTAAACACTTCGAAAATTAATCGTCTACAATTTTTATCAAATATCACTTCTCAAAATTATTGGTGATATTTGAATATAAAAAGTCCCCATTCTGGCAAAACTGCTAGGGATATAACGTCAGCAATATAAGAAAAAAATACTTTAATAAAAATAAGTAGTATGAAGTAAAGATATTGCTAAAAATACTTGGAATTAATTAAAATGTTGGCAGCTATGATATAACCCTAGTTGAAAGGGAATATTTGAAAACAGTAATATCCAAAAGAGTCACTGAAGGACTCCAGATTTACTGTATAATGAAAATTCCCTGTGTATTATATATATATATATATATATATAATATACTACATAGTATACTATATACTATACTAGATATATATATATACATATATACTATATAGTATATATAGTATAATAGTGTATAGTCGAAAGGCTTGAGACTTATACAAAAATAACTGACGATTTTGGAGACTTTACTCTTGAATTTTTCAAATATTTGAAAGTCATGTCGTATTAACTCCTTCCCTAATTGCCACCATTTTAATTTATTTCGGAGAATTTTTGCCCAGCCTTTATTTCACACCACTTTATTTATAGAATGATTTTCTCCAATACATAACTACAATAAAATAAGTAAAAATTCTCTTAAAATAAGTGGTATGAAACAGAGACGTGACTAAAAATGTTCCGGAATAAATTAAAATTTTGGCAACACTGCCATTCTTAATGCGTGGCAATTAGCTGCAACGGATATTAATTATATTCATGAAAATTATCGTATCATTTTTCTTTAATTAAAGTTTATTTTATTAAATATATGCAAGGAAAATAACATTCATTTCTTTTTTTAATAGATTTTTATTTTAGTTTTAAATGTTGATATATACTATATATGTATAAATTTTTAATGAAAAATTAAAAATAAAATTTTATTTCTAAATAGTTGTACTGATAGTACCCACGGAAATGCCAGTAAATGGCAAATATCAAAATAGAAATAGAATATTTGACGTTGTTTCATCGTCAATATTTACTAATTCCATGATCAGAAAATTTAGAAAATTTTCAACGTAAATCTAATTTAATATGTTTATGCAGAGTGAGGCATAAATTGTGGAAAGCGCAAAGCTTTTCGAAAAAAATAAAAAGAAAGAAAAGAAAAAAGATAAGAAAAAACAAATGAAATATTTGACTCGAAACTCATAGAAAAACATCAAAAAGTTACAATATTTTTTAATGTCCCCTTGTTTCTCAGCGACCCTATCATTAACACTATTTTATCCGTCGTTTACCGGCTGCAATCCCCACTTAATTGAATTTATCCACCAGACACTTCATTGCTTGTTGACTTGCTAGGCACCAGTATTCCAAAAACTTCTGTTTCATATTGAGTTTTATATTTGTGATAACAGTGTATGTAAAAATAGGAACGGACAACGAAATTTCGATGAATTCCGAGCATTTGTATATATATAAAGGTATTAGTTCTAAAACTATCAGTTTTGTTGTTAAATAAAGTAATTTTGTTCGTATAATATAAATTTATAGATATTTTATTAAAATATATCATATGGTAAAAATACGTTTCTTCTTCAAAAGGTAAGCCCAATTTATATTGCATTTAGAGTTTAAATAAAGCGCTTAATGAAGAGCTGCCAACCTAATCCGGCAAATTGTTAGTACCGCCCATTTTTCTACACCACTTAATTTTTAAAGTAATTTTCTTCAATTATAATTGCGAGGAATTAAGAAGAAAAAAGCTCTAAAAAGTTACTGGTGTAGGAAAAGGGGCGGTACTAACAGTTTGCCGGATTAGGTTGGCAGCTCTGTTAATGTATAACACTAAAATGTATTTTACTTTTAATGAACATCAATTTACATTTTATTTTCTTCTTCGCGTAAATAGTTCCCACTGAATTCATCTGTTTAAAAAAAAGAAAATAATAATAATTTATTTTTTCTTTTATTTATGAAATTGTATTTTACCTCTTGAACAAATATGATGATTCTACTAAATCTGTGTGGGAGTATTTTTTTTATTACTTATGTTGCATTGCCTTAAGTATGTCTCTCTATTTCAAGATAAATTTCAAGCAAATCTGATTTATGTTTTTTTTTCCTTTCTTGTCCTTTAAATTCAACGAATTACTGTCAAACAGATAAAAGAAAGTCTCATTCATTATTGGATTTGGATATAAAAATCCAGACCAATCGGAAGTATGTGACAACAGCTTTAAAATTTGCATATCAGGAACAGTGATTTAAAACTCACTTTGAAATGGAGTATCAAGTATTTTAGAATATAAAACGAAAAGAATAAAACCATAATGTATGACTTCTAAGATTATAGAAATAAAACCATTATATACATAATACCATAACTGTCAATTTTGATTTTTGGATCCCAGTATTTTTTATAGATATTTTTAATTTATTTAATCATAAAATCAAGGGGGAAAACGTTCGCATTTTAGCTACCATTATTTCCACAGAGAAATATTTATTAGATTCCTTCAGTTTTTTTTTCTTTTAAATTAAATATAATAGAAATAAAATACTGTTGTCAAAAATTCGGAGCAATTGTCAGCTTTGCTATTGCAAGAGAAGTTGAAATTAGAGCTCAAAATATTATATGAAAAAATAATATTTATATGATTTTATACAGACATAAGTAAGTATTTATATATTATAATACATACTAACGTTATTTCGTCCATTAACACAGCAAACACTCTAAAAAATAATAGTTGAATACATCAGATTAGAATCCGAATAGCAACAAATTATATATATATTATTAGGGGGACCAGAAAATAATGTCGTTTTAAATTAATAAACTTAAACCGGAAATTTTTGTTTAACAGTGTTTACATGGTACTTTACAAATAACCATTTTATAAGTTACCTAAGAATATCTTAAATTTTATCCAGGATACATTTCCGATGTCAGTATTTTAATTCAAAACAACATTATTTTCCGGTCCCCCTAATACATAAAATATTAACTACACTGCGCTGAGAAAAAAAAAAAAAATCGAGCACAGATACCATTCATTTGGAGGGAGGAAGATGATTATTTTAACACTTAAAAATAGAAAAAAATTAAGATATAATAAATAATAATAATAATAATAATAGATTAATAAAATAATTAAATGTAATTTCTAATTTCAGTGGCGAATTCCTCCCCCCCCCCACTCCCTAAATTTCCCCCTTGCTACAAATGTTGGTGTTTAAGAATTTTTCTACTTTGTAGCTCCTCAGAAGATATTTAACAATTAAAATAATCCTATCTCCCCCTACAAATGAAATTTGTAGCCATAAAATTATGGAAGAGTGATTAAAGTAGGGGGGCGTCCTTAAAAAAACAGTGGGTGATTTGACAAAATGGACGTCATATTCGAATTCAAGAGGTCATTTTACATAAGAATTTGCATACATGGTATTGGGGCCGATTATCATGCAGAGCATTGCTATATAAAGTTTCCGTATGAATAAACTTTTACACAGGCAAAACACTATATTTAGCGGCATATAAGTTGCATGTATTCATCTGCATTAACGGCCCTCTTCACTTACCGTCGCCAGAAGCCCGAGCCAATGTTATTCTGTGGGGAAATTTTCTTTACAAATAACTTATTAACTAATACATATTTTTAAATACTGTTTTAACATTCAGAAAATTCCCAACTGTTAAACTGACGGATCTTTTTTAAAAGTGTATTTTTTTTTTTTTTTTTTTAATACTTTATTTTGAAATTGCAAAAAAAAAAAAAAAAAATCACATATTGAAAATTCGTATTTTGCAGCTTCAAAATAAAATATAAAAAATAATAATAATAATTTTTTATAAAGGTCCATCAATTTAACAGCTGAAAATTTTCAGAATGTGAAAACAGAATTTAAAAATATATATTAGTTAATAAGTTATTTGTAAAGAAAAATTTCCCATAGAATAACATTAGCTTCGGCTTCCGGCGGCAGTGAGTGAAGAGGGCCCATATTATTGCAACACCAATAGGTATCACATCTTAAAATGTCTCTGTGTGTTAGCCATTAACTACTACTTTAGTAAAACTATAAAAATAAGTATGTATTTCAGGAATATATATTGTATGAAGTCTTGGGAGGAAATGTATAGATGGGTTTTTTTTTTGTTTACGATTGCTTGTTGACAAGTTGTATATATATATATATATTTATGCGTGTATATTTAACTTTGTGCATAAGTATCAACTAGTATTTAAGAGCCATTTCCTAGTACGTTCCTTTTTTTCTTTGTATTTTAGACTGTTTTCGCACAGTTCTTCAAATAAATATTTTTGGTTGTTTTTAATTATTAACATCAAAACTTAACTAAAAGTGTAAGGATTAAGGCCAATTAACTGTGGTAGGGTCCTAGGCCTAAAGAAGAGTACCCTTAGTGGGTGGACTTTCTAAAGGGTCCTAGACCGAATTTAAAAGAGTTTCGGGAAAAAGCACAGAACATTTCGAACTTATCTAGAAGAATAATTAAATTAGCCTTCCTTAGAGGGGTATATGTTGAGCTGGTTCACAAACATTACACTTATATTAATGAATTATCCATTTTCTTGATTTTAAAGAATTTTCATATAATTCATACAAACATAAAATTGTAAGCTGTTATATTACATGTCCCTTTTTTAAATATAATATTTCAACAAAGAAACGTGACTTCAAATATATACTCAGTATCACTCTGAAGAGCGTCCGTTTCGCACACTTCTCACATTGTATTCAACAGGACCAGAGCTAAATCCGACGCATCATACCAACTCGAATCGTTCATATGGTTGCGCAACTCTCCCTGTACGAACATTCACGCTGTCAGTTGATTTCTTTAGATCATTTAGTTTTAATGGATAGAGTTTTTCTTGACAAGAGTATTTAATTCAAGGCAACACAGCAGTCCAAGCTCTTTACACATTTTCTTACGGGCAGAAATCATTCACAGGACCTTCTTTCATCTTAACTATTCAGAATAAACTCTTGTTTAATTTATGGGGGATAGAGATAAGTTCATATCTGGAGTTATCATTTCAATTACTTCCTGCAGGGACTATCGGCAGACCTATAAACAGAATGTTCATCGGATATGGACTTCTCTTTTCTTTTCCTAATGCTTCCATCTTCATCAGATTCGTTGTAGATTTATTTCTTTTTCTTATTATTTCTTTTCCTTTTCTTTTCAGCGGTGAAATCTGGTTCACAGGAATGTTGTTCTTCATCAGTATATGTGTTTCCCGAGTCAAGAATACGTTCGCAATTTCTATTTAATTTTCTTGTATTTTTTATTTATTTTATTTATTTCTCATTATTTTGAACAGAACTATAAGCATATCTATGTATTTTACTTCCTTCCATTATATATCATTTTCTTCCGCATTCGTTAATTTTAGTTTTTCAGCTGCAAATTTTGCAATATAACTTTTTGTCAAAGCTATAACAGATCTTTAAAAATGTTGTTCTCATCTGGTATCATTAATATGAACTACAAGTATCTGCATATAAAATTCTTTTACCATGCAGTGATTGATCAACGAAATACTTTCTATTAATGGTATCAATTTATCTGTAATTTACTGCTTTAAGAATATTTTCATGCATTTTTTTTTTTTTTAATTCTTTGAATGGATTTTTATGTTTATTTTTCTTTAATTTACTGTTTTAAGAAAAGTTTGTTCAATTTTTTAGTTTTTATTCTTTGAAATGGAATAGTAAGTAGAGTTCATTCCATATTTTATTTTTCATTTAGTTATGTTTCTTTGTGATCATAACTTTTATTATCGTTCTGAATTTCGTCGACGGCTAGTGAAACACTATATGATAACTTGATAAAAGTTTTCGTTCTATTTTCATTTTCATTTTCATTTTCATTTTCATTTTCATTTTCATTTCCATTTTTTTTTCTTGAACCCTGGCTTATTATGATATTTTGCTCTGTTCCTATTCAATTATTAAATTTCAAAAATTGTTTCCTTCTGGAATTTATTCCATAAGTGATAAGTGTGATATTAATTTTTCTTTTATAATTATCTATTATTCAACTTCATGTTAAAAAAAAAAAAAAAAAAAAAAAAAAAAAAAACCTTACCGAACATACCTAAGAAAAGTGATGGGATAAAAAAAAAGGAGATTTTTGTGTATTTATACGTTTTAAGATCTGAATTCATTTTTGTTAATACACTTTAAATAGTTTGAGTCCATAAGTCATAATCAGAAAAAAAATTCTCTTTGTCCCCGTAAAAGATTCATAAGTTCTGCAAACATTAATTTCTGCGCTGTCTGTTGAACGACAACTTATAATATACTTACCAACTGTTAGCTCCATCGAATAAGGAGTTTAAACAACTTCACACTTTAAATGATTTGAGTCCGTATTCCATGATGTTAAAGCATTTTCTCTGTATCTGTATAAAAAAAACTATAAGCTCTATATTAAAAAAAAAAAAAAAAAAGATATATGTGACATTGCTTAGCTAATGCCAGGACCTCTGATCCGCCGACCCCCTAGGTGGGTGCAGCTCAGGTAGTTTAATTATCATAGTCCACAGTTGCCGACATTTTAATTTATTTCAGAGAATTTTTAGCCACGCCTTTTTTTTGCATCACTTTATTTTCAGAATATATCCAATATATAACTACAATAAAATAAGTTTGGCTGGTTGGTGAGTTTAACGTCACACTAGTCTGCGCAATGGATAACTGGTGACGATCCGGGACGTACCCCTAAGGATGGTCCAGAGACATGTCATCACAATTTTGATATCCCACGGAGGGGACCCCAGAGGTAAAATTTGAATGGGAAGATGGAGGAAATTGCGTACACGACGTATTTTACGTGCACCAGCCACTATTAGTGCACAAGGCGTCTTTGGCCGGCTCGAGTATCGATCACAATTAAGTAAGAAAAATGCAGGGGTCGTAGTCCTTTATTTCAGGACTCTTCCCAACGATGAAAAATTTTTCGTATCTTTTGTCACCACTTTTTTCCTATAGAAATTTTTATTGTATTTTTAAAATAGTATCTCTTGATTAAAAATTATAGAAATTATTGCATAAAAATAGTGGTAGCAAGAAAAGCATAAATTTCTTATTTCTGAAAGTGTCCTGAAAAAAAGGCGGAGACTACGACCTTGAAAATGTATTCTATAAAATAAGTGGTATGAATTAAAGGCGTGGTTGAAAATGCTCTGAAATAAATTAAAATGTTGGCAACTCCGATAGTCACCAATTTTTACGCATTCTGAATAACATTTCTTAAAAATTAGTTTTATTCATATTATTTAACATTTTAAATCACGGTGTTATTTTTATACATTACTTATATTTTATTCCCAGCTGCTAAGATTCATCCCGGAATTATTTTACAAAATTCTGCTTTTAAAACTTAACAGAAAGTGAAATACTTTATAGATTTCAATATTTTAATTTATTCCGGAGTATTTTTAGAACAGTCTTTATTTCATTTGCAGAGCTGCCAACCTAATCCGGCAAATTGTTAACGCCTATCGAAAAACGCCCCTTTGTCTACACCACTTAATTTTTAAAGTAATTTTCTTCAAATATATTTGCGATGAATTAAGAAGAAAAAAACTCAAAAAATGACTGGTGTAGAAAAAGGGGCGGTACTAGCAATTTGCCGGATTAGGTTGGCAGCTTTGCATTTGTGAATGACCCCTTATCGTAAAGTTCTTTTTAAAAAACAGCTGAAAAACAACTTATTTAATCACCGATATATCTACGAATTTTTGTGATATTCAACTAGACATTATTTATAAGGTGCTCCATACAGTTGGGTATCAAACCATGTTAAAGCTTTTTTGTTATAGTCTGTGCATGCACAGTAATAAATTACTTACTACAGCTGTCTACATATCTTTGAATATTACATATATTTGTTTTAAACTATAGTATAATGATTAAGGCATGTTGTTCGAAAGTTTCATGAAATTTGAAGAAAAACCTGTCGAGTTATAAAGTAAAAACAAAAACTTGCGATTTTTTTTTTTTTTTTTTTTTTTTTTTTTTTCATTTTTTAATAAAATATCAATAACGCCTTAAACGTTCAAGATATTCTCACAAAACTATACACATATATAAAATATAACATTTGTAACCATCTCTAAAATTTCAGATCAATCGAAGCTTTTCCATATACAGGGTTATCACAAATACATTTTACTTTATTGGATTTGTTGTTCGTCCCCTAAGGGTCTTCGTGACAAAATCTTTGATGAAAAACATGAGGAAAGACATAATGTCCTTATTCCCAAAATTGAAGACCAACACGTTAAGTAATTTTCAAGATATTCGACAAAATGTAAAAAAGCGAAAGTGTTACACATTATTTTGTGTACACATGTATATATATATATAAGGTAAATCTAGGAGAGTTTGAATACAATTCAAAAGAATGACACAAAAAACGAAATAGTATTTTTTTTTTTCTAAACTATTGCTGAATAATTTTAAATTAAGTCTTATTTCATATATTTTCATTATTAATTTGTTGTTGTGCTATAAATTAAAGCAACAACTGTAATAAAACAAAGATAGCTATTTTGCACAATCTCTCTTTACAGGGTAGGAGAAAATGTGCAAAATTATAACTACAATTCAATTATTAACAATAATAATTGCATTTAAATGACAATGTTGTAAGGTTTTGTAAACAAATATTTTTTTTCTATTAGAAGTGATTATTTTAATTTAATAGTTAAAAGATAAATAAAAAATTTAAAATAAAAAAAATAAAAATAAATGAAATTTAAAAAAATAAAGAAAGAAAGAAAGAAAAAGAAAAAATAATGAAACAATAATGTATTTAAAGAATCAGAAAAAACAAGACTAAAATAAAAAATAATATTTAGTTACTAAATAACACGTTTAGCTTAAAATTAGTACAGTTCCTTTTCAGTTTGAATGGTTTCTTGTTTGCTGACTGTTGTCCACAATTGTTACACTTATTATTTTAAATGGCGCAGTTTTCGCGCAACCTCTTGTCACAAGTAACATATATAAACTAGTCCATGAGAAACTATTTAATTTAAAAATATTTTGTAACTACAATTCTATATAAATTCTTAGAAAACGTGAAAAAAAGCAATCATTTTTAAAAAAGAGAAGAAAAATAACTACATTTTTCTTAGTAGTTTAAAGCAATCAACATACACATTCATGTCGGTACTCCACTGTTGATATTGTAAAACCACCTGCAATCTCAGCACTTTTACTTACTCCTTCCCGTTGATCCGTTATATGCGCAAGCTCTCTTAGCTTTACCTTTTATACAAGCTGATTCTGAGGTCATGGGACAAACTTGGAGGCAGAGGTAAAGACAATCACAATGATTCAGAATTTTATAGGAACCCTTGAGCCAAAATGTCATTTTTACCCTTTAAAAGTCGGATGTTTTTGCGAGGATATGGGCGTGAATCTCGAATGTTGCATGCAAAAAAAACTTGTATTTACATGCTAATGATTACATAATTAAATAAATTCTGTTTTTAGTCGATGTATTTTACAGATCAGACTGCTTTAATACAACATTGTGCATGATTTTGCAAAGTAATGAAGCATGCAATATTTAAAAAAAAAATTACACAGTCGAAGAAGTTAATAGTACCCAGGAGGCGGAGTTTATAGTAAACAGTAGCCTAAAACATTCAGTTCTTAGGATTAAAATGATGTTTGCACCAGTGGGTTCTTATACGATTCTGAATTCTTGTGGTGTTCTCTACTGCCCCTCCAAGTTTGTCATATGACCTCAGAATCACCCTGTTATACTTGCGTAGTTCTTTACATGCGATTTATTACCGTAATTTCTGATAGACAACCCGCAGGTAAGATGTGTCATTTCTCCACCAGAAATTTTATTTAATAGAGAAATCTATACTTTTTCGAAGGAAGAGCTCGTACAAATATAAATTTATTTTTGAATTGAAATTTCTGGTGCAAAACTGGATTATATAACCTGCGGGGTATCTACCAGAAATTACGGTACTTTATTTCTGGTGAAGCTCCGTTTATTCTAATTGAATGTTAAAATCTATTTTTTTCTTTTTTCATTGAAAGGAACATTTTAACAAATTCGCGACTGCTTACGTGAATTCACGTCATTTGAAAATCTGTAACTCCGACAGTGGGCGTTTCTTTAGGCTACACAGGTTACATTACTTCTTAACAATATACCGAATATTTACATTTGTACAATCTATGCACCATGGGTACAAATACTTTGATTAAAAGAGTATAATTGTAATGTATATTCATTCATATTACAAATATAAATACAGAAAACATTGACTTAAAATAATGTTATATACAAGAATAACTCCCACAGGCGGGGCTTTGAGTCAGAAAGACAAAAACATGCGGTCGCGAAAGTGTTAATAGGAAGGTTGGGGCATCTTTTGGTTCTTTTCTTGCCAAAAAATTAAACATTGCAATTTTTAGTTCAATTTCGGCGTGGTGACTCCCTTACGAATTACCTGTACTTTGTGAGGAATTTATTTTATTTTTTATTCCATTATTTGTTCCATAAAATTAAGCTTTTTCTCATTTTCCGTTTGGTTCATTTTGTTATTGGTTAGTTCGAATAGAAAACTTTTGATAACAATCATTAAAAGCTCCTTCTTGCAATGTTTACATATGTTTTGTATTCTCTTTGGAATTATTTTAAAGTGAGTATTTTCCTTCTTTTCATATCTAATTATAAAGTACTGGTGAAATTAAATATTTTTTTAGTTAATTTGTTATTGAATTGGGTTTTGCGTGTTGTTGTGTCAAACTATTCATCAGTTTATTTTCTGTTATCATTCCTATTGTTATCAGAATATATATATATATATATATATATATATATATATATATATATAAGTTCAAATACCTCACATCAACTCACTTTTTTTTACTTTGGACATATTTTAAAAGACTACAGTGTTTGTTTATTTATTTAATAATAAAGGCTCATTGATAAGTATAATATAATTATTCAAAACGTATCACGACTGAATAACCCCCCTTTCTTATATATATGTATATATATATATATATAATCCTTATAATGTATCCACCAACTATTATAAGTGTTAAAATAATATATATATATTAAGAGAATGAACTAGAAAATACAAATTTATTTTTATTTATTTTAAACAATTTATTTATTTATTTTTTATATTTTTATTAATATTACTACTACTATTATTATTTTAATTACAAATAACATTTTAAATAATTATTCTTTGATTAACATTAAATATTCATATCCAATAAAACTGAGAATGAAATAAAAATAGCTTTTGTTTTAATTTAAAGGTAAGAAAAAAGAAATCCCAGTTCATTTATACGAAAAATATTTATCTGTTTAAACAGCATGACATGAAATTTCTGAAAATGACCTTTATAGAAAAAAAAAATCCAATTTATTTTGGGGAAATATATCGTTATAACTAAAATGAATATTTTCGTAATATATTTGAAATAAATACATATTTTTCTGTTAAATTTATTCTAATTCCAAATAAGAAAAACATGAAAAACGCATTATTTTATAATATTTACATTTATATTTGAATAATTTTTTAATGATATATATTTTTGTTTCATTTCTATGTACTCCAAAAAAAGAATTGAATTTCTAAAGATATCAACACACACATTTCAAGTGATTTGCCGTGGCGAAGCTGAATCTAGATAAGAAAATTTTTCTCCGTTGAAATTAAAATCAAAATTGCCTCTAGAATAAAACATTTATCGTCGCCTTACGGGACTTAAAGGCTCACATGTTTAAACGAAATTACTCAGTTTGAAATCTAAATTTGTTTTTATTTTCTATTTCAAGTTCGTGCCTGGAGTTTTTCTTTATGTGATAAAAAGAAAACTCAACATTTCTTAAGAAATAGAAAAATTGCTATTTTAGTATAAAAATAACACTTTAATTCTCTTCTAATATTTTATGTTAGTAACAAATTTTAAAAGAAAATAGTGTAAAAATTTACAGTAAAATCTGATAAATAAAATATATTAAAAATTGTTATTTGAAAATTCATTAAATGTAAACATCGGAAGATATATATATATATATATATATATTAAATTTCTATAAAGACTGCATGTATGGAAGCGTAAAGTTTTTCAACCCTTTGCGATTGCTGACGTAGAACTGCAATTTATTGTGTTAATTTTAATTGATCACGTAAGTATCATCTTTATTTAGATGCTACATGCGTTTCAAAAATATAGATGATAGCAATTTATTTTTAATAGAGTAGTAATATAAATAAGTCGATAATACATATTATTTTCTCATATATGTTTATTTATAACATATGCTGGTATAAAGGATTCTTTAATTATGAATAACTTAAGGATTATATTCGCAACTTAACCATGTTAAAAAATGTTGTACAATCGCACAATTAAAAAATAATTTAAAATTTTACAATTATTAGGCCGACAGAAATGATATTTTAGCCTAAAAATAGGCTAAGTAAAAGTTCTAAAGGGCCAGTTCTAAGTAAACGTTTCCAGCATCTAAAAACAAGAAACCAAGCCAAAGCCGATCCATTCTTTTGTTATTTGAGTTTGTAAACCACGGTGTGCTCCAAAACCGGTCATTCCTAAAGCCGATGAGTTTTAAAACTAGTCATCTCCGTATGTGTGTGATCGCGATTCTCCTCCACCCGACTAAAGCACCCCACTTTTTGATTATGTTAGTTTTATTGTCTTTTTTCTCACCTGTTACTACACTATTTTGGTCCACACAAAGCTTCTAATAATTGAAGTACATGTTTTCTTAGACTTTGGCGAAATTTGTTGAAGAAGTATCTTCTAATGAATCAAGTAAGATGAAAAGTAACCCTACGACGTGGAAAAAGAAAAAGGCCAAAGTTCAAAGATAATGTACTATCACTTTTTGATACATTATATTAAATGATAAACTCAATTTTCGAAACCATGTCGATCATGTCAAAGATAAAGTGGAAGAGAGATCTAGGGTTCTGGAAATATTGGCAGGAATAAAATGGGGTTGCAATCAAGACACCCTTAACAAGACATACAACACATATATTAAACCAGTTATTATGTATGGGAGCGAGATCTTGATTTAAACTTCGCAGAAAAATATGAATATACTGGAGAGAGCCCAAAATAAAATCTTTAGAATAATTACTGGAGCAGTGAGATCAACTCCGATAGAAGCAATGCAATTATACACGACCAGTAATTCCATCTTTTATAAAGTTAAGAAACAGGCTGTATGGTTCATGTCAAAATGAAACACTCAGATCGTGCAGAATTGTTGAAGCCATATGAAAAGAGTACGATGAAAACTCAGACATTACCTATAGAGACTTGTGACAGTATCTTCGAGGAACTGGGTTTTTCGGTCAGCAATATTCTTCCCGGCGGGCTTACCAACCCGCTGACTTTTATACAGATTAAACATTTCCTTCCAGATGGTGATGCAAGGAAGAAGAAAACCCCTAACTTGCTTTTGTGAGCCCTATTCTTGTGTAACCTGAATGAAAAATATCCTTCACCCGAGTGAATTAGGGCCTATACAGCCGGTTCACAGTTCGAAAATACTTCAGGTGCCGGAGTTTTCTGTGATTTTTTTCTCCAGATCAGCTCCTGTAGGGAGATATATGTCAAATTACGATGCAGAAATGTTGGCAATCGATATGTCCCTGACTGAAATTATAAAGTACAAGGACTCTTTCTCGAAGGCAGTGATACTGGTTGATTCAAGCTCCGCTATCCAGGAACTCAAGGATAACCAAAGAAAGGAAACTCCAATCCTTTCAAAGATAAGAAGTAGTATTGGAACCGTCAACAGCATGAACAAAAACATTGTGTTCCAGTGGATTCCCTCCCATGTAGGAATCGATGGAAATGATAAAGCGGACGCCTTCGCAAAGCATGGTACCGAACTTCCCCAGGGGGATTTTCCTGTCTCCATTGAGACTCTGAAAAAATTTGCCCAGGGGAAAGTAAACTCCAAAGAGAAATTCTCTACGATCAATCTGGAGGAAAAGCATGGGTGAATATGCAGAAAGACTGGACTAAAATGAGTCAAAAACCAAGAAAGGGAGTAGTTGCGTTCTTTCGAATTAAGACTGGTCATGATTGGCTTGCAGGACATCTTCACAGAATAAGGTTTATACCCACGAAAGAGTGCCAAATCTGCGGTGAGGGTATTCTAAATACAGAGCACTTAACATCATGTAGTGGATTAAACTGTGATGCCTAAATGATCGGCGACCTGTGTCAACTCTACTGGGAAGCCAGGACTCATCTTCTTAACCTCTTGCGAACTGTCCCTGCCTGAATTTTATTCTTTCTGCCTGTGGCTCTTGTTTTTATTCTGCTTGTGTTTTTCATTTTGTATGGATTAATCTTTTTTTCCAATAAAGCCATATGAATATATATATATATATTAATTGATAATTTAAATACATCTTTAACAGCATATTATGATTAATTAATTAAATGTTATTAATTTAATAACATACCTATGATGATTCAGAAGGTTTTAGCAACTTGTTTATGCAAGTTCGTTTACAATTCGAATGATTTTCTACTGTATGGAAGACTAGCCCGTAATTAAGGGTTTTGGAACCGTTTGTGATGCAATTTTGTTAATTTTCAAGAGTTACATCTCCAATAGTATAAGAACCAAATGGATTACAATAATATTTAAGTAAATAACGCACACTTCTATTACATTTACCTATTGCATGTATAGTTCCTATAGGCATAAGTGCGTCTATATCTCGTAAAAAGTTACAAAATTATTAGTTTAATAAAAAAGCATCACAAAACTGGCGATGTGAAAAATATTACTTACAAACTTTGAATAAACACCATAAAATGCAATAAACTCGCAACAATTGTTTCGGGTCGAAAAAACACACAACCCTCCAAATTTATTCCTGAGTACTTTTAGCTCCGCCTTTATTTCATACCACTTTTCTTAAGAGTAATTTTTTCCTATTTTATCATAGTTATATATTTGGGGAAAATATTCTAAAATTAAAGTGGTGCGATATAAAGGCGGAGCTAAAAATGCTGCGGAATAAATTAAAATGTTGGCAGCTATTCATATATCATAAACTCTTAAAATGCATAACTATGTCCATTTCTCACATTTAAAATGATTGAATTAAAGATGCACAGTATTTTTTTTAATATAACTGCACATAAACAAGGAAAATTTCGTTTTTAAATTACATTCGGCCTCCTTCGTAACAAGTGAATCAAAAGAAACAATTAAACTACCACCTAATTAAATAAATAAGTTATTAGACTGTTCAACTATATTTACTGATCCCTTATAAGAAGTGCTGAATTATCACTCGTTTATGTGTTTCGGTATTTGTTGAAAACTTGCCCTTCGTACACACTAGGATGTACACCTGCTAACTATGCTAGTTTATCCGTAATGGTATTAAGCCCCGCCTTTTTTTCACGCCAGAATAGTTGTAGAGCAATAGTGTTCTTATTTAATCACGAGAACATATTGCTGAATATTACACTACAACTATACTAGTGTGGAAAAAAGGCGGGGCCTATTACCATTACGGATAAACTAGCATAGTTAGCAGGTCTAGGGATGTAATGTAAGAGTCTCTCCAACTGATATAAACTTCGGAGAATTTATTTAAATTCCAAACACAGCTATTTTATTAAATGAAAAATTAATATTTATCCATGTTGACAGTGTGTAACCAGTAACTGAGAGGTCTGCTCTGGAAACTGGTACATAGAAGGTGTTGCGTTAGAACCCAGATCAGTTCATAGATTTCAATTTGCGGCTTCCCCTAAAAAATAAATAAATAAATAAATAAATAAAAATAATAATATGAATGTCGGCTCCGCATGGATCGCATTTCTTTATTGCCTAGGTCCTTAACGTAGAAAAACAGTTTTTAAAATCAAACGTATCTGCATTTACAGCATTAAATTTAAAATGTGTAAAAAAATAGTTGCCCAGAGTTGCAGATTTTAACACTTTCGCGACCGCTGATGAGAATTCACGTCATTTGAAAATCTGTAACTCTGCCAGTGTGCGTTTCTTTAGGTTACATAGGTTACATAGGTTACATTATTTCTTAACAATATACGGAATATTCGTAATTGTACAATGAGTCCACTATGGATATAAATATTTTGATTAAAAAGGAGTGTAATTGTAATGTATATCCATTTATATTACAAATGTGAATACAGAAATCATGATTTAAAATAATGTACTATAAAAGAATAACTCCTACATACGGATCTTAGATTCAAAAAGACAAAAACATGCTGCCGCGAAAGTGTTAATTTTTTCAGGAGTATTTTTAGCCCCGCCTTTATTCCATTACAATTTTTTTTTTTTTTTTAAGTAATTTTTTCATTTTTTCTTTTTGTTTATATTGGTGAAATATACTCTAAAAATAAAGTAGTGCGAAATAGAGGCGGAGCTAAAATTGCTCCGGAATAAATTAACCCTTTGCGCTCGGCATATTTTCCGTAAGACACGCCTTTTGGCGTTGCTTTAAAAGTCACATGTATAGTTTCCAACTTACTACCTTTTGGCTACAGAAAAATTGTAATAATTTGTTTTATTTTACTTCATCATTAAACAAAATAAATCTTTCTGTTAAAAATTTCCGGTAACCGAAAGGTAGTCTATAGTTACACGTTTTAGAAAAATAACATTTCATTTGCAATGGAACACCTTAACCCTTTGCCGCTCAGTGTTCCACTACATGGAACACCTAATTTTAATTCTCAAGTGCAAAAACTCATCCCGGAAATTTTCTAGCAAAAATTTACATTTATAATAAAGCAGAAAACGCCCTTTTTTCAACATGAAAATTTAAAATTTCTTCTATTATAATTATGTTCGTAAATTCCGGTGACAGTGAAATTTAAATGATCAGAATTATCTTGCCCCGCAAAGGGTTAAAATACTCCGGAATAGATTGAAATGTTGAGATCTATGCAACTTTTACGAGTTGTTGTTGTCGATAATGTTTACTTATAAAGTGATTTATTTATTAAATTAAATATTATTTGAATTTAATAAGGTTTACTTACAGATGTTTCAAACCGAAAATTTCTCAAAAAGGAACAATGCTAATTTTTTATTTTTTAAATATTTAGGATCAGCTATGTGGCTAAAAGCCATTTTAAAAATTAGTTTAGTAATTTTTAAAATAAATTAAGTAGTGAACCTTAAAGGGTTAAGGCGTGGCTCGATTTTTTAATGTCCCCTCAGAAGGGACAAACGAGCAATAAATGTTAAAATGTTGGCAGCTATGGTTGCCAAAATAAGGTGATTTTTTTTTTTTTTTTTTTTTTTTATAATAATAAATACTGCTATCCAAAAGTCGAAACGGTTGGCCGTTATGTCATAGTAAAAATAAATATTCAATTAAAATATTTAAATTAATGCATAAGAGAGAATAATTATTTCTTATTTCTTATTTCTTTTATTTAAATAGTACATCTATCTCAGTAAGTAATCTATCATAAGACGATTTATATTTTCCTACGTGAAATTTACTGTCAAACTGATTTTTGTTTATTATTAAAATAATATTTACTTTTTATTCTTAAAAAAAAGATAATTCAAAATTTTAAAATAATGTTTGTTTATTTTATTAAAATTTATTTATAAAATTATACAAAATATTTAAAAGTACTTTTTTTTTTTTTAAATCATTGCAACCAAAATCAATAGTTATTTGAGAAATTTCTAAAATATAAGAGAAATTCTGTAAATGCTCATTATAAAAACCTATGAAAAATATCTTACAACTATTTTTACCTCCAATCACTCTGCCAGACATACCTTTGGGCATTTTCCGTTTGCATTTGGAACATTATCCAAAATTAGTTCCTTTCAAATAATATCTTCAATTCTAACATCAGAAAAAATGAAAATCAATATTCCATAATTTTTTCATACAGTAAATGCCTTTCTTTTAACCCTCAAGATAGCGAATGTAGTATATTTTACTTGGGGCAATGAGACTATTTTTAAAAGTTTTAATTATAAAAGTACCTCATACTTTAAGAATCTATAAGGCAATCTTATCTTATAAGGTATCAACTTTAATGATCCATGAGACGTAAAAATAACATAGTTTTTGCTTTTAAAAAAGAAAATTCTCCATATTAGCTGCTGAATTGTACTAATTTTGTAATATTCTTACTACAGTTATTTAAACTTTATCATCGCTGTGTATAAAAATATACAAAAAAAAAAAAAAAAGAATTAAGGAACACTATAAAATGATATATTCGTAAAAAATTTTCTTGGTCGGAAGAAAGCTCGATCCTATATCAAAATAAAATGCGTAAGCGGAATTTGACAGTGGAACTAAACTCTCAAAAAATACGTATTAAGGTAAAATGGATATATATATATATATATATATATATATGTGTGTTCCAGAATTTGGTATGGACAAAATAAAATAAAAGAAAAAAATAAAGAGTAGAAAAGAAGAATACCACAACTGGTGAGTCATTCTGTTCTTGAATATTCCTACCCCTTTATAATATAACTTTTCGTTAAATCCCGATTTTGTAACACTAAGATACCTGTTTAATATATGGTGATTAAAATGCCGAAGAATTCGTAACTGAAACAATATCATAGTAACTAATTTCCCCGATTTTTTATTTTAATTAATTAATTAATTAATTTTATTTATTTATTTATTTTTTAATCACTACATACCACAACTTTCTTGTAAATATTTTTTTTTTTAATTCTCTTTTTATAGCGGCAGAAGTTTTAATGTACTTTTTCTACAGTAGGAAATATTCCTATAAAAAATCAAACATTGACAGCTATGCACAGTGTTGCAAACCGGACGACAATATTTGCCAATACTTCTAATTTTTAAATGAAGATTCAAATGAGTATTTTTTTAAATAGAAGTATTTCATATTGTTTGTCCACGATTAAATAAAGTAAAAATTATTATAGGAAATTTCTGGTGTGAGGCCTTCTGCCTAAATTGGAGACTTGGCAACTCTATGTACCATAATTATTGTATAGTTGACAACGCCAGCTGTGTATTTTATGGAGGCGCGACGTAGGTGGCATCGAGCAGGAATTTGCTGCAGTCAGAACGTTTAAAGGTGTTTTAACGATGAGTGAATAGGATGATGTTGATTTTGAAAAGGGGAAAGAGCGCTACTGAGTGGGAATTTAATAAAGTCAGTTTTTCGAGGATTGCAAAACAGTTGGTCGCCGAAGCCACCTAGTAACTAAATAAATATATTAATTTATTTACAATAATGAATTATTAAATCTAAAATAAATGTAGAATACCTATAATATTCAGTTAACGTTAAATCTGGTTAATTTTTAAGCAGAAACTACATTAATATTATGTATATTTAATATACATTAAAAGTATTATTTTAAAATACTTGATAATTAAAACGGCTTTGTTTAATGTACTAATCAAAATAAAGATTTAATTAAATATGAACAAAAATGTAATACATGATTTGTGTTATGGCTAAAATATCTTTTAATATAAGTTTAAATAATTTCGACGAATTCATGTATGAGTAAAAATAACATAATCTAACTTATTCGTGATCGTAAAATTTTTAGTAATAACCGTTACAACTTAAGTGTATTTTAATAATATTTTCATTTTTTGGTTTAAATATGAATTTCAATATTTTACAAAACACCTCTCAAACATTTAAATATTAAAGAATTTTAAAGAACTTGTTTATCGATAATGACTTTTACATCCACTTCTACCCATTAGATAGCGATGCATTAATTTAAGTTTTACATAGATCGAGTAAATCTAAAATAATCGATTTTTGTTATTATACCGTTTCATTAAACTAAATTATTTTTATTAACCTTTTCTTTCCGAACATAGAGTCTGCAAGAAAATTATTGTAATCATGAAAAATTCCGACTATGATATTTTAATGTATGTACATGTATTGAGGTCATAGAATGCTCATTTTTGCAATTTTTACGGTGATGAGTGTATGTGTGTGTGGATGTATAATTGTGAGTGAACACGATAACATATAAACGCTTTGATCGATTGAACTGAAAGACGGTAGATTTGCTATAGGTCAGGTTTCTTATTGTTCGAGAAAAGTGGGACAAGAGTCATCACAAAAACGCTGTTCAATGCAAAATTTTTACAGTATAGATTACAAAGTTTAGTAATAAAACGTCCAGTGATTTATAAAACAAATGAAAAATATTATGGGATTCAATTTCGAGAATTAAAAAAGCAAATAGATGATTTTTTTTTTCTTTCTTTTTTTATGCGGCCTCTACACAATATATATATATATATATATATATATATACAGTGTTTGTCCGGGAAGTAACGAGCCCAACGTGACTGTGAAGCGACTGTACGGCGCCGAGCAGCGCTACCGGTGAAAAGGAGTGGGTGGGATCTTAAACTTTCCAGCCGTATCGGTGTTAGTCGAGTTCGTGCTCTCGGCAAGTCAGGCAGTGCTGCGACGTGAACCACTTTACAGTGAGTCTGTCGTACCTAGAAATTTTTGAGAATTATCACAATTTCCTGGACAACGTAATCACTGGTGATGAGTCATGGATTTTTGACTATGATCCGGAATCCAAAAGGCAAAGCTCTGAATGTCACACGCCATCGTCACCACGCCAGAAGAAAGCTCGAAAAAGCAAATTTAAAGTCAAGTCCAAGCTCATTGTATTTATTTTTTATGCAAACGGAATAGCTCACCAGGAGTTTGTCCCCGCTGCTCAATATTACAAGGGAGTGCTTCAGAGACTGAACGACAGGGTCACCAGAGTCCGAAAGGAGCTCCAAGGTCATAGAAACTGCATCATGAGAATGCGACCTCTCACAGCAGCGGGAGTCCTACCTGACCCGGATCGACGTAGCAACGGTTCCCCACCCACACTACAGTCTCGACTTAGCCCCGACGTACTTCTTTTTGTTCCCTTGATTGAAACGGGTGCTTAAAGGACATCATCTGGGCACTGTGGAGAACATCCAAGCAACCATGGCGACTCTTCTAAAGGATATCCCGTCTGAGGATATTCAAAAAGCATATATAGCATGGGCATCGCGCTGGCAAAATTCATTCATGTGGAAGGTATGTACTTTGAGGAATATTAAGTTTTTGCATGCGTACGATCAATAAATTGTGAGTGAAAAAATGAAGCTCGTTACTTTCCGGAAAAACCTGGTATATATATTCTGCGTGATTGTAATTAAAATTGAGATTTCAAAGTGCTCTGCTCTAACTTTAAAACTATCGGCCAGAATGACTTGATATTTACTAGAGTAATCGTAAGGAAATGGAACTTTGTTTGCAGAATAAAAAAAAAAATACTTGAAGAATAGTAAACCGTTAAAAGTTAGAAATTTATAGCCCTTATATATGGCACTGGCAGGGTTTACATTGCTATTGTGGAGGTATGCAAATTGCTAACACATGACATACGCACAGCAGACACGTTACAAGACTAAAACCCGTTTTGTTGAGGATACTTGAAGAATGTAGTTTACAGTGGATGCACTGAGAATCTTGCCGACCTGAAGGTAAGCATACGCGCTACATTCATAGCGTCAGCACAGATACCCTCCGAGCTGTTGTGGAACATGACGTTTTGCGCTTCCAACAGGTAGCAGAAGAAGGAGGAGGGCATATGGAACAACTTATGCGCTAATCATCCGTAAGGTTTTTGTTTCATGAAGCACCTCTTTTTCTCTTATTACTATCACTGTTTTCTCTCTAATCTCGTATCCTTGTCATTTCACATGCATATTTGTTGTGAACCCTTGGAGTCATTTTTTTTTCCTTTTGGCTAACAGCATTTATGTTTTAAGCCTTTTCCCTGACATTACTCTGACATCGCTATCTACCCGCACATTTTGAAAGTACTTTTATCTTTTGCCATAAACACAACAAAATTGCCTCATGATTCTTCTGGTAAAATATCAACTCATTCTGACCGGTAGTTTTAAAATTAAAACGTTCCGAAAACCTAACTTTAACTATAATCACCCTGCATACATATATATGTTTGTGTGTGTGTGTGTACATCCAATAAGTGAATAGTACCCATACAGTAATAAAAGGCTAAAACAATTCGGAATTTTAAGTTTAAAATCTTCTTAAGTTAAAATCTTCCTCGATCCTATGTCGTTCCTAGTTAAATCTTCCCTATGTTGACAACTCAAGATTTGTGCATAATTTATATACAGATTAATTATGCACAGCTTAATTATAGAGTTCCTAAAGCTCCGATTTCTTTAATATCAATTTTTTTAAACGCTATTCTTCTTATTTATTAACAAAAACTGTGATTAAATAAGATGAAGATATTTTTCTCGAAATAGTTTCACGAAAACGTAGGGAGGTTTACATCTCTGCACAAATATTTTGTAACACATTTACTTTTAACGAGTTTAAATGTTAATAATTAAAGTAAATTTTAAAATACAAAAAAATCTTTGAAGATTTATTACATTATTATTTTTAAACTCTCATATCGTGCGCTATGAATTTTGACCGTAACAAAAATTGTATTAATCAGATAATGCACTTTGATACAATTTTGAACATAATCCACTTGTAATTACATAAAGTTTAAACATAGGCCGTTTTTGACTTTTTCTAAAATTATCATGTCTGTTTTAGCATAGCCTACTAAACTAGATGCCTTCCGCGTGGCTCGGAATCTTTGCGATAGACAGTGCCACCTGGTACAGATTGCGCGACTTTTTTACTCAACAGCCACCAAACATTTTTTAAAGTGGTATTTTATATACATAAAAGGCGAATTGAATCGAAGAAGCGTCGATTATATATATCATACATACTAGCCAACATCCTAATTAACATTCCGTAGTGTTGTTAGCCCCGCCTTTTTTTCCACACCAGTAGATTTTTAAAGTAATATTTTCCAAATGCAATTACGATTAAATAAGAAGAAAAATATTCTAAAAAGATGGTGTTGTGAAAAAAGGCGGGGCAAACATTACTACGGAATATTAATTAGTATATTGGCAAGTATGATCATCTATCACTTCTTAAAATTATTGGTGGCAAAAAAAAAAAAAAAAAAGTCGCGCAATTTGTACCAGGTGGCGCTGTCTACCTCTTGAACTATTGCCAAGTTTCCGAGCCACGTGGAAGGCATCTAGTTAAGGAGGCTATGGTTTTAGATTATATAAATTATGTAAAGGAATACCTGTTAAGTTAACATTTAAATTACTTTCTTCTTATATATATATATATATTTATTTATAAATATTTACTTTTTAAGTGCACATGCCAGTAAATCTAAGATTACACAATGTTTATTTTAAAAGGTACATTTTCAAAAGAACTTTTATTACCAATATTTAAAATGAAACTAAACTTTTTTTTTTTTAACAATTAAGTTAAAGGCCTCTTTAAATGTAAAAGTTTTAAAGTTTAATTACATTATAGTAAAATCTTAACCCAAGTTCCAAAAGAAAAAGATAAAATATCTGTTTAAAGAACTACGTATCTTTAAAAAAGTTTCTGAAGTTTATCGTGAAATATCTGCTATAGTATTCATGATTTCAAGACCTGAACTTGGGAATTAAAATTTCTATAATTATTTTATCAATACTTCATTACCTCCGGGGTTTATTCTAGAGTACTATATTGGATTTCTGCTCAGTTTATAAAGATACTTTTCAGTCCGATGTCTAACGATTATCTAGCAGTGATTCTTCAAAGAATGTGATTTTTAACGAAAGACTTGATAATTGTAATTATCGACATAATTATCGCACAAATTCTTATATTCAAATATATCCGTTAAAATTTAATTTTAGTAATGCTTGATATTGACGACCTCAAATTATTTTAGTGAGTTACATTTTTAAATTTAATATTATTATATGTTAATTCGAAAATACTATAACCTATCTATGCTTATCTGATAATAATCCCAATGTTCATAGAATTTTGGAGATTTTAGAATTTTATGTAAAAAAGGAAGAGAGACTTGAATAATTAAAATCTGTGTTGTAATATCCTTTAATGGTTTAGTGTGTAAAATTGTAGGTTTAGGATATTTCATGGTGTCTGAGTCAATTTATCAATCTATTATCTCATTAAATTTATACTCGAAATTTACATTACTGTTTAAAAAATTCACAAGTAAATGCACAAAAAATTCATATATTTATTTTTGTGCAGTCGTAAAAAAAAAAAAAAAAAAAAAAAAAAAAAAAAGCTCACAAACCAAAATGAGGCCCTGCAAATCTTCTCTTCTAACATATTTTTTTACCTATCAATGCGATCTTTTACGCATTTTGGTTACGAAACATTTTTACAGTACTTTCTGGTAGATAACCCGCAGGTAAGATGTGTTATTTCTCCACCAGGGATTTTATTTAATAGAGAAATCTATACTTTTTCGAAGGAAGAGCTCGTACAAATATAAATTTGTTTATCAATTGAAATTTCTGGTGCAAAACTGGATTATATAACCTGCGGGGTATCTACGAGAAATTACGGTAATTGAAATACATTAAAAATTTCTGTAACAGTTTTCTGTTGGTTAAATACAGGATGCAGACAGGATCCACATGTTTACAAACTTGCCAACTTACCGCATTTTCGAATAGCAATTAGCTTTATAGAAATATTCACTATATATTTAAGCGAAAATTCTATGATTAAATAATTCGAAAATAGCTTTAAAAAATAGTGGTATGGATTTGTTGCAGCTGTGCTCTTTGTAAGGTTTCCTTTATCACATTTTTAACAAGAAAATTCTTTCCTAAAAAAACTCTATAAAACTAAGAAGATTTTATTATTATTATTATTACTACGTTGTAGGAGTCCTTTTTTTTTTTTTTTTTTTTTTAAGGAAAAAAATGTCCTACGCACCCTGTAAATAAAATAAAAGTAAGCAGCGATTCATTTCCATTTCTTTTCCAGAATTTTCAAATGTGTACTTTTTTTTTCTTTTGTGGGAAAAAAAAATCCTTTAAATTAAAAACTAAATTTCCTATTTTGCTTTTGAAAAGCTGACGAATAGCTTGTTTTTCCTTTTACTTTTTCTCATAATGCTTAAAGAAATGAACTTATGAAAATGAAACGTGATTTTTTAAAGAGATGTCCATTGCCTAATCATTTGCTTCTTATTTTTCTTTGGCATAAGCAATGACTTATAAACAAATATAATTTTAATTTTTCTCAAAAGTGCGATTTTTTAAAATGAAATAACAACAACAATAAAAATAATAATAATCGAAAAAAATAAAATAAAATAATAATGATTGTAGCAGGAGACATTTTTTACCACTTTTATCACACAAAAATATTATAAATAAACTCAAACGACTGCTTTAAACAAAAGAATGCTATTTGAAATACTGATATAAATTATTTTGCCTGTATTAAAACTCGAAAATTAATTAGAAAATAATGTAATGGGTGTATCAGGGAAAAGTGTAGATAAAATTAACATAGAAGTCAATCTTAGTCAGAGTTGAGATTAATTCAAGCAAATGATATTTTGTTCGCTCTCATGCCTTTAATATGTGCTCACATTTTGCAAATTAAGAATTATACCCATTCTTCTGCTACAGTGTAGATTTAGCAGAGTTTGAATTCTCCCCCATTTTTTCAGGACACTGTCATTAATGAAAAATTTCTGCTTTTTATTTTTCTACCACTATTTTTATGCAATATTCTCTAATTGGCGATTAAATCGTGATTTTAATTCGAGATTAAATAATCACGGCACCGTAATAAAAAGTCACAGAAAATATTTCTGTGTAAACACAGTAGTGGTAAAGACAGGGTTCGTACGGCCACGCCTTTTTTGTAGGATCCTTACACCAATAAGTTTTAACGATAAATTTGTTTTGAATTTTACAGACTTCTATTATAACAAAATTTATAATATAAATTTAGTGGTTGAAAATATCTACGAAAATGTAGGAGCTTACGAACCCTGAAAGAAGCTAAAATTATTTCATTTCAGAAAGTTTCCTAAAAATGTGCCGAGACTTCGAACTCTGGCTGTAGGCATCTTTACAGGCCACTTCTCTAACATGTTACAACTTGCCCCAAAATTTTGTTCCAACTTGCCATATCGTATGATTGCGGATATTTTGGTTATTTATAAAAATATATAACGATTTATACAAAAAATTAAACATACATTTTATAACTCAACACACAGAGTAAATAAATAGCTATAAACATTTCTTTAAAGTATACATTAACATACATTTAACCAAAATTTAGGAAAATTTTTTCCCACTGACTAGCTAAAATGAATCACGTGTACAGAACCTCTCATTAACCATTTTTGTGGAGCACCGATTGTGTTTTCATTATAAAGTGCGTCATAAGAATTATGTTTATAAAAATATTTAATCACAAATGTTACAAACTATTTCGTAAATTGCGTGTTACTTCATACCCCTGTGACAACTAGCCCCACGCTCCCCTATACCATTCAACCACATGTGTTCAATAAAAATGCATTTTTCAACGCTATTAACATACAAAACAAAGTTACTATTCTATAAGAAGCTAGCAGATGATAACAAAATATATTTACGTTTAAAGAGCCCCAAAGCAAATTACTTTGGGGCTTGAGCTCTATTATTTAATGTATTTCTCACACCCACTGATAGGATCGCTGCAGTCGTATTTTTGAAATTTATGTAAATAACCTTGCGTGCTAAATCTAATGGGAATGACAACGCTTCCATGCAATCATCTTTGGCTTTAACGTTGACTTTAAATGCTGAATTTTGGTTTTAACGTTGGTTTTATTGTATACGCTTTTGTTGATCAGAACCATAGGCACTGTTTAAAAATGCAACTTTGCTGCCAGAAATTTTCTGTAATTTGAGTAAAAAGTCGTAAATTACGGAAAAATTACGTTGTCAAAACGTGTTTTTCTGAAATTACTTTCTTGCAGCAAAGTTGCATTTTTTTTAACAGTGTACTTTAAAGTTTAGGTGTTATATAATTTAAAATGATTTAAATATTGCGACGTCAAATTTTAAATTCGAACGGAGAGAGCTTTCCTATAAGTTTAATAACTTAGCCATCAGTCTAACGGATGAGAATAATGCTTTCAAACTAAAGCAACCATTTTTCTGTTTGGAACAATAAACTTCCCTTTTTATATTTCTCTCAGCATTCGGAATGGTAAGTGCCATAGACTTGTATATAGGCCGGCGACACAGAAAGAGTTAACCCTTTCAGGGGCGGTGGTTGCATAGTGCAACAAAAAATTTTAACTAAAAATTGCGCAAACTGGCCCCGGATTTTTTTTTTTTTAAATAAAATTTAATTTTTCAACGGAGAAGAATAACTTCACTTATTTCTTGTCTTTTGATATTGTTGGTGATTTCTGGTGACTATTCATTTTAAACGAAAAAATTTGCTTGCCACTGAAAGGGTTAAATAGGAAAAATCTTCTTTTTTAAGAAAAGTATTCTTTTAGAGAAACGCTGAAAGACGAGGTTTCTTTTGAAGATCGATGTAATGCATTTTCAAAAATTATTGGAGTTGTAAGAAATAAATTGTCACTGTGTTACTACACTGATGGAAAAGAAAAATCCCAAAACCAAGAAATAATTATTGTACAGTAATGAAATTTCAGCAATACATTTGTCTAGGTAACATATTTAATTGATTAAAGTTTCAAGATCACAGGTAGAGCCATTTGCGAGAAGAGCCATTTCAAATACGAAATGTTGGTACATTAGTAACCGGTGTAACCGCCAGAATTTTGAATGCAAGCATGCAAACGTGCATGCATTGTGTCGTACAGGTGTCGGATATCAGTTTGTGGGATGGAGTTTCATGCCTGTTGCACTTGGGCGGTCAATGCAGGGACGGTTAATGCTGGTTGTGGATGACGCTGGAGTTGTCGTCCAATGATGTCCCATACGTGCTCGATTGGAGAAAGATCTGGTGATCCAGCAGGTCAAGGCAACATGTCGACACTCTGTAGAGCATGTTGGGTTACAACAGCGGTATGAGGGCGAGCGTTATCCTGTTGGAAAACACCCCCTTGAATGCTGTTCATGAATGGCAGCACAACAGGTTGTATCACTAGACTGACGTATAAATTTGCAGTCAGGGTGCGTGGGGTAACCACGAGAGTGCTCCTGCTGTCATACGAAATTGCTCCCCAAACCATAACTCCAGGAGTAGACCCTGTGTGTCTAGGCCTCAGACAGGTCGCTAGCAGGCGTTCATCTGGCCTCTTTCTAACCAACACACGGCTATCACTGCAACCAAGGCAGAACCGGCTTTCATCAGAAAACACAACAGATCTCCACTCCGTCCTCCAATGAGCTCTAGCTTCACACCACTCACGTCGCAAACGGCAGTGGTTTGGAGTCAGTGAAATGCACGCTACAGGGCGTCTGGCTCGGAGCTGTCCTTGAAGTAACCGATTTGTAACAGTTCGTTGTGTCACTGTGGTGCCAACTGCAGCTCGAATTTCAGCTGCAGACGCAGTACGATTAGCCACAGCCATACGCCGAACACGGCGGTCTTCCCTCTCAGTAGTGCCACGTGGCCGCCCGGAACCCGGTCTTCTTGAGTCAGTACCTTCCCTTGACCACTGCTGCCAACACGCATGCACAGTGGATACATTCCTGCCAAGTCTTTCTGCAATATCGCGGAAAGAAAACCCACCTTCTCGTAGCCCTACTACACGACCTCGTTCAAACTCTGTGAGCTGTTGATAATGGCTTCTTCGTCTTCTTAGAAGCATCCTTGACTAACATTAACCCACTACGTCAAATCTCAACTGTAAATAACGATCACGAACCTTACAGCGCTTATTTAAAGCAAACCTCATATGCTTGTTCATAGTGTCGCTACTAGCGCCACACTTATGCGCGTAGCTCGAAATTTGAATCGACGTCATATTTCAGATGTATAAACACGCCTACCATATTTCGTTTATCTAGCACTTCTTTTTTATTTTTTTTTATTTTTTTTTTTTTTTACTTTAAGAAAAGTTCTTTTAAGAAATTTTAAAATTTCTTCCTATAAGATTAACAATGGTTTCATTTTAAAGACCATAATTTACAAATTAAAAACTAAAAACTTTAATAATATATATATGTATATAGTAACGATTAAATTCATTGGCGTCTTAGAAAGGCAGAATTTAAAATCGTCATCATTGGACGCTCTCCTCATGATATTTACAGGGTTGTCAACCTTTTAATTTATTGCGGAGCATTTTTAGTCCCTTCTTTAGTCCATACCACTTTTTATTTTAAGAGTAAATTTTTCTTAATTTACTGCAGTTAAATATTTGAGAAAAATATTCTAAAAATAAAGTGGTTCGATTTAACGGCGGGCTGAAAAAGCTCCGGAATAAATTAAATTTGTTGGCAACTATGTATTTAGTCCTGTTTTCTATGTAAACACAACGTTTTAAGAAAATCTCCATGTGAATTGAAAAACTCATTTTTACTCACTATTTTAGTAACAGTTTAATGTTTAAAATATCCCGGTAAACACGACTATCAGAAAAAAAATATTTATGCTTAGTACTTAAAGGTTTTCCTTATAACGTTTCAGACAAATAATATCGAGATTAAAAAAAAAAAAAAAAAATCTTAAACATTATTTAGAAAATTCGTGGTATCTAACATCTACCTATAAATACGCTTTAAATTTAGAAAATCAATCAAAATACTTCTAGAGCATGGCAAAATATTTACTTAAAATTTTAACAGGATCTTTCTACTTCTTTCGAATGTGTACGTGATGGATATTTTAAAGTGTTTTTGCTGAAAGTAGTTTTCAAAAGTATATAAAATCATCAGTTACATTAAAGGAATATATCTATCTATCGACATGTGTATTTAGAGATAACATGAAGACGCTGGTGTAAAGTTCAAATTTCCTATCAAAACTAGACATAATAAACATATATAATTCTTGTTTTATTAAATTACTCTATTAATCTCTAATATCTATATATTTAATTATTTGCAATTAAAATAAAATGCATACATGCCAACATTTTAATTTATTCGGAAACATTGTTAGTACCCACACTTTTATAACACTACTTTTTTTAAGGGTAATTTTTATTATTTAATCGTATTTAATTATTGGAGAAAATTTTCCTACAAATAAAATGGTGAGAAAAAAAAAGCGGTTAAATACTCCGGAGTAAGTTAAAATGTTTGCATGCGCAGTGCAATAAAAAAAAAAAAATAACTATACTGATTCTTTCTGTGAATATTTCGGCTAAACATATATTAATAAAAACCAATACCTTAAAAATTATCAATATATTTGAATGCATGAACTTAAATTTTGGCTTGGTAGGAATTGCACTTTTATAGCTGCAAACTTTTAAATGTTTTGTCTACCAGTGTAATTTTTAATAGAAATCTTTTACAAATTTACGTAACAGATTTTTATTGATTAAATATATATATATATTATCAACTAAATAAAATAAGTGGTTTGAATTTAATGTCAGGTCGCTAATAAACTGCGACACTTACACACAAAAAATATAAATAAATAAATGGAAAGTTATGTTTCAGTTATATAAGAAAATGCATAAATATCACATATTTCATTTTTCATTTAGTTACGTGCATCTTAAATTTATTGAATATGGATGAGTACAATCTATATTTTCCAGAACTATTTTAACAAATATTAATTTATATGACAAATAATTTAACCTTTAGAAAACGGGGAAGGATAGCCTAACAAATTGCTCTGCATACGGGAAAACTCAAGCAACTTTTACCCCCTTTACTAATGGTCATCGCGGCAGGTGTTGATCATTAGCACACACTCAACTCATTTTTAAGTCGCGGTAGGCCAGAAGAGGGATTTTAATTTCCCTGTGCAGGAAGATAAGAAGAGTTCACATGTCAGGGAAAACATTTCTTGTTTATAAATAATGTTTCTCTTATACTTGATGGAGATAAATATATACTTGTACAGATTTAATGGCATTAAAATAAGTGATAACGTTTTTCAGGAATCAAATTATCTTTTTCGAAAATAATTGGAAATTTTTGTCATTAGCAAAGCAATTAAAAGCTCACTTTTTAAAAAGCGAAGTGACAGGAATAATCTCATAATTATAAATAAATTTAGTGCTTTTTACCCGATCCAGATAATGTAGAAATATTTGTTATTGCTTCTGAATAAATAAATAAATAAATAAATATATGAAAAATTAAAGAATTTAAAAGCTATTAAAAACGCATGCTTTCTTTAAATAAGCAGGATTCAGATTTTATACAAAATAAGTATAAATATTATTTATGAGATTATTATTATGATTTTTTAAATATTATTTATGAGAGTGGTCAGAATCTGTTGTATATCAACATTCTACTGTGAAAATTTAATTAAATTATTCTGAAAATATTTTTTTCCGAATGGTAGAATAGGGCAAAATTTCACATAAACATGCATTATGACAATTCTATTTCTCGTAAATAACTCGGGTTGGTTTAAAATTATTATTTATGAAAGTGAAATAACCATTAACTATTATTATATCTTTAAAATTTAGTAAGTTATTTGAAATTCAGTATTTTCATATTATTGCAGATATCTTTTCACATTATTGCAGATAATACCTTAAAAAATTTTGATTATTCAGATTATTCCAGCGGAGATAGCATGCATTGTATGAAAGTAAAAATACGATACTGACACCTGTATAATTACCTATCAAAGTTAAGAAAAATCATCAATGCACCAAAACGGTAACCTAGTGGGTGGGGCATTTGAGTCAGCGTATGGTGGCTGATCATCCTAATCCTTACATTTATGAGTATTGTATGAAATATAGCAAACATTTATAAATGCAAAAACATGAAATAAATTGGGGGGAAAATCACCTATCAGATTAGTCTTTTCATCCACCCTCTATACGATATGAAGATGAATACGGATTTTTTGGTTTTTCTGTCTTAAATATCTTTTAATTCGTGGCAATGATAGTAATTTTGTATTATGTCTTATACCACTGTCTCAGAAACAATTTATTATCTTGCTGCTATTTTTGCTTCTGGTAAAGATATAGCAGTTACATTATTTTTCCTTATCAGGAAAGAGTTTTTTTTTTTTTTTTTTGAGACAACCTAGTTGCGCTCCTCTCACTAATTACCTTCAAAACCTATTCGGCTTTGCGAAACTTTGTGACTTTTTTTATTCTATAGTTAAAATTGTATCTACCCTTATTAAATTTTCAATAACTTTTGCTTTATAATAAAGCTTCAATTTCATACGTAATTTTTTATGTATAACTCGATTTGCCTGTCTTAACCCATGGTATGCTCTGCTCCTTCTTGTTGTTTCCTTGAATTTTGACACTGTTTGATTTAATTTTCAGTTCTTACATCAAATATACGCATATTGGGAAGAAACTTTTAACTTTCGATGTGAATAACAGTATAATTAATTAAATAAACGTGAGCAATTAAACATGAATTTGAAAATGCACTCAAATTACTCTTAAACAGTTATTTATCAGATGGTTATATATATATATATATATATATATATATATATAATAAAAAAAAAATCTAGTTACTAAATAAGAGTAGAAATAATGCTTTTAAATGATTTTTTTTTTCTTTCTTGTTATGTATATATGTGTGTGTATTTAGATGTATGCTCATTAAAGAACATAACTCCTTTACAAGAACTTAATTCAAATATATATAATTCAATTAAAGAACATAATTCAAATTGATTGCTTTAAGTTAAGAAACAGTATAAAATACTAAAGCAAAATTTTTCATCAAGTTTATTTTATATTTATTACTATTATTATTATTATAATTATTTGGGGGGAGGGGGGATCTAACAAGTTGTATCAGCTTAAAAAAAAAAGTAGTTTTTTTTCCTCTTTATTTTAAAGTATTTCATGAGTAATAATAATTAAAAATAAATAAATAAATAAATAAAAAGATTAAAAATGAGTAATAATAAAAAAAATTAAATAAATAAATAAATAAATAAAATGTATTTCTTTTAAAATCAAAATAATAATAATAATAATAATAATAATTTCAAGAAAAATATAGTTTTCATTACATAAACTCATAACATAAAAACTGGTCAAATTGTTTTGCGTGGATTTCGAATCAGTGTTTAATAGATATTTACAGTTTTAATTTATCATAGTTGCCAAATTTTACACATTTTTAATGCCACATTTTTGTAAAAAAAAAAAAAAATCTCGTTTTATTCGCAAATTGAAGTTTTGTAAATTACATAAAAGCAAAATAATAATAAGAAGAACTGATTATGAAGATGTTAGTCAAAAAAGCTTAAATTTGGCGACTATGATATATTATGCAGATTTTATTTTTAAACAAAATACGCAAATTTAAGATGAAACTAAAAACAAAACTAAATTTATTTTAAACCTGATTAAATAATTTTATTCCGTTTAAATGACAAGTTAAACATATACTAGAATAGAAATATATACATAACATAAAAAAAAACCTAATAAAAATTAAATAAATGATAAAATGTACAATGAGTTCTTTATTCTGCTAAATAAATTTTAAAATAAACTTCAGGTAAACTATTTTGCATGGAATTTAAATTACTACATATTTGATTTTTTAAAAGTTAAATATTTAGTCATATATGTAGTGCTTTAAATTTGAAGAGGAAAAAATAGGAGCAGGAAAAATAAACTTATTTTTCAGATATTATAATGTCTCTTAAAATTAGCCTTTTCGAAATCTTTATATGTTATCTCTGAGAGGTCTGTCTGAGGTGTCCATCTATATTGCGTCAATTTCGGAGAAAAGTACGGAAAAATCTAAACAGCTAGATGGAAGAGTTGGAGCTAGGTTCGAACCTGCCACCTCCCGTCTACCAGCTTTGAAAACGGAAACTCTCGGTCACAAATGAAGCTTGTGTCCCTGTTTGACATAGTAAGATTCTTTGAATCTTATATGAAAGGCGTCACAAAAAGACTGAAACATGGTTTAATAGTTTACCGAATAGAGATGACTGCGCAATATAACTTGTCAAAAGTATTCAAATTTAGAAAAAATTCTTTCGGTTAATCTACAAAATTTCACATATTTAAAAGTTTTATATGACACTCTAGATCAATTCGACCTACTATTTTTATAGTAACAACATAATTATAAAAAAATAAAAACATCATTACATTACTGTCTGTTTACATAACTTATAATTATGTATCCAATTTACAAAGTCACATAAAGTAAAACTGAGGGTCATATGTACGCAGCATCGTAATTAGACAGACTTACTGTTTGCCTTTCTCTATTTAGACATACATAACATATATGATGTTTTCGATGCAAAAATTTCGATTACCAATTTGTATATGATCAGTTTTTAAACGAAGCCTTGTAAATGATACGAAAAAATTACAATTTCTAAGTAGTCAATAAGTCAATTTCTTTTACTATATAATTCAGCTGATTTTACAGGTAGAGTTATCCGTTGTTATTATTATTACTGCTGAAATGTTAGTGGAGTCCTCCATGTTGAGACTAATAAAGATTTTGGTTTCCATATGGGTGTCTGTTTGTCTATCTGTTTGTCGTGCGATAACGGCTGCAAAAATCACGCTATAGAGTTGCAATCTGGTACACATATTCATGAGCTCCACGGAAGCTGTATGGTTTTGGTGTATATTCTTTTCATAGTATTTTAACATCATTATTTTGCAATCAACAAAATTAAATCAGCGTAAATTACTGAGATGCTTAAACTTATGTTTTCTTCTCAAAATATGTAAGCTTAAGCTTCCTAATTAATATACAGGGCCTTACAAAAACGTCCCGACAATGTCACGTAATTATCCAAATTATGTCAAATTTCGTACAATTATTCATGAAAAACGTAGACTAAGTTCAATAGTTTTTACTCATGTATAAAACGTTTATGCTTCATATACAGAGACACACAAAAGAAATTCATGACACTAGAGCCTATGGACATTTTTTCTTCTTTTTTTAGCGTACTTTAATGCGTGTATGCTGTATAAAACATAATGAAATTAGAGTACATTATAAAGATGCTTAAAAGTATGTTTATTCTAAAAGAAAGGGTATGTATATACTAAAAATTTTATTTACGGGACCACACAAAAGAATTACGATGACGTACTGTAATATCCAAATGATGTCAAATTAGTTTTAAAAATTAATGAGTTATAATTATAAGGTGCATTCTTATTATTGGCGTATATAATCACTCTGGATCCTTTTCCAGTGTACATAAAGGAATTTCGGACTATTACGGTCTACAGTCGATATTTCTTAAAAATGTATTTTAACATGGTTACACTCCATTAAATATAATGAAATCGCACTAGAATTTTAAAAGCATGTTTTTCTTTTGAAAACTGCGAGCACAGAATTGGTAAAAATTTACAGGGTTACACAAAATAATTCCGATATGCTTTGTAATCTTTTTTGCATAAAATTTGGTAAAAGTATTTATGAATTAGATAGAATTAATGCAAGACTACCAGTTATTAGGAACACACACACACACACACACACACACACACACACATATGTATATATATATATATATATAGAGAGAGAGAGTTATAGAAAGAGAGATACAGCGAAGACTGAGGGTAAGCAGCCCCCCCCTCCTCAAAAATGTATCTGTTTTTGTAGCAAGTCAATCGAATCTATATATATATATATATATATATATACATTATAATACAGAATAAATAAAAATGATCTAATGAATACTGTGGATGGAAATAAGATGTTGAAGCTCCTGATCTGCAGATCCACTATTTATTATTTTTCTATTGGTCTTGTTGAGTGTAAAAGAAAAATTTTCTAACTGACCAAATTTGTCTAGAGGAATTTAATTAAATATATAAAATATGTAAGATTTATACATTTAATGGGAGAAGCGCTTTCCTTACACCATCTTTTTTATCTACTTTATTTTGAACATATTTTGAATATCTTTTGTCAATTTATCTCTAATAAAAAATTAAAGTGAATTTCAAACATTTTGGAAAACCCTCTGTATATATATCATATAGACATATACAGACTAAGTAAAAGATGTGTTGAAATTGGCAAAATTAAATGCACGATTTACTAAAAATGAATTTAAAGTCTGTTTTCTTTTTCTTTTCTTTTCTTTCTTTTTTTTTTTTTTTTATTTTTAAGACTTCATAATATAAATTTATTATTATATTTTATCATTATTGTTACAGAAATTTTAATACCTTTTTAACGCTTTATTAAACCTATTTTTTAAAAATATAGTAAAATTCATATTTTACGCATATTTATTAATTTTGGCTTGCTTTCATGTATGCGTGGATATATTATTAAAATAGGAACCGCCCTCAACAGATTTTAGTAGTTTTATTCTTTCTTTCTTTTTATTTATTTATTTATTTATTTATTTTTATTTATTTATTTATTTTCATTTATTTATTTATTTTTCCCCAGTAAAATGCATTGATTACTCAATACATTTCATGGAAATCGTTTTGTAAAATTTCTAATTTCCCAATAAAATGCCTCGGAATATGTTTCATAATTTATGATCATGAAATAATTTCTTGTTTATTATTATTATTATTATTATTATATGGACTTATACTTTTAATAGTAAGCGTGGAATATTATTGAAATATGTGTACTTCTTTCAATTTATTCCGTATCCCGTATTTTCCACGGGTTGCAACTATAACAATATATTTTTCTCCACTTTTATAGCAAATGGTTTATTGAAATGATTAAAACATTTATTTTTTGATTGAAAGTAATAGTTTTTCTAGGCTAATATTGGTGTGTGATTCTTTCTTTTTGTATAGTAAGCTTTTTAGAGTACCGAAACAAAAATCTGATAGTAATTTTATTAATGTTATTTAATATTATATGAAAAAATATATATATATATATGAAACAAACATTTCATTATTACAACATACTGAATGCGATCTTGGCCCCTTTTCCCAATCATTCTATGGTATAGAATAATACATACAAGAAAAGAAAATTTGAAATTAAAATATTTTTCTAACATCTAAACAAAATGTATTGCTAACGAGATAAAGACGCAGGATGATATTAAACGTCCTCCGAAGAGATATTTTTTTCCCCTATTTTCCTCTCATTAAATACTATCATCCCTACACAGTTCCCTTCTCCAGCAATTAATAAGCCACCCACGGAGAAAATCAATTACTGCACCCCATACTTGAGGGGTGAAAATGCCTGGGACAGCGATTAGACCGACCCCGGTTTCTTCAGCACCTTTTTTCGCGGGATCACGGTCTTCCCGCCCGTAAGCAAAAGGTTAATATTTGTCTTAAATATTTGGGATCATTATTCACATGTTATTTATGTAAATATATTAATGTGTTTTAAGTGCCTTGATATCCCAGATTCTAGCAAAAGAATTTTCCGTGTATATACCAAAAAGTTATATTCATCATGTTAATGCTAGTTCCCATTTAAGAAACATTAAAAGATATATTAAGTTTAAGGTAACGACACCAGTGCTCGTCACTCTTAAGGCCTTATTTTTAAAATGTTTGTTTTTTTTCGCGTGGCATTCATGTGGAATTTATGTATGAATATTATACTTTGGTCTATTTTATACACTGATTCTTCTAGTTGTTGTTAGACACTTTCAATTTTTCAATACATTAAGCCAATTTTTTAAAAAAAATAAAAATTAAACCTATAAAAATGCACCAATGCTCGTCACTTGAAAACTGCGTTTCACCAGTAGTCGTCAGGTGTTTGCACCAGTGGTCGTCATGTAAATAAAACGCAACAATTTGCTCAATAGTTTGATTTTAATTGCATTTTTGCAAAATTAAATGAAACAGAATATCTTTCGACCATATTTAGAACCCAAATTCATTCTTAGGGTTTAAAACACAAAACATTAAATGGTAAAATTCAAAATATTGCGAATAAAACAAATTCATATGTGAAATAATTTGAAAATTCTTTGCTTTTAAGAAAAGTTCTCAAAATTTTATTCGTTCTCAAAAATATCTTTACTTAAAGCAGAGGGTAAGTAGCAGGGGAGGGGGTAATAATCTCGTTTTTAAGAGTGACTTTGTACCAAATTATCACAGTAAGATTGATTTTACCATGCTTTTTATTAACTCGTTTTCTTGTTTGTTTGTCCAGTACAAATCTTACAATTGATTTTTTACTAACTTCCCGACTACCTAGACACTTGAAACTTTCAGAATAGTTCAGAACACGATGAAAATGCATTTTTTAAATACTTTTAGCCAACAGCTCCGGGTTCCTGCAGCCTTCAGCAGCGTTATCAGTACAAATCTTGCAATCGATTTTCAACTAACTTCCCGACTAGCTAGACATTTGAAATTTTCAGAATAGCTCAAAACACGGTGACAATGCATTTTTTAAATATTTTTAGCAAACTGTTTCAGGTCCCCGCTGCCTTCGGTAGCGTTCACATGATTCAACAGAAAATTTATTTAACTAACTTCTCGACTAGCTAGACATTTGAAACTTTTAGAGTAGCTCAAAACACGATAACAATGCATTTTTTAATACTTTTAGCCAATTGTTTCGGGTCCTCACTGCCTTCAGTAGCGTTTATATGATTCATCAATCATATACTCATCCCGATCATCAATTTTCCCGACTACCTAGACTTTTGAAATTTTCAGAATAGCTTAGAACACAGTGACGATGCATTTTTAAATTACTTTTAGCCAATTGTTTCAGGTTCTCGCTGCCTTCAATAGCATTTATATGATTCAACAGAAAATTTAAAAACACGGTATATAAAAAATTCTTTTTGTTTTGCAATTTTTTTTTTAACGTATGGGTTGATTATGCGTACCTAACACATACTATAAAGGAATTTTGAGAAATCCTTCGCTTCTCCTTCCTCATTAAGTGTGGGGTGGATGCAAAAACACGTTTTCAAGAGTAATTATTCTCCAAATTATATCAGGACAAATTATATCAGGAAAGCAATTTTTTGATGCGTTGGTTGGTTATGCGTACTCAAAAATTCTGTAAAGGGATTTTGCGTAATTCTTTTCGACCAAATTTTTGAAAGGGGAGCAAAAACGAATTTCTACGCATAACTCTGATCTAAATAATCTTACAAAGGCGATTTCTGATGTGTGAGTTGGTCATACGCATCCAACACCTAGTATAAAGAGATTTTGCGAAGATCTTTCGTCTATGTGAGGGTGACAATATATATATATATATATATATGTGTGTGTGTGTGTGTGTGTGTGTGTGTGTGTTTTCAAGCTCAACTCTGCTGCAACTTATTTTTGGGAGGGGATTTTTTTATGCGTTGGTTGGTTGTGTGTACCTTATACGCATTATAAGGCGATTTTGCAAAATTACCCTTCCCCTCTTCCCTCGGGTGGGCGGACAAAAAACACGTTTTTAACCTTAGGTCTGGTCCAAATTAACTCAGAAAGGCGAGTTTTTATGTGTGGGTATTGATTAAAAGTACGCAATATGCAATTTGATAATATTTCGTTAAAATTCTAAATTTACCCGTGGGAGAAGGGGGGATGATAAAAAGCGGTTAAGCCTATGCCGAAGGCAGTAAAAGCCAATCATCATATTGCGGGACGGAAAGCTATTACAGAAGCCAGCGGGAACATTAACTGCGGTTTCGACTAATTTCAAAGTTTTTTTTTTTTTTTTTTTTTTTTTTTTTTTTTTTTTTTTGATAATGATAGGGATTTTTTCCTATTTTATTTAAATATAGGGACCAGCGAAGGTGGCAAAGCTTGCTAGTATTATTCTACACATCAAGCTAATGTTATCAAATATTATAGATATTAATGTTTTCAAATGTTAATGTTAATTAATGTTATCAAATATTATCTTACAATTTTAATTATTTAAGAACAACAGTCAACAGGGTAATTTTGATCAACATTTTAACTATTTGTTTATCTTACATAATTAATATAGTGTATAAACAGGAAACTTGCTTACGAAATGTTTTTAATGTTTAATATTTTCTATATAAGTTTTTATTCACCTGCATCTAACATAACAAAAAAGCCTTAACATAATTTTGAACCGACTCACAGTCATGCTAACTATGAAATTAAGCCTTTGTATTTTATCATTTTCGCAATATATATGAATTAAAATTAAATTATCACTGTCAATAAAAAACTTATATTAAATGCATGAAAAAGTGCTTAAATGATATTTATAGTTTATAACTAATTAGTATGAAGCAACTTTAAAACATCACTTAAATACATCTTCGCAAAAGCATGACATCATAAAAATTTAAAATACATTAGACAGATGTATGGAGTATTCATGTCTGTTTTTCTAAAATATATAACAGAAAACTAGAAAAAGCTCTTTATAACTAAATATGTTTATGTGCCATTGTTTAATTTTTCCAGCAAAATAATATGGAAAATTTTAGGCGGTTTAAAGTCAGTCATAGTGAATTAAAGGTATCATGTATGACTTTATTTAAACAAGCTATACAAAAGTTACAAATGCAATAAAGTTCACGTTCTTGAGGTTAAAATACATTTGTTTACATTTGCGAATACCCCTGACGACTACTGGTGCCGATAGTCAAATTAAAGTAAAAATTATACCATCATAATTCTAAACGAAAATATAGTATTTTTCATCAAAAAAGTTACCCAGTTATTAAAAATGTTAAAACACCAGTGTTCGCCAGGGGTGACGAGCACTGGTAAAACTTGCAAAATATGCACCAGTAGTCGTCATACCTTAAAAACCTTTATATTATGTCAAATTTAAAAAATTTGCTCATAAATCATATTCTGCATTTCATAAGCATTACATACAATGATTTATGAGCAATGTCAGATGCAGCAAACAACAAAATATATCAAGAAATGCATATCTATTCCCTTAATCATTTGCTTTACGTTGACTCAATTCAATTGTAATTTAACGTATACTTCCCTTATTTTGTTTCTCCCTACTCTTCCCCAATAGTTGAAATCGAACTTTTTATGTCATAAGAAGCAGAAGGCTTTGGAGAATCTTATGCGGGTAGATTAAAATTCATACAGGCTATAAAACGTTTATTTTAACACTTCTTTTAAGAAGGTGACGACTACTGGTGCAGATTTTAGGGGTGACGAGCACTGGTGTCTTTACCTTATATTTTAACTATAGCTAAATGTGTTGCTTTAAATATTTTATCATTTATTGACGATGAAAAAATAAAAATAAATAAATAAGAGGGAGAAAAGAGAGAGAGCAAGATAAAATAATTTCACAATACCTTCAAATTGAAATAATCTGCTATTGTATATTTAAAATTGTTTATACTTTTATATTGGAAACACGTTTTCCGCGCCTAACATTGAGGACGATTCTAAAGGTTTGGAAGTAAAATTAACGGACAAGTTGGGATTTGATAAACACCCAATAATTCGGAGTTCCCTTATCGCATATTTACTCTCAACTACAAGGGTTATTAGTCCTATTTTAGCACTCGACTCGTTCAGTCAGCTCATGCACAGAAGCTTCCATGTTCGTAAAAACGTGGTTGAAGAATACCCCTCCCTCGGCTCCTCACATAAAGCATTATTTCATTATCTTGTAGGCAGTTTAAAGAAAAATTTAACTTGATTAGAGAATAAATATTCAATTCAAATCACATAGTGTATTTTGTTAATTTAAAAAATGCCATTTCCAAATTTTATAATATTTAATATTCAAAAACTCTTATCTGACAATTGCATATTAAACACTATTATATAGTCTTTTATTTCATATAGATTTCATAATACCTATTATATGAAAAAGTGTGTTATCAATACAAAATTGTAAAATCAACATGCTGCTGTGTTGCTATATATAAATGTATGAGTTCTTCCTGTTTACAGTAGTGCGCTCGATCGCCATATCCAATTCGTCAAAGCTCTCAGTACTTTGATTCCTTAAAACCCGAATAAACTACTACGTCAGAAACGCCAAAAGAAAAAATATTTGCGATGCATACAGCTGTTTCGGTAGCCTTAAGCGTACCGTCTACAGTGCATAAAGAATTCAGAATCTGGAGAAGTGCTCGTATATATAGGAGAGGGACCGAATTTAGTTTAACCAATAGGATTACGGCAAAGGTAGAGTGTGTGGCCAATAGGAATTTAGCAATGTTAGCGGTGTAAACAGTAGAAAAATTAAGAAAATGTGGACTGAATGTAAAATTTCCAAGAATCAGACAAATAAGGAACAGCGAAATCACAATTTACAAGGTTTTTAAATTTTTATAAATATGAAAAGCTTCAAAGAAATCGAGTTCATGAATGGATTTAGGTTTCCAAATTATTTTTGCTGAATTAAATTTAAAATTATGATTTTCCTCCCAGCAATGTTTAGAAATAGCCGATTTATTGGTTTCTTGTTTGCGGACGTAATTCATGTGTTCTTTTAGACAAAATTTAAGACTGCGTTTAGTTTGGCCAATATATCCACACTGACAGGAATTACTATAAATTCCCCAAGAATTATGCATATCAATGGGATCTTTTAACTGTGAAAAGGTGAGTTTATTGGAAGGCGAAAATATTATTTAAAAAGCATATTCTTTGAGAATTTTAACTAAGGTTTGACTGGATTTAGGAAAATAGGGTAAAACAATACTGATATTAGAAGAGACTGATTTAGTAGACGAAATACGAAGGAGCTGTAATTTTTGGATGGCTTTGTCCATAATGGAAGGTTCATAACCTCGGTCAATTGCAATGGCTTTCAGGTATTTAATTTCAGATTTTAATAAAATAGGATTTGAAAAATATTAAGGGCACGGTTTACAAAAGTATAGAAAGCAGCCATTTCTTTGGTTAGGTGGGTGACATGAACGCGCATGGTAGGAAGGGAGACTGCAAAATTTTTACGAAAGACTGTGGTTGAAAATCCATTTACAGTGCGTGAGACGAGGGTATGAAGAAAGGGAAGGGAGCCATTATTTTCTATTTCATAGATAAACTGGATGTTACTGTCAATTGAATTTCTAAGACATGGTCAATATTGTGACGAGATATGTCGATAAGCGTGAAGGTGTCGTCAACGTAACGGGTCCAAAAAAGAAAAAGATATTTTCTTATAAACTTGCTTTCGAAATAGTGCATGTAAATATCTGCGAGAATAGGGGAGAGATGGGAACCCATGGCTAAACCTTCAGACTGACGATAGAATTTATTTTGGAAAGAAAAAATGGTTTGTGATAAACAAATGCGGGTAAGAGAAATTAATTATTGTATTTCAAAAGATGTGAAATGACACTCTTTTAATCTATTTTCGAGACAGCAGAGGGCGCCACTTATTGGAACATTAGTGAAAACAGATTTTACATCAAAAGAAACCATGTGTGAGGGCAGTTTTGAATATTTTTTACAAATTTTATGGAATTCTTAACAGTATAACTATTAGCAGCAAGAAGGGGAGCAAAAACTGTGGTGAGAAATTTAGCTAAATTATAGGAAGCAGTACCAATATTAGAAACTATGGGACGAAATGGAATATTGGGTTTGTGAACTTTCGGTAAAGCATAAAATCTGGCACAATTAGCAAAAGAAGGGATAAGGTGAGATTTAGTCGAGTCTAATAGCAAGGGGCAAGATTTTATAGCAGATTTAATTTTATTTAATTCTTGAGGAGATGGGTCACGGGGCAGAGGAATATATGGGCCATCATTAATTAGTTCGGTAACACTTTCTTTGTATTGTGTTTTATCCAAAATAACAATCTGACCACCTTTATCAGCTTTAGTAATGATGATATTTTCATTAGATTTTAATTCCTTCAAGGCGTTTTTTTATGCAGGGCTCAGATTTGATTTAAAATTTTTAGAGTTGAAATTGGCATTGTTAAGGATTAAACAACAAGGATTTTCTTTCTGTTGGTCAGACGGTCGAGAATTTTTGAAAACAATAGTTGCTTTCTATACTTTTGTAAACCGTACCCTTAATATTTGTTTAAATCTTATTTTAATAAAATCTGAAATTAAATACCTGAAAGCCATTGCAAATGACAGAGGTTATGAACCTTTTATTATAGACAAAGCCATCCAAAAATTACAGCTCCCTCGTATTTCGTCTACTAAATCAGACTCTTCTAATATCAGTATTGTCTTAGCCTATTTTCCTAAATCCAAACCATAGCTAAGATTCTCAAACAATATGATTTTAAAATAATGTTTTCGCCTTCCAATAAACTCGCCTTTTCTCAGTTAAAAGATCCCATTGATATGCACAGCGCCTGATTAAGGGGGAAGCACACATTATCTCCGCTCTCACCGGAATATTTTTACAATTATTTTTTACTTCATGTCATAGAAATTCCACGCTTTGACGAGGGAATATTTTTTATAAAAAATGAACGGTGTAAAACAATCCAATTTACTCACCGTTATTAGACACCAGAATTCTTTTAAAATAATTTTTAATGAGAATTTTCTGTTTATTATAGCAGGAAAGTATTTGTTAAAAAATAACGATGTAAGTATAAATAATGTGTGCTTCCCCCTTAATCAGGCTCTGGATATGTATAATTCTTGAGGAATTTATAGTATTTCCTGTCAGTGTGGTTTATCATATATTGGCCAAACTAAACGCAGTCTTAAATTTCGGTTGGTTGGTTGGTTGTAGGATTTAAGGCCGATTGACTCCTGATGTGTCCTAGGCCTAGAGGGGGAATGCCCTCCGTGGGGGTCTTTCTAAGGGGTCCTAGCCCGTATTTACGCAAGTTTCGGAGGAAACCACGGAAAACTCCGAACGGCTAGGTCGATGAGCGCGACCTGGGATCGAACCCGGCACCTCCCATCTACCAGCTTTGAGCGCAGAACCGCTCGGCCGCTGGTGGGCTCTTAAATTTCGGCTAAAAGAACATATGAATTACGTCCGCAAAAAAGAAAACAATAAATCGGCTATTTCTAAATATTGCTGGGAGGAAAATCATAATTTTAAATTTAATTCAGCTAAAATAATTTGCAGACCTAAATCCATTCATGAACTCGATTTCTTTGAAGCTTTTCATATTTATAAAAATTTTAAAAACCTTGTAAATTGTGATTTCGCTGTTCCCTATTTGTCTGATTGTTGGAAATTTTACATTCAGTCCACATTTTCTTAATTTTTATACTGTTTACACAGCTAAATTTACTAAATTCCTATTGGCCACACACTCCACCTTTGCCGTAATCCTTTTGGTTGAACTAAATTCGGTCCCTCTCCTAAAGATACGAGATCTTCTCCAGATTCAGAATTCTTTATGCACTGAAGACGGTACGCTTAAGGCTACCGAAACAGCTGTATGCATCGCAAATATTTTTACTTTGGCGTTTCTGATGTAGTAGTTTATTCGGGTTTTAATATTCCAACGCCAAGTCTCCTGTTATTACTTTGATTCCTTGTTATAACGCACCCAACTATTAATCGGGAGGAGTGAGCGCAGCTCGATGTGTAAGCAAATTCTATAAAAAAATTTATTTAGAAAAAAAAAAAAAAAAAAAGCAGTTTAAACCCCTTTTATAATACTTTCGAATAGGGTTATTTTTTCAGTACTTTACGTATAAATCCAGTTATTTTAGGAGTCCAAAATCATTTTAACATATATGTGTTAGAACTGCTGTAAGTATTTATTTTAAAAATATATTTCAATGCAAATTTTAGGATTTGTGTATAAATTATTAGCATTTTTAATTAGTAGCATCTTGTTTTTGTTTCAAATCCTAGGCGATGTACAGTCGGAAAAAAAAAAAAAAAAAAAAACGCAACACTCGCTATAAGTTCGTTATTAATTCATGCAGAAAAATCTAATAGACACCATTCAACAGGAAATTATGTGTTCTTTATGTCAAATTTTGAATTAGGGTTCACTTACATAATAAAATGAGCGCCAACTTTGATTTTTTCAATAGCAACACCCAATTTTGACTTTATATTTGAATTTCTGAGAGTCTGGCAGTGAGGAAATGTATACAGTTTGTAGACTTTACAGTTGTGTACTCTAAAGTATACAGCTGTAATTACTTTAAAGTAAAGTAAAGTACTTTAAAGCATACAACTGTATACTTTACTTTAATATTCATAGAGTTATAACCAAAAATGTGTTAGAGGTTTATCTGTAAATCTAGAAAAATAAAATTAAAGTACTACAAAAGTTATACTAAATTTTACTGTTTCATACCGAAATATTTTTTAAGAAAAACAATATTATAAAAATTAATAATTATAATGTACAGTCAGGGAAAAAAAAAAAACGCAACACTCAACGTAACTTCGTTGCTAATCAATGTAGAAAAATGTAGTAGGTATCATTCGACGGGGAATTGTGAGTAGTTTTAGAAAATGAACAGAAATTTTGAATTGGGGGTCGTCTACATATTAAAACGCGCACCAACTTTGATTTTTTCAATGGTAACCCCCTATTTTTATTTTATATTTAAATTCCTGGGGTCACGACAACGCGAAAAAGTATATTGGTTGTATATTTTACTCATTTTTTCACAGAGTTATAAGCGTTCAAAGTTTGAAGGTGCTAATGTTAAATTCATATTTCAAACTTTTAATAATATCTTCATAAAAAAAATAACTTGATCGATATAATTTTTTTTTTACGAGATACAGTGAAGAAACCCAAACATAATCCATCATTACTTTTGATTCTGGAAAATATTTTTAATTTTGAAAAATATTAATAAATTCATATTCATAAAAATTATGAATTATGACCTATATTAATTTTTACATAAAATGAATCCTAATGCTGAAAAATATCGGTGTGGAAATTTGCAGCTCATTCCAGTTATTAGTTTTCGAGATATAAATAAATCTTTCTTTTGGAGTGGTTTAGGGGGCCGTCTCTTATATAGTTTTGCATGAGATAACGAATCAAATCTTAAAAAATAACAAAGAAAATTAAACAAAATACTTTTATTTTTTATTTACGGGTCAAATTATATAACTGCAGCGTCAAACGCAAAGAAATGAAACAAAAATGATGATTTTTAGACATTAGTGTTATCATCAAGAATTCCTGTTTTCTAAAGAAGACAAGCCCCGCCTTCATCGTTCTTCAAAACAAAACAATACATTAAAGAAAAGTAAATGTGACACTGAGTATTCGTGTTAAACACCTTATTTTATGTTGACAAAAATATGCACAAGTGGTATTTACTTCATCGATTAATTAGTGATTAATTTTGAATCTTTTAAACAAACACTAGAAGAAAAAATTAACTAAATAGGCGGGGTTTACTGTTTTAAATAAAAAAATGGGTTTAATGTGAAATTGTCCAATATAAAAAACGAATGGAATTGGAATGCAAGACAGACCTGTGAAATCGTTTCTTAACTACCGTCATAGTTAAAAAAGGCTTAATCATTTTCTTCATATATTGCTTTATTTTATTTTATTTATTTACTTATTTATTTATTTTGTAGGGGGACGATTATTATTTTAAGGACACTTTATTCTTTAAAATTTTATTAATACATTTTAACTTTATACATTTTTAAAAACATACTTTACCTTTTATAAATATATTTTAACACTTTTTGCGACTGCAGGATTTTATCTTTTTGACAGTAAGACCCGCCTACGGGCGTTATACTCTCAAAATAAAATATTTCAGAACAAATTTTCTGTATTCACAATTATATTACAAATGGATATACATTATAATTATATTCTTTCTAATCAATACTTTTCTATCCATAGTATATTTTATTGCAAAAATATGAACACTGGGTACACACTTAAGAAATATGTAACACACAAATTACGAAAGAAACGCCCACTAACAGAGTTACAGATTTTCAAATGGCGTGAATCTACGTAAGCGGTCGCGAAAGGGTTAATTAAGAAATTCTATTTTCATAGAAATTATAAAACGAATCGTACAGTTCCACAGATTTCAACTGATCCAAAACTGGTAAGTGCGATTAAAATTGTTTAATATTTACTTCATGAACACTAACAATAATTTATCCGAAAAGATTTAGTTTATGCGTTGTTGTGTACACACACACACACACACATATATATATATATATATATATATTATTTCATTTCGTATATTATGTTACACCTACGAAAGAAAATTTAAGCCTTATTGGTGATCAGTACAGCCATAATAGACACTTTTACTTGAAAAATATTGCGCGTTTTTCACAGAGTACTGTATGGAGTAATCGCAAGTGTAATGTATTTAAACAGACGTAAAATTATCTAAAAAAGTACTGAAGTATATATAAATCTAAAAAATTGAATTCAGGATAATTAAGGAACTGAAAACGTGGCAACGTTTTATTAATATAAATATTTTTTTTTTCCTGAAAGATTTCCGGTGTGAAACATTAAAATTTTCTATAATTCTTATAGGATCTTAATTTTATTTTTCTACATTTATAGATAACCCCCTAACACAATTTTCATTATAACTCTATAAATACTAAAGATAAAGTATACAAACAATATACTTTTCCGCACTGCCAGACTCTCAGAAATTCGAAAATGAAGTCAAAATTGGGTGTTGCTATTGAAAAAATCAAAGTTGGCGCTCATTTCAATATGTTGATGACCCCTAATTCAAAATTTGACGGCATATTTAGAAAGTGCTTTGAATTTCCTGTTGAATGATGTGTATTAGATGTTTCTGCGTCAATTAATAACGAAATTACAGCGGGTGTTGCGTTTTTTTTTTCCCCGAATGTACTTTTTTACAGTATCTTGGCTATCACTGATTTCGGTTTTTTTTAAACGCATATACTTAACCCGTTAGTAGTCGCTATAGACAGCGCCACCTATTACAGATTGCACACTTTAAATTTAACTCACACCAATAATTTTAAGAAGTGATGTGATCGACGTTCCTTCGAATTTATTCGCGTGTTATGTATATCAAATGCTACTTCTTAAAATTTTTGGTGGCAATTGAATAAAAAAATCTGGCAAAACTGAAGGATGGGCGGCAAATCGACCAACTAGCGACTACTAACGGGTTAAATAGTTCGTTAGAGAATACATTTTAAATTGGTCAGGCAACGTTCATTGAAAAATGTAGGACATACTTCAAATCAAAAGTGTCATCGTGGCTATAGTGATCACCAATAAAACTTAAAATTTCTTTCACATTATTTTGTAGGTGTCACATAATATACGAATTGAAAAAACTTATATATTATACAACTTTTTTATATACACATAACGATGCATAAACTAAATCTTGTCCTATAAATTATTGTAAGGTATTATGAAGTAACCATTAAAATAATTTAGTAGTACTTACCAGTTTTAGTCAGTTTAGCTCTTTGAAACTGTGCGATTAGTTTTGTAATTTCTATGAAAATATAGTTTCTAAATTAAAATATGTGTATAAAAGTAATTTTTAAAATCTGAAGTATCCTTAAAGTAATAATCCCCCTCCCACCACCAAAAATAAATAAATAGAAAAAATAAATTAATATATGAACTAAATGATTAACCTTTTGACTATGTCGGTAGTTAACATTTTCGCGATCGCTGACATAGATGCACGTCATTTGAAAATCTGTAACTCCGCCAGTGGGGATTTCTTTCGCAATTTGTATGTTATTTATTTCTTAACCCATTTTATACCATTGTCCTATTTAAAAGACAGCTGAAAAATAGCATAGAGAAACATGAATTTGCTTGGTGCGAATATTTTGTCAGCTGAAATATATAATGGTATATATAATCTTCTTCTAGCGTGTTATGTGTCTCACCTCCTCCTCCTCCTCCATCTACAATCTTTGTTTAATTATTACATTAGGGGGAGTGGTTTATCTTCTCTTTGCGGCTGAAAATTCTTTCTGGAGAACTATCATGTAAATAAGAAACTATTATACAGATGAAGCAAAAATTTATTCTCGGAAAGCACTTTTCACTATTGAAGAGAACACTAAAACTTATAAGTACAAATTTCATCCTCTTTATTTCAATGTCCTGCGTACAAAGTGGGTAACATTACTTATACAGAACATATATATTAGATATAATATATTCTGTATAAGAATATATATATATATATATTCTGTATTAGTTAAACCTAAATAAACTAAATACAACAAAATTTGAATATTTATATTAAATTTTTTTTTGTATTTAGTTTATTTAAGTTTAATTAATCTTAAAAAAATCATGTTTTCTCAAATTTGAGCAAAATATGTAAATTGGGATAAAATGGGTTAAGTATATACCCAATATTCATATTTGTACAAACAATGTAATATGGATACAAATACTTTGATTAGAGCGCGTATAATTGTAATGTATGTCCATTTGTAACATAAATGTGAATACAGAAAATTTTGTCCTGAAATGTAACTTGGGAGAATAACGCCCGCAGGCTGGCCTTAGTTTCAAAAAGACAAAACTATGTGGTTGTGAAAGTGTTAAGAAGCGATTTAACAAGTCTCCTTTACATTTCATTACCATTCGTTTATTTATATATTTTTTTAACCCGTTAGCAGTCGCTACCGTAACAGCACAGTTAGGCTTAACTTATCCACAGTACATCTTAAGGACGTTTCTGGGATGTCTTTTCATCCAGAAGACATCTTGAAGATATCCTGGGGAGGCGATGTGCTGTCTGGGTAGTTGGTCGATTTGCCGCCCATCCTTAAGTGTTGCCAGATTTTTTTATTCAATTGCCACTAAAAATTTTTAGAAGTAGCATTTAACATACATAACACGCGAATAAATTCGAAGGAACGTCGATCACATCACTTCTTAAAATTATTGGTGAGAGTTAAATAAAATGTGCACTCTGTAATAGGTGGCGCTGTCTATAGCGACTACTAACGGGTTAATTCACAATTTTTAGGTTCCAACTATTTCTCTATTTCAAACAGTAAGCCCCGCCTATTTAGTTGATTTTTTCCCCCTTCTAGTGTTCGTTCAGGGCCTGATAAAGGGGGAAGCTCGCTCTTCACACATTATTTATACTTACACCGTTATTTTTTAACAAATACTTCCCTCCTATAATAAACAGAAAATTTTCATTAAAAATTATTTTAAAAGAATTCAGGTGTCTAATAACGGTGAGTAAATTGGATTGTTTTACACCGTTCATTTTTTATAAAAAATATGTCCTAGTCAAAGCGTGGAATTTCTATGACATGAAGTAAAAAATAATTGTAAAAATATTCCGGTATGAGCGAGCTTCCCCCTTAATCAGGCCCTGTGTTCGTTTAAAGCATAGCTGCCAATATTTTAATATATTCCGGAGTAATTTTAGCTCCGCTTCTATTTCGTACCAATTATTTCCTAAAAGTAATTTTTTCATATTTTATCGAAGTTATGTACTGAAGAATATTTGTCTATAAATAAAGTGGTGCGATATAAAGGCGGAGCTAAAAGTACTCCGGAATAAATTAAAATTTTAGCAGCTATGTTAAAGGATACAAAATTTATCACCAGTAATCGATAATGCAAATGCTACTTGTATATAATTTTGCCAACTTAAAATAAGGGGTTTAATACGAATACGCGTAGTCACTTTTTCTTTTTCTTTTCTATATTATTTTGCTTTAGAAGAACGATGAATGACGGGGCTTGTTTTCTATAGAAAACAAAACTTTGTTTATTAACATTAATATACTTGCCAATATCCTAATTATTATTCCGTGGTATCGTTAGCTACGCATTTCTTTTCACGCCAATATTTTTTTTATAGTATTAATTTTCTTATTTAATTGTAATTAAATTTGGAGAATATTACTCTTTAAATTTACTGGTGTGATAAAAAGGGCGGGGCTAACGATACTACGGAATACTAATTGGGATGTTGGCAAGTGTGCATTAATGTCTAAAAATCCCCTTTTTTGTATCATTTCTTTGCGTTTGGTGTTGTTGTTATACTGTTTGACTCGTAAATAAAAAGTAAAAATATTTTGTTTAATTTTCTCTGTTATTTTTTAAGATTTTCTCCATTATCTCAAGCAAAACCTCTTAAAAGACAAACATCTCAAGCCGCTCTAAAGAAAGATTTATTTATATCTCGAAAATGACCGTATAACAAAGGCAGCTTTAAAATACACTCCAAGGGGGAGAACAGATAGAGGAAGACCACGTAAAAGATGAATTGAGGCCGGAACAGGCCTTTAATCGTGTTGGACATCATGATGGTGAAACTAATAACAGCAATGAGCTGCAAATTTGCATCCCCATATTTGTCAGCATTAGGATTCATTTTATGTCAAAATTAGTATTGGTCATAGTTCATATATATATTTTTTTTAATATGAATTTATCAATATTTTTCCTAATTAACTCTTTCGCGACCGCTAACGTAGATTCAAGTCATTTGAAAATCTGTAACTCCGCCAGTGGGCGTTTCTTTTGCAATTTTTATTTCATTTATTTATTATAAATATACACAATATTCATATTTGTACAGTCACCCAAAAAAAAAACGCCACCCCCCACCTAATTTCGCCGTAAATTATCGTAGAAACATTTGACTGGTACCGATCGATTTGTAATAACGTCTAGTTTATAACGGTTTAGTTGAATTTTGCCTAAGGGGTCGTCTACATATTAAAACTGGCATTAACTTCATTTTCTTCAATCGCAACCCCTATTTTTGACTTCATATTCAGATTTCTGAGATCAAGGCGGTTCGAAAAGCATACCTATTTATATACCTGAAATCAATTTTAAATAGAGTTACACGTGAAAATGTATTAGGGGTCCGTCTATACATTTAGAAAATATAAATCACGATCTACCACCCAGTATACATTATTTATTAAGTTTTACACCGGAAAGAATTTCAGAAATGTTAATTATAAAATAAAAAAAAAATGACTAAATCACAGAACTTTCTCAGTTAGTTTATGAATTAAAAGATTTTTATTGGTTTCTATTGATTAAACATCAGATAGTTCACTTCATACGAAGAAAATTAAATAGCTTGAAAAAAAAAAAGATGAATGGTTTTAAATTTGTTTGAAAATTCAAAATTATTTTAACTCAAGCTGCCGTATAATTGTCTGAAACGGCGGCACTCAACCTGGTTCCCACGGCCGTTTCACAGTGACAATGGGAGTTTGTTCTGATACTGCAGTACTTTCATTTTCTTTAATTGACTTTTTTAAAATATTAAAACAGATTTTTTTATTTTTATTTTTATTTTTTTTTAATTAATTATTATTATTATTTTTTTTTTTTCATGACATTATTAAAAACTTTTACATAAATCTCCACGATATTCTTTTGCTTTTATATTTTATAATGTGTAACAAATTAATACGTAAAATAATAAATCCTACTACTTAATGGGATGTTCTAAAATTCTACACTTTAACACAGATACCGAAGTGGACGGTGGGTGTAGAAAGGCTGACTACCCTTAATCTAAATCTTCACTTGAAAAGATCAAAATGTTACATAACTCTTTTTTTTTTTTAAGGAAAAAAGAAGAAGATAAGGAGGAGAAGGAAAGATCAAAACGAATATAAAGCATATTAAACGTTAATACCCTTTAAACACTGGAAAAAGGCGGGGTTTTGTATTGTGTATCATTTGGGAGCTGTAGAGTGCCAGAAAATTACTTTAAAGGGTATTTAAAGCAGCATTATATTTAATACATAGGCTATTCAGAAAAAAAAAATACCATTCATCTGGTTCATGAAAAATAAAGAACATTTTCTGGCATTGCTCTATGTATATACATTCTTGTCAACCTATCCCGGAAGATTACTGGTCCCGCCCCTTTCCGTACATTTTTTTCACATCAGTCTTTTTAGAGCTGTGTCAGCCATCGGTGGCTGACACTGATCTTTCCATTTAGGCTAAGTCAGCCGGCAGTGTAAAATATGATATAAAACTACAGAACTTACATAGTTTTAAGTAATTACTGACAATTTATTTAAAATTTACTTCATGTTTTTTTTTTTTTTTTTTTTTTTTTTTTTTATTATTATAGGATTTTTATAGGATTATATCGTTAAGGCCTAATGGGGTTTATTGAAACTCGATAAACATAACACGCTTCTAAGCAGCACGTGTGGCCTGAATGGGATTTCCATAAGAATTCGCGTGGCGCTCAATGAGTTAATCGTAAATGTATTTGAAGTTAATTACTCTAAAAATTAAATTGTGTACACACAGGGGCGGGAACTAACAATGTTACGGGTTAGGTTGGCAAGTATGCATATATATTTTGCTTGATTTATAAAAATTTATAACACATTTTCTTCTTTTTTTTTAGTATTTTGTGTTTATATCTCTCATTAAAAATAAATACAATATTCATATATAAACATTTCCATACAGTAATGTATATAAACATATTGATTAAAGAAGATTTGTTGATATTATATAATTATTCTTCTATCTCTATAGTATATTAACACAAATATATTTTGTAAATTTCGCAGCATCGAAAAACAGCAACATAGCTTCCATATCAAGGCTTAATGTAAATAGCCACGCCTTTTCACAAATTTTCTAAAACTATAAAACTATAATATAAAACAAAATAATTTTGCATATTTGTAATTAAATCATTTAAGTTTTGTCTTCAATAATCGATGTAGTAAATACCATTGTGATTTATGCATACCAGCGTCACATATAGAGTCAAATAGGAATATGCAAATTTGTCTTTTTTTTTAAATAGTGTTTCAGCGAATCAGAGGCGGTCTTTTCTTTTGAAATTCTTTCACAATCCCTCGCCTACATTGTGATAACTTTACAAAAATATGCCAATTTGTATAATAAACATCGAAATATTGCTTAGGAAACAATAAAAATAACATAAAGGTAAATTAAAATAGTTTTCCGTCAAATTATATACAAGCATTTACTTATAGAGGATACAGATTATAACAAGTGACGGCCCCCTAACAAGAATAAAAAGTGAAATATCACTGTAACTCAAAAAATAATGTTAGGAACGAGCTGTAAATTTGGAAACCCATGTTTTTGATGATGCCCGTTCTATTCGTGCAAAAATTTACATAGGTCATAATTCATAATTTTTTCAAATATGATTTTATTAATAATTTTCATAATTCAAAAAAAATTTTTAGCAAAAATTTGCATGGAATATGTTTGGGTTACTTCATTCTAACGAATAAAAAAAAAACAGAATTTAAATATCATAATTATTTCGGAAGATATGATTTAATGTTTGTCACATTCATTTAACATTAGCACCCCCAAACTTTGACAGCTTATAACTGTATGAAAAATTGAGCGAAATATATAAACTATACCATTTTCCGTGATGATTTGATCCAAAGAATTCAAATAAATTATAAAAAATGGGGGTTACCATTGAAAAAAATGAAGTTGATGTCAGTTTTAATATGTAGACGACCCCCTAAGTAAAATCTAACTATAACATTATAAACTAGACGTTATTACAAACTGATTGGTACCAGTCACATGTTTCTACGATAATTTACGGCAAAATTAGGTGGGGGGGTGGCGTTTTTTTTTTGGGTGACTGTACAACCAATATACTATGGACAGGGCCTGATTAAGGGGGAAGCTCGCTCATACCGGAATATTTTTACAATTATTTTTTACTTCATGTCATAGAAATTCCACGCTTTGACTAGGACATATTTTTTATAAAAAATGAACGGTGTAAAACAATCCAATTTACTCACCGTTATTAGACACCTGAATTCTTTTAAAATAATTTTTAATGAAAATTTTCTGTTTATTATAGGAGGGAAGTATTTGTTAAAAAATAACGGTGTAAGTATAAATAATGTGTGAAGAGCGAGCTTCCCCCTTTATCAGGCCCTGACTATGGATATAAATACTTTGATTAGAAAGAGTATAATTATAATGTATATCCATTCGTAATATGAATCTGAGTATATAAAATTTTGTTCTGAAATATTGTAACTTGGGAGAATAATGTCCACAGGCGGATCTTACTGTCAAAAAGACAAAAACATGCGATCACGAAAATGTTCGAAGTATTTTTCAGAATCAAAAGTGATAACGGATTATGTTTGGGTTTCTTCACTGCATCTCGTTTAAAAATGTTATATCGTTCAAATAATTTTTTAAGAAGACATTAATAAAAGTTTGAAATATTAATTTAATATTAGCATCTTTAAAGTTTTAACGGTTATAACTCCATAAAATATAAGTAAAATATATAACCAATATACTTTCTTGCCTCGTCATGACCCTAGGAATTCAAATATAAAATAAAAATAGGTATTACTTTTGAAAAAAATCAAAGTTGGAGATGGTTTTGATTTGTAGACGACACCCAATTCAAACTTTCGCTTCCTTTTCTAAAAGTTCTGACAATTCCCAGTCGAATTATACCTATTACGTTTTTGTGCCTCGATTAGCAACGAAATTACACCGAGTGTTGCGTTTTTTTTTTTTTTCTCGACTGTACTTAAGTTAATAGCATTGCATTATTTACAAGCCTTATTTTTTAGTATGAAATCTCAGGAGCTGTATTGCGCAGTTTCATAAGCATTGTTTATTTTTTTCACAACTGTTTCCTTTGTGAAAATGGGATTTTACAGAAAAGTGTTTACAAATCGTATTTCATTCCTTGCCCCATGTATAACTGCCAACATTTCAGATTTTTTAATCAAATTTATTTCTGGTATATTTTTTAAAATTAGATTAATTTCTGTTAAAAACAGGAGAGTTGGTAACTATGTATACATATTCCTGTGGATTATTATTCAGCATTTTTCGGCTTATTATTTCCAGTACGGGTATTTTATTCATTCCCCACAGAATCTGATAAGTGTGTTCGAAGTCGGGTTGGGAGATTATGTTGTTTTGGGCTGTTTTTCATAAATTTCTGCTAATTATAACTTATAAATAGTTTTATCTTATTAAACTTTCTTTATTTATATGGCCCGTCAAGTAGCGGAATTGCTGAAGCAGAGTTGCCAGATTTGGCCACCTTTTTATTCAATAGTCACCAATAATTTTTATTTGTAACGTTTGGCTAATCACTTCGAAGATTAGTAGTTTATTATGTGTATCAAATGACATTTCTCAAAATTATTGGTGAGTGTTGATAAAAAAAAAGACCAAATCTGACAACGTTGGGTTGAAGTAATAGTTTTAAATTATCAGGTGTTAGGTTAAAATTTCATTTCAGGAACGCTTTTTGCAGTCGTTAGAAATCCACTTTAAAGTTCCCCGTCTAATGAGCATGAATCATGCAAAAGACATAGTCCTTAGAGCGACATCAAAACCCAAACTGGATTAATTAGACAATTACAGGAAAAATACTCCATTTTTAAAATGTTAGAAATCTAGTAACCGTCACCGTACCTTCGTGCATGATTATAATTTCTGATTCCACAGCCGCTATTATACATTTTAAAATAGTGGGTAAAAACTTTAAAAAAAGAAAAAAAAAAAAAAAAAGAAAGAAAAAGCTGAATAAATAATAATTTTTTACAAATTAACAAAAGTTAACTAACACTGGCGTAAAATGCACGAAAAATAGTTTAGAGAAATACATGGAATTCCAAAAAGGGATAGGGTTAAGAAGTTCGGCACCTATGACAACATAGAAACAATAAATTCCCCGCCAGTTCCAAAGACCACACATGCTAAAATCTAAATATTTTCTTTTTTTAAAGCATTCTTTAGATGACTGCTTCATATCATGAAATTTCCGACAATTCAGAAATTAAATTTCATGAACGTTAGAAATCTTTGCTAAAGATCCATTAATATTTTTCAAAGCCTTTTCTGGTACTATCCAAATATTTTTTAAATAGTAAGGCTTGAAGAAAAAAAAAAAAAAAAGGAAAAAAAAATATTCTGCTATTTTGTGTTAAACAATGGAAAAAATTAAACTTTTTTTTTTTTTTTTTTTCATTTTAATATCTAAAAAAGAACTTTAATATATATATATATATATATTTTAGAGTAAGTAAAAAGAAAATCCTTTTTTCTTTGAGTTCGATACTTATTAGGTGTTTTTTAGAACTTGCATAATTTGAATATTTTCTGGACAAAACAATGAAAATATTGATTGTAGCCGTTTGAGAAACCAAATTCTGTAAAATAATGATATAATTTCAAAAATTTCGTGATCTTCTTTCCGCCAATAATACGTTCCACAGAAATTTCCGATTTTACACATATATATTACATGTAGGTGGCTATGAATAAATTTGCCTTTAAAGATCCTGTAGCTAAAATGTAAGCGGATTGATACAAAATTATGTGTATGAACTATACACAAAGAGAGTTTCGAAAAAAATGTACACGGGATTCCTTTCTTTGATATTGAATCAGCAAATTCATCATATGAAATGGCAAACACGTAATGCATAAGCAGAGACTCCAACATCCTAATAATTATTCCGTAGTGTTGTTAGTCACGCCCTTTTTTACACACCAGTAAATTTTTACAATAATAGTCTCCAAATTCAATTACGATTAAATAAGAAGAAAAATACTCTAAAATGATACTGGTGTGAAAAAGAATGCGGGGCTTACAATACTACGGTATATTAATTAGCAGGACTGCCAACCATCTCATTAATAAGCGTAGACTTGTTAACGCCCCTTGAAAATACGCTCCTTTTCCCACACCACTTTATATCTAGAGCAATTCTCTCCAAATAGTGTTACGATTAAATAAGAATGAAATTACTCTAAAAAATGACTGGTGTACAAAAAAAGGCGGTGACTAAAAGTACTACGCTTCATAATGAGATGGTTGGCAAGCATGAATTAGTATGTTGGAGTCTCTGCATAAGCACTTTAACATTTATCTGATCGTCATTGGTCCCAAGTAGATCATTCTCCTTTGATATTATTGAAACCTTCAGATGCAAAGTCAACTTAAGAGCAAATTAGAAATTATTTTTATATTATTTAAATGATTTAGTACTTTTTTAAAGGAAAATGTCTCATTTACAGTCAGAAAAAAAAAGGCCACCCCCCCACACACACACACACCTAATTTCGCTGTAAATTGTCGTAGAAACATGCGGATGGTGTCAATCGATTTGTAATAGCGTCTAGTTTAGAATGGTATAGTTAGATTTTGCTGAGGAGGTCGTCTACATATTAAAACTGGCATCAACGTCATTCTTTTCAATGGTAGCCCCCATTTTTTTAAATTTATTTCAATTATTTGGCTCAAATTATCGCGGAATTTATATATTTTGCTCAATTTTTCATAGCGTTATAAGCTGTCAAATTATGGGGATGCTAATGTTAAATGAATGTGACAAACATGAAATATCTTCCCAAAAAATCATTATATTCATTTTTTTTTTTAATGCGTTAGAATGAAGTGATCTAAATATATTCCATGCATACTTCTGACAAAAAAAAAAAAAAAAAAAAAAAAAAAAAAAAACATTTTTTGAATTATGAAAATTATTAATAAATTCATATTCGAAAAAATTTTTAATTATGACCTATATTAAATTTTGCACGAATAGATCAGGCATCATAAAAAATATGGATTTCCAAATTTACAGCACGTTCCTAACATTATTTTTTGAGTTACAGTAATATTTCATTTTTTATTGCTGCTGGGGCTGTCACTTGTTATAATGTGTATCCTCTGTAAGTAAATATCTGTATATATTCTGACAAAAAATTATTTTAATTTACATTTATGTTATTCTTATCGTTTTCTAAGCAACAGTTCGATGTTTTTTATACAAATTGGCATATTTTTGTAAAATTATCGCAATGCAGGCGAGAGAATGTGAAAGAATTCCAAAAGAAAACAAGCTCCGCCTCTATATCGCTGAAGCATTATTAAAACTTTTGCGACCGCATGTTTTTGTCTTTTTGACAGTAAGATCCGCCTGTGGGCGTTATTCTCCGAGGTAACAATATTTCACAACCAAATTTTCTATATTCAGATTCATATTACAGAAGGATATACATTATAATTATACTCTTTCTAATCAAAGTATTTATATCCATAGTATACTGGCTGTATAAAAATGATTATTGTGTATATTTTTAAGAAATAAATGACATACACATTGTAAAAGAAACGCCCACTGGCGGAGTTACAGATTTTCAAATGATGTGAATCGACGTCATCTGTCGCTAATGTGTAAGAAAAAGTAGTTCGCATTTTCGTATTTGATGCTGTGACGCTGGTATGCATAAATCTCAATGGCATTTACTACATCGAATGCTAAAGATAAAACTTAAAGGATTAAATTGCCAGTATGTAAAATCATTTTGTTTTATTTTATAATGTTTTAGAAATATGTGTAAAGGCAGGGTTTACGTTGCAAAAAAAGAATTTGCCCTATCCTGAAATGCTAAGTCTTTCTTTTTTTATATTAAATAACTTTTCCTAGTTTCTCACTGCTAAAATTCTATTTTAACCCTGTTCTCTTTATTTATTTATTTATTTATTATTATTATTTTTTTTTTTTACTTGAATATTATAGGGTTCGTACACCTCAAATTAAATATTGTTTTAGGAAACGCGGTTAGGCGAGGTGTTTTTGAAAGAGCAACACGCATTCAACAATCTTTTTATTTATTTTTTTTTTCTTTCTTAAATTATAATTAATATTTAAAAAAAATTATAAGATTTTTTAAAACAAATTTTCTGTTTTAGTTTTTATGTGAAATTTTCGCATTTGATTACTGCACCGTTACTAACCCAGGTAGCACAGTATGGTATTTTCAACGTTGAACAAACGACAATGCATTCCGTTGAATTATCGTTTTTCCGTAACGTTAATAATCTGAAAATATGTCTCGTTGATTTCCTCATCTTTCAACGGTTGTTTTAATACATTTTACAACGTTAAAAAAACCGTTGTAAAAGGGTTGTACGAAAACGCAATACTGCCGTTTTTTTTATAACCTAAAAAAAAAGTTGTAAAATGGTTGTTCAGAATCGCAATACTGTCGTGCTTTTTATATCAGTTTTTTCAACGGATATATTTTTCAACGGATATATAGATATGTTTTTTGCGTAAATATGAAAAAAGTAAAGATTTACAAAAGTACAGTTTTAAAAAAGAGTATTAAATATTTAAAGTTAGATCGACCCCTGAAAATTTAAGACGAGAATTGAAACATAAAATTAAAGAAGGGAAAAAGAAACACTCACTTCATTACTTGAAAAGTCTTGTTTAAATAAATACAGCATCCACAATTAGACGAGAATTCTGTAATTTTTAATATTATGCTAGCAGGTAAACACACCCAAAACCAAAGAATATTATAACTGAGCTTTAAAGGGAATTTACCAGCTAGCAAGTTGTTTGGAAATTACGTAAAATGTCAGAAAACTTTCGTACAATTTTAACAGGAAAGCGATATTCATCTTCTTTCACATCACATTCACTTTCAAAATGGCACGCGTCGTATCGTAAGACGCTTTTAAGGTTTGCCACAATATACTTGGCGATTTTGCATGTAGAACGGGAGGAAGAAAGCGTACATTAGAACACCTTCGTTAGCTACGGTTTCCGAAAGCCAAAGAACATTCTACTATACTTGTTAATATAATTTGCCGAAAGTGTCCCTTCTTATCATGTTAGAAGTTCTTTCGCAGCACACCATATCTTCTAAAACTCTAAAGAAAATTATATTATAACACGCACATCCCGCCAATTCACAATCGTGTATCGATATCAAGTTGAAGAGATTCAACGTCATTTGACAGAAATAATGACTTATAAAAAGCACCTATTAATTCGTTGAAAAAACATACTTTTTATTAGAATCAAAAAGGAAAACAAAATCTAATAAAATACCTATTTTAAAACGTCGAAAAAATAACAGAAAAAGTACAACCATAAAATAACGTTTGTTATAGGTTTTCTTTATTACTGTGTAAATATTCGAAATTGTTCAGTGAGAATATTGCGAAATAAAAACTATTTTTCAACGGACATAAAATAACGTAACCAATTTTTCACTGTTCAGACTTATTTGCAACGCTATAACAACGTTATGTGTTACCTGGGAAACTTTATGTTCTTTAAATTTTATCGCATGGCGTAACATAATAAATTATTATATATATATATATATATATATATATATATATATATTTAATAGAGAATGAAATAGTGGAATATATATTATATATTTATTTATTTATTTATTATTTTTCTTTTTTATTTAATAAAATCTGTTATTGAAACAAAAGGCAATATTATTTATTTCCGATTATCCTAATCTCGACGTAAAATTCACATTTATTATGGAAAAGGGTTTTAAAACAAAGTGATATGTCTTATTAATTTTAAAGATATAGATGTTACACATTTTAAATTAAGAATTCCCGTACAGCAGACTACTGTATAACGCGTCATATTCATTCTGGGCAATAGAAAATCGTGTTATGTGGGACATACTTTATCAGATCAATTTACGCGAATTCAGTTCAATACTGGAATTTTTTATTGTATTTTATTTTATTGTTTTGATTTGATTTGAATTTTATTGTTTTCTAAGTAAGATTCCGATGTTTACCATAGAAGTTAACCTATTTTTGTAAAGTTAATGCATTGCAGGTGGGAAAATTTGATGGCATTCCAAAAGAATAATAAACCACACCCTCTCGCTTTTTCTGAGACAACACTTTACTTTAAAAAAAATGTTTCTTGTTTCCTTAATTTTATTTTGTTTGACTCTTTAAAGAATTATAGCATATATAAACGAATGAAATTTACCGTTTTGATTGTTGATGACAAAATTTCAGTTATTTAATCATGAATTTGTTAATTAATTTGATGTTTTAGAAAAACGTATATAGGCGTGACTCAAAATAGGAATGCTTTTGAACAGTATCTCCTTTTTATTGAATATTGAATATCCTTTCTCAGATTTTTGTTCAGATCTTGTTATACATATTTTTGTATATTGTAGGTTTGTACGCCTCCAATTAAATGTAAAACTTTATAGTAACACTTTCATGCGGGGCTTACTGTATAAAATAAAAATATATCCAACAGAAGAAGATAATTTTTTTTTCTTAAATATTAAGCACTTTTTTTTTTTTTTTTTTTTTTTTTTTTTTTTTACCGCTATTAATTTTATTATTACAATTATTCTTTTATCTTGCTATCTAGATCTTTTCTTACCGAACATCGTAGGGTTCATATGACCAGAGCCTGATTAAGGGGGAAGCACACATTATTTATACTTACTCCGTTATTTTTTAACAAATACTTTCCTCCTATAATAAACAGAAAATTCTCATTAAAAATTATTTTAAAAGAATTCTGGTGTCTAATAACTGTGAGTAAATTGGATTGTTTTACACCGTTCATTTTTTATAAAAAATATTTCCTCGTCAAAGCGTGGAATGTCTATAACATGAAGTAAAAATATTCCGGTGAGATCGGAGATGATGTGTGCTTCCCCCTTAATCAGGCTCTGCATATGACTCAAGTTATTTAAATTTTAAAGTATTAAGTGACCTAATAAACTGTTCGATGTTTATCAACCCATTTTATCCTATTGTTCTATTTAATGGACAGCTCAAAAATAGCATATAGAAATCAGAATTTGCTTGGTGCTAATGTTTTGTCAGCTGGAATATATAATGAATATATTAAGCTTCTGCTAACGTGTTATGTGTCTCACCTCCTCCATCTGGAATCTTTGTTTAATCATTGCATTAGGGGGCGTGGTTTATCTTCTCTTTGCGGTTGAAAATTCTTTCTGGAGAACTATATAATAAAGAAGTATTATACAAATAAAGCAAATCTTTAAACTCACAAAGCACTTTTCACTGTTGAAGAGATCACTAAAACATATAAGTGCAAATTTCATCCTCTTTATTTCAATGTCCTGCGTACAAGGTGGATAAGATTACTTATACAGAATATATATATTTTTTTTCGAATTTTATTGTATTTAGTTTATTTAGGTTTAATTAACGTTAAAGAAATATATTTTTTCTCAAATTTCAGCAAAATGAATAAATTGGGATAAAATAGGTTAAAAATAAACTATTTAAAACTTTTTAATTCATAAGCAAACATAATACGTTCTATAAAATTAACTTTGTTTTTCTTTTTATAATTAATGTTTTTGTACTTTTTTTCCGAGATGAATTTTAATGAATAATGTCCATTCTATGGTAGATCATAATTTATTTTTTCTAATTGTGTAGATGGACCCCCTAATACATTTTCCCTTGTAACTCTATCAAAAATTGATTTAAAGTACATAAATAAGGAATTTTTCCGAACCGCCTTGATCTTAGAAATTTGAATATGATATCAATAAAATGATACTTTTAAAAAATTAAAGAACACGCTTTTATAGAAATGTGAACTAAAAAGCATAAAATATCTATCTTAGCATTAAAAAGCAGGGTAAGAGAAAATTGTGTGAGTGGCACACCATAATATTTACCTACACTTAAATCTTTAATTAAATAATTTCGAATTAAACAAAAAGCATTTTTAAAAAAATCTCCCCTGACTGGGCTCGAACGTTAGACCGTTAGGTTCATAGCCCGGAGCTTTACCTCACAGCCACAGCGTTCACGTTGAGAAAGTCTTTTTTTACAATATAGATTTTTGTTTGCTCCCAGAGCGGTTACAAACATGCATACAAACATACATACAGGTGAAGCTAATAAAAGCGTGTTAAAAATAGGGGTTGATATTGAAAAAAATGAAGTTGATGCCTGTTTTTATATGTAGATGACCCCTTAAGCAAACTCTAACTATACCATTATAAACTAGACGTTATTAGAAATCGATCGGTTTCACACCCACGTTTCTACGATAATTTAAGGTGAAATCAGGTGGTTGAGGGTGGGGGTGGTTTTTTTTTTTTATTTTTTGACTGTACATTCGACGACGATTAAATAAGAACACATTTATAAAAAAATTCCGGTATTAAGTCTCTCTAAAAAATCGGTGGAGTTGCCGCCTATGCGTGTTAGCTCAGACATAGAATTTGGTATGAAGCCAATCAAACACTTTCGCCAAAATATTCTGTTTAAAGGGGAAATTAAAAAAAAAAAAAAAAAAAAAAAAACGAAAACTCTGCGTATATATCGGTAGATTTTTCAAATCTTCAGATCGACATATTTTTCATGTACTACGATTTTAATTACCACATTTTCTGCGTAAAGATTTTCACCTTATTTACAGGGTTTGCATTACCCCGTTTGATTTGTAGGAGTCTTAAACGAGTATTTTTTGACGATAACTTTCCTCTTAAATTTATAGTCTTCTACTATATTATAGTCTTCTTTTATCTGAATTTGAAGTAAATGTGTCCTCTACATATTTGCTAACATCTCCTTAACATTTTGATGACCGCCAGAGCTCGAAATCCCTGCCTTCTTTTCAGGAAACTTTCATTGAACAGAAATCTCTACCTCTTTTGCTACCACTATTTTTATGTAATAACTTCTATACTCATACTTGCCAACCATCTCATTATGGAGCGTAAAATTTGAAATATCCACCTTCTTTTTCACACCAGTCATACTTTAGAATGATTTTATTCTTATTCAATCGTAACAACATTTAGAAAGAATTACTCTAAAAATTAAGTGGTGTGGAAAATAGGGCGTTAACAGTTTTATGCTTATTAATGCGATGGTTGGCAGGTATGTCTATACCATTTAATCATGACACTTCAGTATAAAAACACAGTAAATATTTCTGTATGAATATAGTGGTGGCGAAGAAGCGAAAAATATTTTATTTCTGAAAGTGTCCTGAAAAAGGGCGAAGACTTTGAACTCTGGTGACCGCATATTTTCCTATTTCTCTTTGTTAGCTTCGCCCTTCGGCGTTTCTACGAAACGCTACATAATTCAACAAAAAATATATATTTCGTATTCATATTTAACCCTTTGCGGCGCGGTGTCAGCACCAGTGTTGCCTGACATGACGTATTTTTTATTCAATAAACAGCAATAATTTTTAATTGTAATGTTTGCCTAATCATTTCGAATATTTGTAGTCTATTACGTATATCAAGTATCCTCATCTAAATTAATGGTGGACACTGAATAAAAAATTCGCCAGATATGGCAACACTGGTTAGCACTGCTACGACTAAGTTTCAAATGCAAAAATTCATTCATTCAAATTGCACCCCAAAGTTTTAAATCACTTAGATTTTTATTACTTCGGCATCCGATGAGGTGTAAGAGAAAAATATGTACACCGATAGCAACGAATGAATTAATTACGAATGCACAAAATTGTTTTAAAAATATGTATATTGTTTTAAAGTAATGGCTTTTATTTTTAATGAAATGAGTTAACTTGTGATCCGCCAATCAAGTTGAATCAGAATTAAACAAGGCTTCTACATTATAGTTAAAACCAATTGTATCAGAAACAGTTTGACCATATCAAAGCCATAGCAAGAAGCGTATCCACATTTGGTAGAAAACAGTGAAAATTCAAAATTCTCACAAATACGCCTCAGCTTAAAAATAAATAAATAAATAAATAATGGCAAAGAGAATGAATAAACAGTTTGAAAATCCCCATAAAGAACAAATGTTACATAGACAGTAGTTAGTGACAGAAAGTAGTATATATTTGCATGATTCATGAGAAGAACAGAAATTCTATTTGAAAATAAGATAATATTGAATCTTACAAAATTAAATACTATTGTTATGTTGAATTTTTTAAATTTGGCAGCAATATATGTGCAGTAAATTCAATAAAACATTGTTTAACTAATATGTCTTTATAGAGCTCATGACTAGTCACGTTAGATCACAGATGCCAAGACCCTGGTCTAGTGAGACAAAATTTTTATTAAAAATTATATACATTATTTTAATCATTAAACTACATCTAATCTATTAATAATAAACAATTTAAAGCTGTTGTGTGTTTAAAAAACCCTTTTTTTTTTTTTTTTTTTTTTTTTTTTTTTATGAATTCCGTTTTCTTTTACGGTAGAGAAACTAAACCCAGGGGAGAAATAGTTCCGCATTTTCTGCCACCAATATTTCTACACAGAAACATTTATCATGTTTTCATAGTTATTTTTGTTATTTTATAGAGTAGAAATTTTTGAAATAAAATACTGGTGGGAAAAAAAAGTAACTCTTTCATTCCTGTAAAACATGTCCCATTCGTAAGTACTAACTTAACATCTTTTGACTACCGGAAAAATTTAATAGAAATATTTATTTTATTTAATCAATGGACTGTAATGGTTTTCACTGATAAAGTAAAACAAAAAAAAAAAAAAAAAAAAATCAAAATTTTCCGATAGTCAAAAGGTGCTAAGTTGGAAACTATAGTTCCATTAACCCTCAGTCTCTCTGTATCGGTAGAATAATGAAACTTCTATGCTGAAATTTTCGCTGTTTCTGTAAAGGCTGGAAAAAATTGAAAAAAAGAAAATTGGAATGAAAAAAGGACAAACTCTATCAGCGCTTCGGTAAAAATTAAAATGTTGGATGCGTGAAACTCTTTTTCTGTCATAAAAAGTTATAAGGTAAAAAAAAAAAAAAAAAAGAAAAAAAAAACTTATTATTATACATTGATTTTAGCTTCAATATCAGAGTTTGAGAGGCTTTGCTCTTTAACTTGGTGGACGAAGGTGCTGGATTTGAACCCAATTCCCGCTTGTCGGCATAGTCATCGGATTTTCCAGTAGTTCTCTATACTGTAAAAAAATCATTTAATTTTACCACAAAAAGTACTGCCGATCAGTGTGCCAGCGCATTTCTCTAAAATTTACAGCTTTTTTGTGATTTGCTGGTGCCATAAAATTATCGAACTGCTGTGTAGGTTTTGCGTCTAAAAAATTAATTAATTAATTAAAATGAAACTACAACTTGGATTTAAAATTATTCATACTAAAATAGTAGCGTCAGAAAATAGAGAGAATCGACAGTTAAAGGGCAATTTAATAAACAATTACTACAAAACAAAATGGATTTATAAATAGTTAAGTTATATAATCCTTGATGAAATATGTGAAAATAATTATGTGTTCTTATTTTTGTGAACCAGTATATTAAAGTAATCCATTCTTATAAAAAATTTCTATAACTGTAAAGAATATTTATTTTATTGAAAAAATCAATTTATTATTGTATTTTATAAAATCGTGTGTTACATTTGATAAATATATTTTTTCGAAGAAAATCATATTACTGTCAGTCTTTTTTGACAGAACCTTTAAGATATTTCAAACTATTGAAAGCCAAATGTAATTTTACTTGTTATTGTGTTTGAGAATTTTGCTTTTTAAATTTAATAATCTGTCACTTGCAATAAAAAAGTATCAATAGTTTCTCATAGTATTATATTTTATTATGTAAAATATTATTTAAAATTTCGTCATACATGGTAGAAATTTGTGTAAATTATAATAAAAACATTTATGTTTAGTATAAAAGGATATAAAGTAGGAATAAAATATAATAGTTCTTCATCATATGTGTGTAATACTTTCACAAAGAAGATGAAATCCCGTAAAATAAAAGACAATCATTTCACAGATGATGCATGCAGAGCTGCCAACCTAATCCGGCAAATCGTTAGTACCGCCCCCTTTTCTACACCACTTAATTTTTAAAGTATTTGTTTTCTTAATTCATCGCAAATTTATTTGAAAAGAATTACTCTAAAAATTAAGTGGTGTAGAAAAAGGGGCGGTACTAGCAAATTGCCGGATTAGGTTGGTAGGTCTGTGCATGCATGGCCACTACTGGCATATTTAGTCAGCTGTATATTTGCAAACTCATTTTAAGGAAACTTTACATGCTATATTAGATACATCATACTGCAATCAAAAAGCAAAAATATTGAAATATAACAAAATATGAGTACTTTTACTAAATAATTTTTAACGGCGCATGCAGTTTCATTTGCATAATTTAATAATGTAAATGTATTATGCTTCTGATATGAAAATCCCGAACAAGTATAGTGAAAATTCAGCAAGTTGTACGCCATAGAACAAACTACTATTTAGTTGCTCTCCAAAAAAAGCTAAGCTATAAAGGGTCTTACTCACATTTATATTTTCATTAAATCAATGATTAATGTTCGTTAATTAAAAATAAATAATGATACCCCCTCCCCTATCTCTTCCTTAATTTTGAGAAGAACTGAAATTCACTTCATTCTATGGCATACAACCTTTTGCATTTACACGATATTTGTTTGTAATTTTTACATTAGTATCAAAATACTATTGGCTGTTATATTATGAAAATGAAATTTCTGCTAAAACTTGCGCATGTGTAGTTAAAACTTACATAGTAAAAATGTTTATATTTCCTTATATATTCAATGTTTTTTTTCATTCTGATTGCAGTATGCTGTGTCTAATTTAGTATGTCAATTTTCTTCAAAGTGATTTTTCACTGGAATTAATACCCCCCATGTTATAGTAGAAAAAGTGGCAAATTTTCGCACTTTTTTAAGGAAACCGTTTTCATATGTTCATGAACATTTGTGGTAGCCCCGAAAAAAATTATACAGATAAAAAAAAAAAGCCTCATAATCACATATTACTGTTAGAATGCATTTCGAGCATTATTTTCTACAGGGTTAACCCGTTAGTAGTCGCTAGTCGGCCGATTCGCCGCCCATCCCTTCAGTTTTTATTCAACAGCCACCAAATATTTTTAGAAGTGGCATTTTATATACAGTCGGCTGCAAAATTATTCGAGCACTAGCCAATAATTCCTATATTTAAAAAGTACACTTAAGACTGTTTAGCTAAGTAAATCCTTGTCGAATCATGTTCTTAGACTGATTAAGAACATGACTCGACAAGGATTTATTTAACAAAGCTGTATTAAGTGTACTTTTTTTTGGCAAGGATTATTGCTAGTGCTCGAATAATTTTGCAGCCGACTGTACATAAAAAGCGAATCGACTCGAATAATCGTCGATTATGTATATCGACTGCCACTTCTAAAAACTTTTGGTGGCTGTTGAATAAATACTGAAGAAATGGGCGGCGAATCGACCAACTAGCGACTACTAACAGGTTACGTTTTTAATAGTTACCCTTTTGCTTTCGTAGCAAAACTTTCACTGAAATGTATGAGGTATTACATCATCGCTACACTCCTGAAGTTTCACGACGATTTTTCTAGTACTTTTTTGTAATATTTGACAAAAGGTCTAAAATCGAAAATGTCCGGCCATTTATGGATACGTAGTGTATGAATGTTTAATTTACTATCAAATACAACAAATATCTTTCCTAAAAGTGACTCGCAAATATTAAATAAAATGTCTGTTCCAGTTATCCACAGTGATCTATAATTACAATGACTTTTGTCTCGAATGATCCATATTACATATATTTCACAATAACAATGCAAAATTTCTTGTATAACTCTGTTGCTCTCTTATATATTTGGCAATTATTTCTTATAAAAATTTGAAATTATTTTGTTGAATATGTTTTTATATATATTTTCTTATATAAATGATTTCTGTGGCTGTAATTTCGGCTTTATGTTTTTCGGGACATGTCGTCTCCTCTTATATCATTCCTCCAAGCGTAAAACAATACAGATGATGTTTTCTGAATATTATGCAGGTTGTGTCACTGGATACACAGTGACTGATAAGCAGCAGCTTTAACCTTCAGGCATGCAAATAACACATCGTACGTTATCCATGTTTCTGGAAAAGTTTTTTCCGTAAGACAAAAAGGAGACACACAAAATTTTAAAGAAGAAACAGAATGCTTAGGATCACCTTGTACAAAATAATACATAAAAAGTTTTTTAGCGAAATTATGTGTTTATTAGGATTTTTTTTCAATTACCTTTGTTCATTTGATTCCAAATTTCATGTATATTCATGGGGATATAAAGTGTTTGTTATATATATATTAGGTCGACCGGAAAGCTCTGTCCGTTTTTAGAATAAAACAAAATAATAATTTTTCCATACCTTGAATAAACTTTATTGAATATTATAGTTGCTATCATTATTTATAACTTATTGCCAGTGTGATGGCGATTCGTATATTCCATTTTTTAAAAATGCCTTATCCCCAAGGCGAAAAATCAAACCAGTGCTTGTCCGACATTTTTTTTCTTTTTTGAATTTTTTGCCCTGAAAAAAAAAATTGTAAGGACAGAAACAATTAATAATCAGAGGGTGCTAGGTCCGGGGAGTATGTTGGATGCCACAGAACATCCCAGGCTATTTCTGTGAGTTTCTGACAAGTCCCCTAAACAGCGTGTAGCCTGACATTATCATGAAGCAGTATAATCCCCTTCTTGTTAAACAACACTGGCCTATATTTTTGGAGTGCTGTTTTTAAATTATCTATTTGCTGGCAGTACCTCTCCAAATTTTTCTTTTCGTTTGATTTTAACAACTCAAAATCTATTGGTCCTCTAACATCCCACCATATACATAACATTCTCTTACTCTGACTCTACTTCGGTTTAGAAATAGAAGGGGCAGGTTTTCTGGGTTCCAAATATGCCTTTTCCTTACGATGTCTTCATAGGTAACCTCGACGTTTCATCCCCAGTTATCATCTGGTCCAAGAAGTGTTAGCTTTTGTTCCATGCAAGCAAAGATGTGTTTATGATGACTCGATCATTTAAATTCTTCTCATTTAATTCATGTAGCACCCATTTCGACTATTTCCACACTAATCCTCGTATCCGAATATGGTCTGAAATGGTTTGCTGAGCTAAATCAAATTTTTCCGCAATCTTTGATGTTGTCTAAAAAGGATTTTACTCTAACATGATTTTGACAGTATTGTCGTCGATCAAAGATTGTCACCCAGAGCGTGGCTTATCAGAAAGTTCAAAATCACCTAGTTGAAAGTTTTCGAACCACGTTCTGGATGTTCTATCAGAAACTATACTTTCACCAAAGACTTTCAATATATTTCGACACGCTTCTGTGCAAATTCTTCCTTCTTGGAATTCGTACAAAATACAGTGGCGCAAATGAACTTTTTCAGCAGCCATAAGTACACGATCACATTTTACTTAATACTAACATGAATCATCTTCGTTATAGTTCATTTGCTAGGTCAGCATGCATGTCATTCGCTGATAAAAAAAGAGAGACAAGTATGCGTCAAATAAATATGTGCATGCTTGTTGAAAAATGTTGTAACTAGAGTGGATAGACCTTTCCAGTAGATCTAATATATATATATATTTATTTACATAGTGCTTCAAAAGATTTCCGACAAACTTTAAGATAGGTCAGGCATTCTGAAACAAATCATTTTTACATAGAAACATATAGGTGGAAACGTCATGCATGCTCACTAGAGGGCGTTGTTTGGTCGAAAGTAAATTAGGCAATACGAGCTCCTGAACAGTGGATTGGCAAGAGCAAACCCTCGCCTTCCCCCCACAATCCGCCGCCATATATTTCTTCCTGTGAGGATTCATGAAAGCTCTTGTGTACGAGAACCCCGTGACCTCTGCTAAAGAGGTGACACGAGTATGAGTTATTGAAAGTGTCTGAGAATGACCTGGATTGCTTGAAAGCGTTCGCCAATCCATGATTTATCGTTGTGAGGGTTGTATTTTGAACAAAGCCAGAATTTTGAGAACCTTCTATAACATTGTGCACACAGTGTTTAATAAACCTGTTTTTGTAACCCATACTTGCATTGATTCTTTTTGTATTTTGTCTCTTTAGCGCGCATGCATGACGTATCCGCCTATATGTTTCTATGTAAAAATGTTTTTTTCGATATGCCTCACCTGCCCTTAAATTTTGTCTTAACACATTCGCTGCCGATCTCACGTGACTGACATCTGAAAAAACACTTCAAATAACACGCTGGCGTGAGATAGGCAGCGAATGTGTTAATTCTTTTAACCCCTATTTATATGGAAGATATCTACACTACATATACATTAGGCACAACATAGTGCAATCAGGGCATAAAAATATTAAATATTTGATAAAATATGAGCATTTTTGCTAAAAAAAATTTTAACTGCGCATGCGCATTCGTTAATAAATTCTTTTACAGAATCATTTAATTCAAATAAATTAAGATGTTTATATCAAAAAGATATCGTAAAAGTTCAAAAATTTATTACAGTCAGAACTAACTGAATTTTATTTCCTCTCCTTTTCTTCTTTTTCTTCTTAAAAAAAAAAAAAAAAAAAAAAAAAACTATAACGGGTATTACCCAAATACTTATTTTAATTCAATAAATGATAATATAGTATAGGTGAATTGTAAATAAATATTAATAAAGGCCCTATCTTATTTTTTTTTTTAAGTAACTGAAATGTAGTCCATTCTATCGACGAACATGTTTTAATTTTTTTAGAGTTTTCGTATGAGTAAGGAAATACATTTGACTAGGAGATTATCTAAAAGAAATCTTGCTAACATTTGTACACGCAGAGTTAATATTTATTTCGCAAAAATTCTATTTCAATAAACGACAAACTAGTAGATCCAAAAATCAGGAGCCTCTACGTCATATTTGCATGACACATTATTCAACAGATCATTTTTATTTGTTCCGTATTATATAATACACACACACACACACACGCACACACACATATATATATATATATATATATATATATATATGTGTTACGTTCTGAATAGCATTTTTAGATCGATTAATAATCTTACTTATCTGGAATTTAGACTTTCCTTTTCATTTATAGATCTACATTCTCCTGACTTTTATTTCAGACGCATCACTTCGACGACGTCACTAAATTTCCCCTTCTTTTTATACTTTACAGTGTTGTTTAGTTTTAGTTAAACTTTAAACTCAAAACTAAAACGTCTTCTTTATGAAAAATATAACAGTCGTCTTATATTTATGAAAGAGCGGTTAAAATCATTTAGCATGAAAAAATACATATATTCAAATTTATTTCCCCTGAGTTAAACGAACGTTATAGAAATATTTCTCTTTATGCATGTACTTTAAATTTAAAATTAACGTTTCTTTTATTGGAAAAAGGAGCAATTTTAAATTGTGTTATAATTTTGTGACAAACTGTATATTTCATTTTAAAAATAATAATTCTTTCATATCTGTTGATAAGGTTTCTCACAAAGAGAAATAATGAATTTTAACTCCCAGCTGCAAGAAATCATCGCGAAATTTTTTTAACGAAATTGGCTTTATAAGTTAATTTTTTTCTTCTAACTTCGTTCTTGAATTCTGGGAGAAATGAATGTAATTATCTTGATATTAAAATTGGTAATAATATGATTTTGCGTATTTACGTTTATTCCTATAAGCGTCTTCGACGTTACATAAGGCAGTATATATATTTTTTCTTTTTTTTTTACATATTGATTTCTGAGTATAAAATTTAAGTGATAAAAAGTCAAAAAATTATACTTCTAAATATCGTAAGGATTTAGAAGAACGCCACAAAAAAAGAAAAGTTTGCTACTTAAAATAGTAAAACATGTGGCCGTGAAATTGTTAATTTCTACATTTGCTGTCACATGACGACAGATTTGTAGTACAGAATAATGAGAAAGGGAATTCATACAGTTTTATGATTTGCCTAAAGAGGCTACCAATTAATTACAATTCTCTAAAAACAGCGTCAAATTACAGACACAGAATAAGTGCAATGGAAAAAAAAATATGAATTGGGGTGAATAAATCGCTGTAGCTGAACATAAATTAAAAATATTTTACTTTAAATCTATTGGGATTAAAAGTTATGATTTTTGTAAACAATTAATCTTGTTTTAAACGTTTCGAAAACTTGGGAATTAAGTCCAACCAAAATTGTGATTACTAATGAATATTCCACCGATAAATTAGAAAATACATTGTATTTTTATGTCTAAAAGCATTTTGTATGTATTTGAATATATTCTTTGAATTTGCAGACAATATATAGACCTGCTAACTATGCTAGTTTATCCGTAATGGTATTAGGCCCAGCCTTTTTTTACACACCAGAGTAGTTGTAGAGTAATATTCAGCAATATGTTCTCATGATTAAATAAGAAGACTATTGCTCTACAACTATTCTGCTGTTTAAAAAAGGCGGGGCTTAATAGCATTACGGATAAACTAGCATAGTTAGTCTAAAGATACCCAAGTAGCACGGGAACGTTCTGTGAACGTCTAATAACGGTTACAGTCGTTCAAACACCGTGTTTCGTGTCAAGAGAACGTTCGATTAGACGTTCAAAAATAGTATTACTTAGAACGTTCTGAAAAGGTTTGCTTTGTACCATCTAGAAAACGTACAAGTCTAGTTCTATGAAAAACGTTCAAGTGTATCACCGTCGTAGCACGTTCTGTAACAGTGTGATTATAACGAATATGAGAAAATTCCTTTTTTTTTTTTTTTTTTTTTTTTTCTTTTAGTTTTTTTTCCTTATTTTCAGTTTCAAATTTTTTTGACATGTAGAATAATCATTGAAATGTAATAGAGATGCGGTGAGAAAAAATTACATAATTTTAAACTTTAATTATATGTTATTATAATCATAATAATTATTTATAATTTTATTTAAGTTTTATGTTGTTCAATTCTGTCAAACACATTACTCCAGATTACTTTTGCAGATATTCATTATTATTTGTTTCTTAAATTGTTAATAAATTAAGTTACGAAAAATTAATTTATTTTATTTATTTATTATTATTATTATTAATATTATTTTGTATATACCAAGAAAAATTTGTTGGTTAATTGGGAATTTTTGATCTCCGGTTTTCCATGGGCTCTTGAGATGTCCAGAACACAATTCTATCATTCTTTCAAAATGCCAGTCTGTCTGTTTTTTTTTTTTTTTTTTTTTTTTTTTTTTTTTGTGTGTGTGTGTGTGTGTGTGTTATCAAAGTTTTGTGGACTCTGTATCTCACAAACCAGTGGACGGAATTTAACCAAACTTGATGTTTAGTTAGACTTTAAACTAATTTGCTAAATATCAGGAATATTTAATTACATATTGACATAAATATCAGCTTTGGTGCTCATTAGCCTCTGGAATGTATCACCAGATAGGGTTCGCTTCTATTCTGTAAATTCTCCGTTTTATGGGGAGATTATATCTCAGCTTCTACGGTGCACAAATGCACCAAACTTAATATGTGAAACAGATATTATGTAACAGTACGCTGATTTAATTCGGGTGCATATATTGACCAACTGGTGGCGCTGCTCTCCTGTAATTTAACCCAGTTAACGTAATGGCAATAATTCAGTTTTTGTGATATAAATAATTATAAATACACTGAACTTGGTATGTAAAATTAATATCATATAAAACTTTGCAGAATAATTTTGCGTGCATATCGGACAACTGGAGGCACTGGTATGCTGCAAATTAATTTTATTCAAGGGAATGGAACGCAATAGCACATTTTCTATGATTTATAAATGCTCTAAATTTGGTACGTGAAATAGATATTACGTAAATTTTACTGATTCACTTCGGGTACATATCAAATGACAGGTGGCACTGTTACGTTTCAACTTACGGGAAGCCTGTACCTCACCTTCTATAATACGAATACTTATCAAACCTTGTATGTGAGACATATATATAATGACAAAATGTGCTGCTTCAGTTTCCGTATATATCCACCGACGGATGGTGCTTCTATTGCTTTCTGCGATTTTTCAGATATCTGTATTTCAGTATTTTTTGGTGAAAAATGTACAAAATTTCATACATAAAAATGTTAATTATAGAAACCTGTGTTGATTAAATTTTTATGATTAAATTAATAAATTTTAAAATTCTATGGATGCTGTATCTCACGAACTAATGAACGTAATTTATTCAAACCTGGTACTTGGACTGTGACCTAAACTGGTGGCGATTATATTTGTTAATAAATCGTTCAATAGGTGGCGCTGTCATACCATTATTTTCAGAATTTTTAAATGTCATAATCGGTCAAAATTTCGTATAAACGTGCATGAGTCAGCATTGTTTTTAACTTTTCCCTGGAAAATTAAATATGTATATATATATATATACATTTATATTAGTAATATTTAATTAAAAAAAAATTTGGGCAATTTGTATAGTTCATCGCTTTCGCTATTGTATTAAAATTTTCAATATTCTTGCCAGAAAAGTCGTCTATACTTTTAAAGCGAAAGGATGAACCCTAAATCTGTGATAATTTAAAACAAAGTTATCGACTTTTCACATTTTTCATTATGTAAAATACATTTCTTAAGATACATATTTTGTATACCGTAAAATTGATTTTTTTGGATATTTAGTGTTATATTTGTTTGAGATGAAAATCGTATACATTTACCATGGAAAATAATTTTGATAGATTATTTTAGCAAATAATATTTGACATAGACCTGCGCAGGAAAATATAGAAGAAAGTTTTAGGATGGCCTCAGTATAATAATTTTTAAAAAGGTTAAGTTTTGAACAGTATGAAAAATATTTATTAGAAACGGGTGTTATTGAATAAATTGCTTGATCGACAAGAAAGTTTCGCCGCATGTAAATGCCATCTGCTCTGTTTTTGCACAGGAAGTTGGTATTTCTTGGCGTGGCTCGTTGGATCCAAAGTCCTACTGTTTGCTTACTTATCACATATTTTGTATTTACATTCAGATTTGAATTTAACTTTCGTTCGGATACACTACAACAGCAAACAGCTTCAAGATACAGACAGATAAGTTCGTTCACTTACTTTTCCTTTTTATAAAATTTTCATACGTATGCATTGAAATCTTACAAAATTTATTAAAATTTATCAAAAAAACATATAATATTTTAAAATTAAATTTGAAATTTTTTAATTTTTTACATCTTTCACGCTAACTGCTAAATTTATTTCGTTCGATATTTTATTATTACAGTTCAACGTTGTAGTTTAAACAAACCCATGCGAATTTTTCGAACTTTTCTTTTCTTATTTACTTTTAAAATTTGAAACTCATAAATATTATACCGAATTCCCCATCTAATTAAAATATTAATTTACCAGAAGCCAAATTATTATTAGTACCAAATTAATATTGTGCAATTGTGAGACCAAGATCATTCAAAGAAAGGTTTCAAAATAAAATTCATGGTTGAAGTACCAGTTTCATACTTCCGCAGGCAGTACAGTTATAGTATAGGATTTCCATGATGCCTTTTAAATTTTTGTCGCGATGTTGGTGATGACTTTTTATTTATTTTGGTGTATTTTGTTAAAAAAAAAAAATAATAATAATAATTCTTATTTTGATTATATTTTTATGTTTATGATTTTTAGTCAATTTATGACAATTATTCATATTCTGTATAATCTTTAAAGTATTTCTATGTTTAAAATGACGCTTATAAAGATTGAAGAAGCAATTTTTAAAAATACAGTTTTCCATAAAACAATGTAAGCAGACAAATTTCGTAATTTTTTCTTATTAGTTCATTGAGTTGAGTCCGCATGCTTAAATATTGTTCATTTTTAAATATTATTTTTTATCCTCGCATATTTCAATAATTACACTACTATATCGTTTCGGCAAAAATTAATTGCAACTGATCCACGTTAAAGAAATATATAGATAGATTTGATCATGTTTGATCGTTTTACATTACACTGCAGAAATGTAAAAGCAGGGAGAAGTATTAAAAAAGAAATAGTTACTAAGGTGAATCTTAATATTGCTAAATATTTTAAATTTTGAAGTTTATTTATTTAATTTTTATTTATTTATTTGTTTACTGAATAAAATTTTAATTAATTATTTATTTATTTTTCAGAATGTTTCACCATATTTTATACTGTCATATTTCACTGCATGTGTACGTAAAATTTATAAACTCAAAATCAATAATTTAAATAAATTTCGCATACGCATGATTTGAAATATGAAAATATTAAGTAAATTTCACTTAATCTATTTAAATAAAAAAACAAAATAATAATAATAATATATATATATATATATATATATATATATATATATATATATATATATATATACATATATTTTTTTTTTTTTTAAACGTATTTAAAATACACCGCTGTTCAAAATTAAAGGAACAAACCTGATTTTTCATTTTCTTCTTTTATGCATAACTTTTAAACAAATAAACACATGGACATAAAATTTGGATGTCATGTTCGTTATCATAGCATTAATCGAATTTTACATAATTTTAGAATAAGTGATAATTTAAAACTAATAATTATTAATTTTTCTCAAAAGTAAGCTTTGGAAAAAATTAAAAATTTCAACAATTTTAGCGAAGAAAACTTAATGAAAAATTGTGTTAATGATGCATTATAGACAAGTGAAGACGCACATGCCCTCACATGTTAAACAAAATCCTAGTTTTACTTTCTGTGTTCACTTTTCTTTTACTTTAATAACGGAATTTTTGAAAAAAAAAAAATAATAATAATTACTAATTTGTATAAACTGTGATCATCACCAGAATAATAAAAATGTCGATAAATAATTTAATAATGAACGCGTTATCCGATTTTCATATTTCTATGTAAAATTTAAAAAAATTATTCACACGCGAAAAAATGAAGAAAGAAGAAGAAACAAAAAAGTGACTACATGAAGAAATATACGGTTTTAATCTAACGCATGGATGAGATGAGCCTACATTTTTAACCTATCTGTAATGCATCTTCATGACCATTTTTCATTAAGTTTTCTTTTCTAAAATTGCTGAAATTTTTCATTTTTTCAATGTTTACTTTTGAGAAAAATTTACTGATATTTAGTTTAACAATTATTACTTATGCTAAAGTTATATAAAATTCGATTTATGTTAGTTTAATAAACATACTATCCAAATTTTATACTTCTGTGTTTGTTTAAGAATTATGTGGAAAAAAAAAAAAAAAAGAAAACGTGAAAACAGTTTATTGTTTAAATTTTGTACACTTGTGTACTTCTTTTAACTAATTTTTATTAACCGTCTTCAAAAAAGAAGGAAGGTTCTCAATTCAAACCGTATGTTTTTTTGTATGTTTGTTAGCTTATAACTTTTGAACGGATGCTCCGATTTTGATACTTTTTGTTTTGTTCAAATGGTCTAGGTCTGAAATAGGTCCCATTGTAATATCTTTACGATCTAAAGAAAATACAGGGTGCCCCAAAAAATCAGTCCCAACACTTTTAACTGCTAAACGGCTGCAACTATAGTGATAAAAATGGTATGTAAGTATAGCAAAGTGGCCATGCAGTATAAGGTTAAACCGCTTGCAGCGCCACCTGGTGGAAAATAGCGGAGTTAGTGTTCCTATCTCAAAAACGGTTCTAGAGAAAAAAGTGAATTACAGAGTTGAAGAGTATCATCGATTTAGTACAAAAAAAAAAAAAAAAAAAAAAAAAAAAAAGTTTAGACATTCATGCTAACGTTCCTATCTCGGAAACGGTTCAAGACAGGGGGGGAAAAGTGAATTATAAAATTGCAGAGCATCATGGCTTTAGTACGAAAAGATAGTTTAGACATTGATGCTAAAAATACAATGGTAAAAACATGTATTTGTTTGTTCGCAATTTCTTACACTATGGACACTTGAGCTACATTGGACACGTTGTAGCGTAGCTGGTGAGACATATGCTATATAGTTCAATATACGGTTACTTGATACATTTTATTTTGTTGTAAAGATCTTGGTCTGAAGTAGGTCCCATTGTAATATCTTTACAATCTAAAGAAAATAAAACGCCATCTGGTAAAAAACAGCGGAATTAGCGCTCCTATCTCAAAAACGGTTCAAGGTGGGTGAAAAGTTAATTACGAATTTGTAGAGCATCATCGATTTACTACGAAAAGTCAGTTTTTAGGCATTATTGCTAAAAATAGAACGCTTAAAACGTGCAGTTGTTTGTTCGCAATTTCCTACACTGTGCTCGCTTGAATTACGTTGCACACTTTTCAGCGTAGCGGATAACACGTATACTCTGTGGTCCAAAGTAATGCTACTGTAAGCGGTTACATCGATTAGCGCAAATTCGTTTTCAACCAACTTCAGAAAGGAGTGTGTTCTTAATTCGAGCTATGTGTTGTTGTTGGTGTTTGTAAGCGTATAACTTCGTAAGGGATGCTCTAATTATCCGACTTCAAAAAGGAGGAGGTTCTCAATTCAAAGCGTATGATTTTTTGGTTTTTCTTTTTGTTTGTTAGCTCATAACTTCTGAACGTAAGATCTGATTTTGATACTTTTTGTTTTATTGTAAAGGTCTTGGTCTGAAATAGGTCCCATTGTAATATCTTTACGATCAAAAGAAAATACAGGGTGCCGAAAAAAGTCAGTCCCGACTCTTTTAACTGCTGAACAGCTGCAGCTATAGTCTTAAAAGTGGTATGTAGGTATAGTAAAGTGGACATGTGCTACGCGATTCAACCGCCTGCAGCGCCAGCTGGTGGAAAACTGTGGAGTTAGCGTTCTTATCTCGGAAACGGTTCAAGACAGGGGGAAAAAGTGAATTATAAAATTGCAGAGCATCATCGATTTAGTACGAAAAGACAGTTAAGACATTAATGCTAAAAGCAGAACGCTTAAAACGTGCATTTGTTTATTCACATTTTCCTATTTGGTGCACACTTGAACGACATTGCATATGTTGTAGCGTAGCGGATGACATTTATGCAATGTAAAATTTAAAGTATGGTTATTGTAAGCGGTCACATCGATTAACGCATAGACGTTTTAAACAGACTTCATAAAGGAAGAGGTTCTCAATACAAACCATGCTTATCATTGTTGTTGTTGTTGAAATTTGTTAGCTTTTAACATCGTAAGAGATGATTTAATTTTAATACTTTTTTGTTGTAATGATCTTGGCCTGAAATAGGTTTCATTATGATTTCATTAGGATATAAACTAATTACAGGATACTCACAACACAAAAGTCTGTTCTCACTCTAAGTGCTGAACGCATGCAACTACGCTGGTAAAAGCAGTATGTAAGTATCGATGTTGAAACTTCTGTCCGTCAGCTGCAATACATATTTTGCTCTTTGTTTGAACTTTACGCTGCGCAATTTCCAGCGCAGCGGCTGACACGTATTCACTGTAAAGTTCAATATGTATGCCTAACAGAATTTTTGGTTACGAATACAGCGTATCCGTTCTTTACATTTCTAAAGACTTTTTAATTTAACGTATGTTCATTCAATAGAGAGTTTTTTGCTCATATCCGATAAAGGCAAGAAAAGTGACACAACTTAAAAATGCAGCATTAGCATTTGAGAAAATTAAAAATAACTTGACTAGAATAAAACTGGCACAACTGTCTCACGAGTGGATGACTTTCTAGATGGAGATGTAATTTTTTTGTCCACATTCGGTGCATTTCATGTATTTTTCAATGCCATAAACTATTTTTTGAGTTATGCCACTTTTCTTGGAAGTTGTGAGTTGTGAATTTGCCGGCGAACGTGTTTTGATGTTTTGCTATATGAATAAGTTTTCACTGAAAAGAGAAAAATAAAATATTTTTGTAAAAAAATAGAACCGACTCCAAACAGCAACTACTGTTCAAACAACTAAAAAAAAAAAAAAAGGGGGGGGGTATGAAATGGCACTGTAAATTGCGCCTAAAAGTATAAAATAATTTCCTTCGCCAAAAAACCGATAACACTACAATTAATCTTAACTTTTGAAGTCGGCGCAAAATTAAATAAAAATTGATAACTTTATTCAATACAAAAATCAAATTCTCGTCAATATACACATCTCACATGTCACCTGGAAAACGCAGCTGAAAACTACTTTGATTCAAGAAAAGAAATAAGATTTCATAAGCAGCAAAAGTTGGCGAAGATGCTGGTATCTGACGTCCTTGGTGAAAGGAAAATCGCAAAATTATCTGGCAAGCATATTTAATTTCTTTGGGATATCATGATTATTGTGATAAAGTCTATTAAAAGAGTAATCTATAATATGAAACAATACATCGTACAATATATATTTTGAAAATATACATCTTGCGTTTATACTTTTGCATTACGTTTTGATCGCCAAATCCAAAAGCCACCAAGGATGATAGTTATCTAAGGAAAAATTTGCAAAAGAAACTCTAACTTCGTAGAAATATAAATACCGCATTGTAAAGAATGTTCACTGTTCTATGTAGGTGCTACTAATGGACTAATTGTATACAGTGATAAAATAATAAAGGAAACATGAAAATGAATCATTCGCGACAACAGCATTTGTTGCTATCTACCTAAAAACAAACCTTTAAAAACTAATTAAATTTTATTTAATTTTGCGCCGACTTCAAAAGTTATGATTAATTGTAGTGTTATCGGTTTTTTGGCGAAGGAAATTATTTTATACATTTAGGCGCAATTTACAGTGCCATTTCATACCCCCCCCCCTTTTTTTTTTCTTTTTAGTTGTTTGAACAGTAGTTGCTTTTTGGAGTCGGTTCTACTTTTTTACAAAAATATTTTATTATTTTTTGTTTTCCATTGATTGTGCATTATTATAGTTTAAAAATAGAATATGTAACATATCTGGGCATTAATTTGAGATTTCATTGATAATTTAAAATTTAATAAAATACTTTTGTGTTTGAATGCCAAAAGTTTGCAGTAAGTTTCAAAATTTAGACATAAATATTTTTAAATTTTTTTGCTTAAGAGCCCTCTTCACTCACCGCCGCTGCAAGCCGAAGCTAATGTTATTCAATGGGAAATTTTTATTTACAAATAACTTATTAAGTAATGCATATTTTTAAATTCTGTTTTCACATTATGAAAATTCCCAGCTGTTAAATTGACGGACCTTTTTTAAAAAATTATTTTTTTAATTTTTAATATATTTTACTTCGAAGCTGCAAAATACGAATTTACAATATGTGATTTTTTTTCATTTTGCAATTTCAAAATAAAATATTAAAAATTAAAAAAATACTTTTTCAAAAAAGGTCCGTCAATTTAACAGCTGGGAATTTTCTGAATGTGAAAATAGAATTTAAAAATATGTATTAGTTAATAAGTTACTTGTAAAGAAAATTTCCCCATAGAATATCATTGGCTCGGTCTACCGGCGACGGTAAGTGAAGAGGGCCGTTAACTTATTAAATTAATATCCAAATATGGTTATATTCTATTGTTAAATTATAATGATGCAAAATCTAGGGGGGGGGGGATAATAATTAGTTAGCAGGGGGCATATTATCTTAAAAATTTTCAAAATATTCCAGAACTTGAATTTATTTATTTGTTTGTTTTTTAATTCAAATATTTATCTAGAATATTCAAAATACTTGATCTTTTGTTATACAATATTTCAATGCATGTATTCAAAATTTTATATTACTAAGACAATTATTTATGAAAAATAATAATAATAATAAAAAGATAAAATAAAAACTACACAAAAAATAAAAAAGAAAAGAAAAGAAAAATAAAGGAAAGGAAAAAAAAAAAGAAAAAAATAAGTAAATAAAATAAACAGACACTATATAATTCAAGAACTCGAAGCAATTGTTCCGGGTCGAGAAAAGACACAACCCTTCATCAACCGAACAAAGTAGGCACGAGTGCTGCAAAAAATCTGCAACGTAGCTCTTGTATTTGCAGCACTCGTGCCTATTATGTTCGTCTGACGAAGGGTCGTGTCTTCCTTCGACCCGAAACAATTGTTGCGAGTTCTTCCATTTTATTATACATTAAATACATTTTTAGCACGTTCAAAGAACGTTCAAAAATTGTTTACATAACGTTGTGAGAACGTGTGTATAGAACGTTTCTACACTATTTTAGAACGTTTACAGTACCTTTTCTAGAACGTTCTGAAAATGTGTATAACGTTTTGAAAACGTTCTAAAAACGTTTAGAACGTTCTGAGACCGTATACATAGAACGTTCTCTGAACGCTTCTCTACACGTTCATTGAACGTTCCCTGAACCGTACTATTGTACTTTTTCAAGATGGACAAATAGACGTCTATAACACGTTCAAAGGGAACGTTCTTAGAACGTGTTTGCAGAACAATATTTGAACGTTTAGAGAACGTTTCGGTGCTGCTTGGGTACTCTCTAATTTTGAGTTCGTTACAAAATAAAAAATGAAAGTGCTTTGGCGCCATTTGATTGATATGAAATTATTAAAATGATATATGGCAAGCCATCTCAACTATTTATCTTAAATAGAAAATTGTAAAAATTATAATATAGTTCCTAATACTAGCAAAAAAATATGTATATGACCATAGATATCTCTCTCTCTCTCTCTCTCTTTTTTTTTTTTTTTTTTAAACACATTTTTGACCGGTCACGAGTTAACACTTTCGCATCCACTGACGTAGATCAATACCTTCTAATCAAGGCCTTCAAACCGGAAAACCAAAAGTGGTGTGACGTATGAGCATTTGGGCCAGTTATTTCACACGTAATGCGAGCGTCGAATTCGAAATTCGAATACTTTCTTATTAGAAATTTTAAATCGTTGATGTCGTTTACCGTGTTTCTGATAATTTTCCTTAAGGCTAAAGAACTCGAGAGATTTTAAAATCAACGAATCAAGTTTACAACCAAAAGTAAGTGTTAAATACTTTATTTTATTGTATAATTTTTTTTTTGTAAGCTTTGTTAGAATTGTAAATTGGCAGAATTCTAATACATTATTATCAATCTTAGTTTTACGTATCGTTGTATTATAAAAATAAGCATATTTAATTTGTCTGAACTATAATTGTTTACATATATTTTTAATGTTAAGCACATACTAGTATCTTTATGCACATAATTGCAATGCTTTAAAGATGGTTCAGAAGTGTTTTGTACCTGGTTGCAAAGGAAACTATTCAAATGGTATCAGTATTTGGATTTCCAAAGGATGAAAATTTACGAAAGATTAAATTATCATTTGCAACATTTTATCTATCTCAGAACCAAAATATAATATTCATACATTTTTATATTTAAAATTTTTAATGAGATGAATTCAAAAATTTAAAAGATTATTTGTTTATCGGTTATGTATTCTAGAAATATATATATACATTTTTTTTTCCAGTTCTAAATAAATAAATGTTTTTTTTTTTTTTTTTTTAATGTTTTTGGCAGATGGTTGATAATTGTAATATATAATAAAAAAATGACTTTTTAGTTATTAACTATTTGATACCAAATTTTTCAGAAAAAATTTGAGCAAAAATAATATGAATTTAGATTACTACATACTATATTCTGTTCTCAGTTTAAAATCAAATTGTTCTTGTACGCAATATTAATTATTAGTGATAAATAATAGATATCTTGGTAAATATATATATATATTCAACTTCATCTTATTTGTTTCATTAAAATGATTGATGATTGTAATAACAGGTTGATATTTTTAATTATTAAAATTTTGAATTTTCTTTTTTTTTTTTTTTTTTTTTTTTTTTTTTTCTGAACAAATTTAACCAAAAATAATATGAGTTTAAATTATTAGTTATTCTGTTCCCAATTCAAATCTAATTGTTCACCTGTAGCATATTAAATATTCGTGATAATCAAAAGGTATCTTATTAAAAATATATACTTAATTTCTTATTAATTGTTTCATTCTTAGCACATTTAAATTTAAGAACCATTTGCTATTTCAATTTAAAGAATTCTTTCTTTTAACTATGCTCTATAAATTAAGTAATCGATTGTAAACATTCAGTTGTATATACTATTTCCACAATAACTTAAAATTCATTTTTATTTTCTTCTATTTACGTAAAAATAAAGTATTGGATTTTTGAAAATTTTCTTTATTTAGCTTTTGGTTTTTTTACACGTTTTGAGATTTCTTTAAACCCTTTTTAGGAGATGTCTGACTATGTATAATCAAATTTATATGTTTTGAGTGCTGTGTCTCACAAAATAATGAACCGAATTGTGCAAAAGTTTATATTTAAATGCACTTTGATATAAATTGGTTCTGAATAGCTTTTGGTACCTATCGCCCCACAAATGGCACTGCTATGCTGCAATTTCCCACGATTAAGGAAAGATTATACCTTAGCTTCTATTGTGTGTAACTTTCCCTAACTTGATGTGCAAGTAGTCGATTGTGAAAGACTATGTTTATTCAACTTAGGTGCATATCGGTCAACAGGTAATGCTAGTATGTTGCAATTTTTTTCCTTTTTAGAAAACGCTATAACTGAGCTTCTGTGATATATAAAAGCACTAAACTTGATACGAGCAACAGCCATTATAAACTATTATACTCATTAAATTTGGACGCATAACGTCCGACCGATATCGTTGGCCTGATGCAAATTTCTCTGTTTATAGGCGAGACATATCTCAGCTTCTATGATATGTATATGCATTGTATTTTATATGTAATATGTATGTTATGAAAAACTATGCCGAATAAATTTGAATGTACATGAGATGACGTGTTACTTTTTGTAAATTTGCAAATAGTTATATTTCAGCATCTATTGCTTAAATTATTTTGTAAAATATTTATTTTGAGAAGCTGTGTTGATTTTTTTAAAAAAAAAAGAAAGAAAGAAAAAAGAAAAATGTAATAAAATAAAGATTTATAAAATTTTCAACTGAAACGTATCTAATATTAATTTTGAACACTTTCCAACAAAATTGAAAATAGTTTATGATTTCAATTTGTCTGTCCGCCTTTAGGGTATGTAAATATTTTCAGAATTTCACCAAACTGATATATGTTATTCATGTTCACGATGACATGTTTCCCATTGAAAGTGATAAAAATACCACGATTATTTTTCCCAGGTACACCAAAAAAGAATGCTAATGCCTTGTGTTTTATGGAAAGCATTTTTAAGAATTACAGTTAACATAGTACTGAACAAATCATAATAAAATTTATGTTTATTATCCATATGCTAAAACACGTTTTATAAATTATGGTATGTTAGGCATTAAGATTAACAGGACTACAGTAAATATTTGGATACATTAAGGCTACAGTTAGAAAATGCTGGAATTGCATTTCTGTTTGTACTAATGGTTAACACTTTTCAACAATGTTTAAGAGTGATTATGAATTAAATTAATCTATCTGTCTTTTTGTCTGTAGTGTGATCACGTAAGCAACGTACATTGAAAGTTAAGCGATACAATGAGTTCATGCAGTTCGAAAGTGTTAATAATCTATGCGAACTGCAAGATTTTCTGTTCTTGTTTATACTACTGTATGAATTAAATATCCTTTTTAATATTCATGTCTTTCTTTGACCTTCTTTCTGTATTTATCTCAGTAACTCCAATATATAAATACATACACACAGACACACGTGTATAATTTATAAATTTTAAAATGTTTTATATATTCTGCTTTAAAAATAAGATTTTTTTTTTCTTTCTTTTTTTTTAGGCTCTAATGATAGTTCAAAAAATAACGAACAAGTCTTTTTTTTTTTTTTTTTTTTTTTTTTTTTTTTTTTTGCATTTGAAATCTATATGACTTATTGTCCTATTTAACGAAATAAATCTTATTTTTTGAAATATGAGTATATTATCTTAAAAATTCAATCAGTAAAGAAATATGTCTATAATGGTGATTTCCGAAAACAAATTATTTTTTTCTCTGTATATATTACTTTTTTCCTTTTTACGCTAATTCAAAATGAAATTTGAACAAATGACAAATTTTCTCTCGGATTCATTGTTAAAAAATTCCGATACGTATAAGTAAATGGTTATTTCTCATTAAAACTTTATACTTTTTAGTTTAGTAATTACATAAAAATAATAAATATATTAAATAAAACTGGGAGTAAAAAACAGCATTTGAATAACTATTCCAAGCATATATATTTTTATTAACATTACTAGTAGGCAAAAAGCGTAAACACCAGCAGTCATACATAAAATCTCTTACTTATGCGGGAGAAACACATAAATTATTTTTAAAAGCATAATTTCCCTTTTTGTGTTTACAATTTCAAATATTTCTCTCTTTTAATTATACATTCCAATACTCTCATAATCGTAGTATACTAAATAGCTTCTTGTCATCTCAAAATATTTCTAAATCCATTTACAAAGATGTGCATAAAAAGTGGCCTAAAGCATGTGACGTCACAATCATTTTGAAAGGCCTTGATTAGAAGGTGCTGCGTGGATTCAAGCCATTTGAAAGTCTTTAACCCGTTAGTAGTCTCATATCGGTCTTTTTGACGCCCATCGCTTATAAATTCCTCCTGCAGATCACCCCTTAAAAATAAAGTGGAGAAACTCTGTGTACCTGACCTTGGGAGGATGTCCTCTAACATAGTATGTTTTCTAGTCATCCCTGCTATTTTTTGAGCAGTTAAAAACATTTTACTTTTCAAATCGGTCTATTTGATCGCGACGCGACCACTAACGTTCATTCATTTTTCCCCCATTTCCGGTTTTTCAGACAGGTTAGAGATTTCGGGGAAAAACTTCGCGTGAATTAAAGGCACTTCATCTTTCTCTACTGTCTTTCTTTCGGCTTTTCCCCAACACTAAACAGGGGCGGCAAAAAGACCGACACGCGTTTACTAGCGTTATAAAAAATGACACGACTACTCTCGGGCTAAATGCACCAGTGGGCGTTTCTTTCGCAATTTGTATGTTATTTATTTCTTAAAAATATACCCAATATTCATATTTATACTATCAATACAGTATAGATATGAATGATGTGATTAGAAAGATTAAAACTATATAGTTTATGTCCATTTGTAATATAAATGTGAATACGAAGATGTTCTGAAATATTGTAACAAGGGAGAATTACGCCCACAATCGGACCTTACTGTGAAAAAGACCAAAGCATGTAGCATGCTTGCCAACCATCTCATTATGAAGCGTAGTACTTTTAGTCACCGCCTTTTTTTGTACACCAGTAATTTTTTAGAGTAATTTCATTCTTATTTAATCGTAACACTATTTGGAGAGAATTGCTCTAAATATAAAGTGGTGTGGGAAAAGGGGCGTATTTTCAAGGGGCGTTAACAAGTCTACGCTTATTAATGAGATGGTTGGCAGTCCTGATGTAGTCGCGAAAGTGTCAACGCGTTCCTTTTAAAAGTCTAGCTCAACATTTAGGCGTGCTTCTAAAATAAAACATTATTTTTAAAATTAATTTTGTGTATTCGTGTTTAATTCATTGAGTGTTATCTGTGTTTATATTTTTCAGCGGCAATTACCGTGTCGATTGCCGAGGATAAAATTTAAGCGATTGATACACGAATGCAATAGTTCTTTTCGTAAAACAGTATGACTTTTAAATAAATATAAAAGGGCGGAAATAAAAAATAGGAAAATATGTGGTCAATAATGTGCTAAGATACAGGACCAACGTTTCTAAATCCAAAAATTTTGTTCAATATTAAGAAACTAAAAAAAAAAAAAAAAAAAATGATTTTTTAAAAAATAAATTCCTACTTAAAATTAATATTTCTGAACAAAATATCAATAAATAAATTAATTCAAGGTTAACACAATGATTGAAAATATAAGAATAGCAATTCTTCTGTAATTGGTATATTAGCGTACTATTAAATATTCCTTAAATTTTTAATAAAATTGACAGAATGGGATTAGTAATTTGTTTTATTTCAAATAACTCCCTTGACATTTAAAAATACATTTCTTCAAACAAAATCAATGTAATGTCAGTCTTTTTTGACAGCACTTTTATGACATTTCAAACCACTATGGGGCAGTTCTTTTTATTTTTTAAAGCAGTTTCAAGTATATTTTCCAAACTTATTAATCTGTCAGTTGAATGAAGAATAACAACATTATTTCATAAGCTCATTTCTTTTAGACATTTTTTTTTTTTTTTTTTAAATAAATAAAATAAAAAGCCATCAAAGAAATTTTTCTACCAAATAAAATAAGTTCTTTTATGTTCATTGCATTAAAAATCATTTTAGTGCTACCATACAAGTTTCCCTGATACAATACCATGTTAAAATATATTTTTTATGGCATGTCAGTATTCAAATTCAGCCAAATCAAAATATTAAAAACTTTGAAAGTATTTAATCAATCAACATTGGCTGATTTTTAAATTAAATAAACATATTATTCCATAAGACCATTTCCTTAAGATTATTTTTTATTAAATAAAATAAAAAACATACTCAGAGCTGCCGATCTAAACCGTAGAATATTTAGCACCGCACCTTTTCTCACAGCAGCTTATTTTTAGAGCATTTTTCTTCTTAATTCATCGTGAATACTTTTGATGATGATTACTCTCAAAATTAAGTGGTGGGGAAAAAGGGGCGGTACTAACAGTCCTCTGGATTAGGTTGGCAGCTCTGCATGCCTGTCAAAATCCCAATTAATATTTCGCAGGAATGTTAGTACCCGCTTTTTTACACACCAGTTTTTTTTTTTTTCCCGTCTTATTTAATCGCAATTACATTTGGAGAAAATTACTTTAAAAATAAAGTGGTGGGCAAGAAGGGGTACTAAGAGTGCTACGGAATATTAGTCATCATGTCAGGGAAATCCCATCGACTAATATTTCTCTCACGTAAACAAAAGAAGTACTTTTGTGTTCGTTGTAGTTAGAAAAATATTTTATTATTCTCTACTCAGGTCTATCTGAAAAAAAAAAACTATGTAACATTCTATTTTTTTATGACAATTCAATAACTAAATGTAGCCAAACCAAAATAGAAAAAAAAATGCGAGGTACTTAATTACCGAACATTTGTTAATTTTAATCCAACTAACCCCTGCCTTTATAGACCAAATTCAATAAACTGATGGCAAGTATATATATTTTTATATTTTATTCCTAGAAACTGTGTTTGCACGGACCTACTTTTTTTTAAATACACTATGGTTATTTATTTCTAACCATAAAATTTGTTTTAAATTTATCAGTTTTCAATGATATAAAATGCTACTAAAATTAGCAATACGCAATATCAAGGACCATAGGAATCCTGTGAAAGCATTGTGTATATTTATGTAAGGATATAATTTTTTACATGATGGGAAAATGTTGGAGAGAAATTTAATTAGTATAATTCAAGTTTAAAAATTTATTTGCGTAAAAATAAATAATTTATAGTTAACACTTTCGCGACCGCCGATGTAGATTCACGACATTTAAATATTTGTAACTCCACCAGTGGGCGTTTCCTTTGCAATTCGTATGTTATTTATTTCTTAAAAATATACACAATATTAATATTTGTGCAACCAGTGTACTATGGATATAAATACTTAGATTAGAAAGAGCATAAATAAAATGTATACCCATTTGTAATATGAATTTGAATATAGAAAATTGTGTTCTTAAATATTGTAACTTGGGAGAATAACGCCCACGGGCGGACCTTCCTGTCAAAAAAAACAAAAAATGCGGTTAGTTAAATAGTTAAATAAAGTCTAATATAATAAATAAATCTAACATACTAAATCGAAATTTCAGAATGAATTAATTTTAAAACTTAAAAACATTCTCGAATGCATTGGCCAGCGTTCTTCAATTTGTATATATTCATACATATAAATATGTGTAAATATGATTAATTTCTTAGACTACTGTAAGGTTATTAATTTATTCAAATCACAATGTGTTTAACTGGAAAATGTGATATAAATAATGGCTATTTTCCCTTCATTAGCTCATTTCGAATTGCACCAGTCAATGTTGAAATATAATAATAATGAAAATTTCTTAAAAAAAACAAATCCTATGTTTTTTCATCTAGAGCATCTAGGAAATAAAACAAATATGAAAAAAAAATGTTAAATATTGTCCATTTCGTCTCACATATAACGAGAGTTGTCAAATTTTATGATTTATTTTGGAGCATAGTTAACCTCGTCTTTTTTTTCACACCACTTTATTTCTACAGTAATTACATTAGTCGACAAAAAAAAATTTTGGAGTGTGTGTGTGGGGGGGGGGGGTGTAACAGAAATGAAATTAGCTATTTTCAACTAATTCTGCAGTGCAGAATTAAAAAATAATAGTGAAAAATCTGTAACAAGTACAGTTTTTTTTTTTTTTTTTTTTTTTTTTTTTTTTTTACGATTATTTACTATGTACTGGAAGCAATGTAAAAAAGTCTTTAGAAGACATGCATTATTACTATCAATATTATTAATTTAGCATGGAATACTGTTAATATGGAGATAATATACATATTGTAGACTAAGTAGAACGTAAAAACATGGAAAATACACTAAATTATTGAATTGTTATTATTTATTATTTTAAAACCGAAATACAAAAAATAGGCTTTTTTACGTCTTGTGTTAAATGTCTACGTTGTGATTTTAATATGAATAGTTCACAAATGCAGAAAAACTTATCGGGTACGGTTTTACGAGTTTTACACTGAAAATTTGCTATTTTAAACATGAAACTTTAACTATAAAACAGCACAATCGTACTTAACAAAGAATATCTTTTAACTAGAATACCAGAAAAAAAAAAAAAAAAGATAAGGTACGAATACAGGGTTGCCAAACAGGGGTTGCCAGGAGAGAGGATGGCCAGGAGGTAGGGTTGATAGCACGAAAGGTGATGTGTGAGTACCCTTAATACTGCTTTGTTAACCCTTTGGGTACATTTGACGAGTGAGACTCGTCATCTGCTTACTTGGACGAAGTTACCGTGGACGAGTCTGACTCGTCATCTGAATTTAAGAAGTAGGCGTTAATGTTTGCGGCACCCCCGCGAGTCGGCATTGATCGCAAACACTTTCCTGGCGTATTTCATGATATCTTACAACCATACTTATATCATCAATATAAGTATATTCCAAATAAAATGTATTACTTTTACATATTAACACTTTCGCCACCGCTGACGTAGATTCACACCATTTGAAAATCTGTAACTCCACCAGTGGGCGTTTCTTTTGCAGTATGCTATTTTTTTCTTAAATATATAATTAATATTCACAATTTTACAATGAAATATACTACGGATACAAAGTCTTTGATTAGAAAGAATAAAATTATGATGTATATCCATTTGGAATATAAATGTGAATACAGAAAATTTTGTTCTGAAATATTGTAACATGGGATAATAACGCCCACATGTGGATAATAACCTTACTGTCAAAAATTCAAAATCATTCCATATAGCGACAAATTAAATCCGTCCCATGGGCATAAAAATCTTCAAATAATTCAGTACTCAAAGGGTTAAATAAATCCTTGTTGACTCATGTTCTTAGTCAGTTTAAGGACATGATTCGACAAGGATTTATTTAACAAAATAGTATTAAATGTACTTTTTTGATATCGGAATTACTGGCTAGTGCTCGGATACATTTGCTGTCGACTGTATTGTAAAAATCATAAAAAAATAGTGAAATTTGCCATTTTCCGATACTTTAACAAAAAAATGGAACAAACATGGTTGCCGGTACTTTGAGTTGCCAGGACTCTGGGTTGCCAGCAGGAAGGGTTGCCACCTGTGATACTGTGAAAATCGTAAAAACTGCCATTTTCAGATACTCTAACATAAGAATGTGACGTGGTGGGACATTTTTACTTGCAGATATTTAAATAAAAATTGGAATTAATAATAAAAATAATGATTTGACCGTTGTTACCGAACCACTGTAGACCAGTGTTATCATCTTCAATAAGTAAGTACGCTGAGTTGTCATCTTTTATTAGCATACTTGCCAACCTAACCTGGAAGACTGTTAGTACCCGCCCCTTTTTGTACACCACTTAATTGTTAGAAATTTTCTCTTCAAATATATTTACGATTAAATAAGAAGAATAGTACTCAAAAAAGGGCTAGTGTGAAAAAATAGGGGGGAAAGTGGCTGGACTAACAATCTTCTGGGTTGTCTTGGCACGTATGTATTAGAGATGCCAATATTTTAATTTGTTCTGGAACATTTTTAGGCCTGGCATTATTTAAAACCACTTTTATTTTACGAGTATCTTTTTCTTATTTTATTGTAGTTATAAACTAAAGAAAACTATTCTTTAATTAAAGTATTGCGAAATATAGGCGGGGCTAAAATTGCTCCGGAATAAATTAAAAAGTTGCTATCTATGCTATTACAGTTTATTCCAGTACTTTTAGTACACGTTTTTCTTACATATCATTATCATTAAAGATTAATTTACTTTTTATTCACTTGTTGTCATGTATTTGAAAATATTATTCTAAATTAATTATGGTGTGAAAAATGAGTGGGTTCTAACAACGCTCGGAAATAAATTAAGAAAGTTGGTAGCTCTGACTCTGGTGCATTTTTTCCCCAGCTTTATTTCACACCACTTTATTCATAGAATAATTTTCTCCAATGTATAAATACGATAAAATAAGAAGAAATATTATTTTAAAAATTGGTTTGAAATAAAGGTGGGGATAAAAATTCTTTAGAATAAATTCAAAGATTCAAAGACGGAAGGAGGCATCACTATGCAGCAGTTTTGAGCGATTTGAACCTTCAAAGAGGGGCTCTGACAACAAATGTCACATAACAATGTGAAATTTTGAAAGAGCCCGTTTCTAGAGGTTAAGTCTCCCCCGTTGTTTATTGCATAAACACTAAAAAAAAAAAAAAATTATATTTGCTGCCGGATATAAAATCCCACGCGAAAGAGGGCAGCAGTTAATAAAAAAACAAAATTTAGGCTTCTAATGAGGAGATATCGTAGGCAGCTGAAAAAAGTTCAAATTTTTGCGACGGGACTTTGGAAAAGTTAGTAAGATTAGTTTTTAGTTTGTTAAATTGGATAGTTCCATTAGGGTCACAAAGATTTTAGTTATTTTAGTTTCTAAAAGGGGACGCTCTAAAATGTTAAAAAGCCAGTTATTGGGTCTAATTGGAGGATTGAGTAAATGATATGGGGCTGTGAGGGGACATGCAAAGTAAGCATGATCAGGAGAGCCTTCCTCTCCGCACTCGCATCGGGTTGTCCTCGAGTAGTGAAAACGAAATAAGTAGGTTCTGAAAGGTCCAGGACCCGTCAGAAAGGCTGAAATTGACGGGTCATAGAATAAATTAAAATATTGACAAATGTGATTACGTTATCATAAGGAAAATAGACCTCCTAACTATGCTAGTTTACCCGTAATGGTATTAGGCCCCGCCGTTTTTTCACACCAGAATAGTTGTAGAGTAATATTTAGCAATATGCCCTCATGATTAAATAAGAAGACTATTACACTACAACTAATCTGGTGGGAAAAAATGCTGAGCTTAATACCATTATGGATAAACTAGCTTAGTTAGCAGGTCTAGGGAAAAAAATACACTTGAAGAAAATGTGGCATGAAAAGAAGTCGGTACAAAAAATGCTTCGGCATAAACTATAAAATTTAGTAATTGTGGATAACCAGGGCTTCTATGATCCCGCCGTTTCACTTAGACTCTTCAACCACTAAATTTATATAGCATTTTTTCTTTTTATATCGAAAACATACTGTAGATGGTTAATATATACATATAGTGGTGGAAACTTTATTGGAAAAACACAGACACTCTCAAACCTTATAACAGTATATTAGTAAATTATATATTTTTTTCGTAAGATAATTGAAGCTTTATATTACATTTTCTTATTATTGTTTCCAATTTTCTTATTATTGTTTCTTAGTATTGTTTCCAATTTCATACAAGAAAAGCATTTATCTATCAAAAATACTCTTTTAATTTGTTTTGAAAAATTCGAGCATTGGTTATTTACTAACGTTTCTAAACCTGTTGTTAATAGTTACTCTTAATTATTTTAAACTAATATATTTTTATATTGTAAATAAATAATAATAATAATAACATTATATTTATGATGATAATTTACGTAAATTTAACAAAGTTATATTCTGGTATAGAGATGATCCAATATATAAATAAATAAATCAAATCATTACATATATCTTCTATAAACAAACCTTTGGAATTGCAAAAGTTTTTGTCCCTACTCCAATTTTAAATAAACGATTCCTGTTAAAATATAAATAAATAAATAAATGAATAAAACTACCACCAAACTTTGAATTTTCTATTAATTTCCATATTTTTCATATTCTGTTGTATAATTAACTCTTAATTGGATTTCTGTGCAGGTCGTTCATTTAGCTTGTTATTCTTTATCTATATAAAAAAAGAAAATATAAGCTGTGGCATTCTTTAAAATAAATACATCATAAATCTCGCTCTGTTTGCTTCAGGCAAACAAAGGGAAATGCATACGAATAAGCATTTCTGCTACTCATTAAGAAAGACCAGCTAATGATTTTAATAATGTTCATTATCCGTTGAACAACGAATTTACGTAAAAATCAGTATGATACATCGTTTGCTTTTATGCCTAGGGAAATTTTTCATTGTGTATATTTGAAAACCTTTCGTTATGATTGAATCGACCGCTAAAAAAAAATTGAATGTATCTCAATTAAAATGGTATTAAAATAAAGATTTTTAAATGTCTTTGGTTTATTGCACGCAATAAAAGCTCAAAAAATAGGGAAATTACTAGTGCATTTCAAATTTTTAGTTTATAGTATAACAAGTAAATATATTAGTACAATTTTAAAATAATGAATCTGAAATTTCCTAATTTATTTTTACTAAGACTATTAATATTGAATATGAGTTTTTAGGACTAGTTTATGCATTATTAAAATTAAAATAAATATTTATATGTTGAAACTTCCTGGATATAAATTTCCGTATACATATATATATTTGAACTGAGCTACTTTTTGTAATAAATTCTTAATATATATATTTAATACATGCAATCTTTTTTAAGCTAAATCGTTGCCGAATGGATAGATTGATAATTAATAAAATTTCAGTTTAAAAAAATCATGTTTGCCAATTTTTCTCATATTTTAGACCCATATTACACAATAGACATCTTCGTCTTATTTACTTACATAACTTAAGTCTTTAAATAAAGCTAAAACATTTCTTCTTAAATAATGGTGTTAAAAAATGCGAAAGATTTAGCAGCTATAAATAAGTTTTTAGGCGTAACTATGTAGCTCATAGCAGCAGGGACTGATTTAGACCGGGGCACACATTATTTGTACTTACACCATTATTTTTTAAGCAATACTTTTCTCTTACAATAAACAAAAAATTCTCATTAAAAGTTATTTTAAAGGAATTCTGGTGTCTAATAACCATGAGTAAATTCAATTGTTTTATACCGTTTATTTTTTATAAAAACAACTTCCTAGTCAAAACGTGGGATTCCTAAGATGTTCAGTAAAACATAATTGCAAAAGTATTCCGGTGAGAGAGTGCCCCGGCCTAAATCAGGCTCTGCATAGCAGTTTGAATTTGGCTCTCTCTCATTTGCAAGCAATATCAAGAAATATTTTCTCTCACACTTTTCGCTACATCTAATTATTAATATATTAATTTGTTGTATTATAAATATGAATAACTTTATAAATTTTAACAAAAAATTTATCAAATTAATAAGAAATTTCATCCATATTTTTATACTGAATCAACGTAAACAATATTGACATTCATTTCAAATCATAAATATGGATAACAGCTCTTACGATTTTGCCTCTTTTTATAAGTGCTGGAAAATCAATTTTTTTATCGATGCTCTCTAAAATGGAAAGAGTGAGATCTGACTCTAAAAGGGTGACATATCACTCTTTGAACATGCTAAAATGAAACCAACCTATAAAGAGTGAAAAGTCTCTTTTAAAAAGAGTGAGATTTCTCACTCTTTATTAAGAGTGAGGTTATTCCGAGCAGTTTAGAATATGACTGTTTACTTTTCCTTAAAAAAATTGTGTACACTACACGACATCGTTTATTTTCCCCTTGAATCGACCACGGTTCAACGATGGAAAGAATGCAGTTCGGATCTGTTGGGAATCGAACACAGACCGTCCACATAGCAGGCGAGTGACCTACCACTGAACCACTGAGCACATACACTAGCTGCCTAATTTGCATTATTAAATCATTTTTATATGTGATTAACCATATTTATAAATTTTTACTTCATTTATCAACAATATAAAATTGCAGAATTCTAACGAACATTTTAAAATTAAAATTATTTTAAATTGCTAAAATTAGAATTATTTTAATGTAAAATGTGTACTTGAAAGTAAATTCCCTAAGGCAAATAGTTATTTAAAGTAGCTTATGGGGAAAAGAAGTAACTCGCGCGTACATGTTTAAAATAAATAAATAAATAGTCGCATACAAGTCTATAGAGTTTTTTGAAAAACTCGTCTGTTCAGGAGTATAAAACTTGCTGTTGATTTCAAATATTAGTAAAATATTACAGTCAAATTTTTGAATATTTCAGTAAAACGAATTTCGATATGTATCTTGTGACTTTCGATTCGTTATTAATATTACTTCGCTTTTGTCAACCGTGTAGAAAAAACATTATTTACCAAATTATCTTTTAACGTAATTATTTTCCTTTTTTTATTCATCAAAAATCTTCAATAAGTTCTGTTAAGCAAAAACAAGCATGAGATGGTCCAGAAATTGTCCTTCATATTTCATTCAAAATATGGTTAATAAATAGCGCCAGCAATTTCTCACTCTACAAAAGATTGATCTTGTAATAGATGATGACCTCACTCTTTGTGACAGATTGAGTATACGTCACTCTTTCACGAAAAGTGAGAAATGTCACATTATCAAGAGCGATAATAGTGTTTTCTCACCTTAATTGGGGTCAAAATAGGGAACATTTATTTTTTAAAGAGAGAGATTCTCACTCCATAAATTTTAGAGAATAATATCGTTCTGAATTCATACAATAATTTCTTTGCTATTTTTAGAATAACTGTGTAATATTGGTTGAAAAATTAAAAACAATTTCATAATCGCTTGCGCATGATATGAAGTTAAAAGTTATTTATAAAAAATGCTCATATTTCAGAAGATATTTAATATTTTACAATCTGATTGCTGTATGTTGTCTTTTAATTGTATTATTTTGACACCTTTGCATACTATCTAAATATATAAAACATACAAGAAATTATAGATGTCGTTAGAAAAAAACATCTCCATGATTATTCGTGCTATTATTTTACAAATGAACACATATAATTAAATATTTATATATATATATATATATATATATATATATATATATATATATTATATTCACATGTTACAGCTACAACACATTTCAAGTATTTTTTTTTTATATCAAAATTCAAAACATTATATTTTTCTTTTATGTGCAACTTTTTTTTTTTTTTTTTTTTTATTCTGAACAATACATTCATTGGATGCTTACTTGAGTTATAACTATTTGACCACATTAAAATACATTTGTAATTAAAAAAAAAACTTTGAAATATATTACAGTTATTTCATTATGAATGTATTTTTCTATTTTAAGTAAATGGAAGGTAACAGTTATGACTAATGATTTCCTTGCTACAATTTTTCAAAACTTAGAAAAGGTTTCAAGTGTAGAAAATCGGCCTTAATCCGAACACCAACACTAACACCGAAACTTAGAAAAAGGATTTCAAAATGGTGACCAAATTTGAATGGTTTCCAAATTTGAAGACATGTGGTGATTATAGTTATAACATGGTTTTTACAGCCCTGAACATGTCTGAGAACTCAACAACTTCTTTAGAAATTAGACAAAACATTAAAATTCGGAATAATATTCTTTATTTCCATAACTTTACATTAATCACTTGATGGGTAATGTAATTTTACTCATTAAAAAATAAAAGCCGCGGAATATACAATGAAGTCGAGAAGAACAAAAAAAAAGGAGTTTTTTTTTACCTAAGTTATAAAAGTAAAATTTTGAAGTTGAAAATTAAACTTTTAAAGGGTTAACACCATACATGCCTACGTTCTAATTGATATTTTGTAGTAGTATCAATACTAGTCATTCTTGTACAGCAATCTCTTTCTTTTTCTTTTGTAGAGTAATTTTTACCCAAATGTAAACGATTAAATAAAAATAAAAATGGTCTTAAACGAAAAAAAAAAAAAAAAAAACTGGTGTGAAAAAAGGAATACTATCTAGTATTACACCTGCTGCACACTAAATATGAATCGGTAGATTTTTAGGACACGCCCCTTTTTCCACACTACTTCTTTAGAGTAATTATCACCAAATGTAGTTACGATTAAATAAGTATATAATTCTAAAAAAAAGACTGGCGTGAAAAAAAGGTGGTTATAAAAATGTTTTCCGATTGTTAAGGAGACGGTTGGCAGGTATGTAATATTAATGAGAGTGTTGGTAGGTATATAGCTAGAGATTACGATTCAGCAGCGTTTTTAATTCAGCTCACTGTTAAAAAAAATTCTGTAAATTTACAGTGAACCTATTGGTAATTAATTATCTTAAATTTTATGTAAATTTACAGATAATTAAAAAAAAAAAGAGATTCTGTCGAAATACAGAGAAACTATTCTGTAAATCAATCATAGTCTCTGTAAATTTACGTATATCAAAATATCCAAGTCTCTGTTAATTTACATCTGTAAAACCATCCGTGTCTCTGTAAAATTACATATGTAAAAACATAGAAGTATCCGTAAATTCCCATATGTAATCTTTTGAAAATCTCAGTAAATTTATCCTTCTAAAAATACCTAATATTTGAAGGACCCACCATTGGCCAAGAAGCTCTTCTTTTAAAGTTTGAAGGTGGAAGGTGCCTGGTTCGATCCCAGATTGCGCTTTTCGACATAACCGTTCGGAATTTTTCTAAGGTTTTCACCAAAACATGTATAAATATAGGATACGGCCAGAGCCTGATTAAGGGGGAAGCACACATTATTTATACTTACACCGTTATTTTTTAACAAATACTTTCCTCCTATAATAAACAGAAAATTCTCATGAAAAATTATTTTAAAAGAATTCTGGTGTCTAATAACGGTGAGTAAATTGGATTGTTTTACACCGTTCATTTTTCATAGAAAATATTTCCTCGTCAAATCGTGGAATTTCTATGACATGAAGTAAAAAATAATTGTAAAAATATTCCGGTGAGAGCGGAGATAATGTGTGCTTCCCCCTTAATCAGTCGAAATCTTCCCCCTAAATCATCCCCTTTAATATATATATACTAGCAGGCTTTGCCCGCTTTGCTGGTTACTACATTTAAATGGTTTCTTTTTAATTGAATAACTGAATTGTTTAAATAAATATATTTCGATTGGTGACTATTTTCATCAGAGCTTTAGTATGGTACCTGCTTGGCGATATTAAATATATTTTTTTTAATTCTCGAATTTGTATTAACATGAATATTCTCAAAAACATTCCAAAAGTAGTGTTAATTATTGGAATATTCTGTAAACAGTTGAAGCTGTTACTCGTACAGCAAAAGTCACTATTCAACGAATGTTCCGGAACAGTCTAAAAAATAGTCACTTCAACAGGAGTAAAACAGATAAAATTAAATATTCCATATCAAAAATCTTTGCTAGCTCACGAAAAATATTGAGTCGCTTAGACTTGCATACTCTCTCGCCGAAATCAACTCACACTTTTTTATAACTTTTGTCGATGGGGCTTGGGGATGATTCCATCGGGAATCCCATGGGAAGCTCGAAAGCTATACTCCCGTGTGCCGGAGAGCTTCGAAACTTCGGGAACTTTAGACAACTATTTTTCACCAAATTTAGTCGACCACTCGCCAAACTTGTCGCCAAGGCTCACCCCTGTGAAAGTGAATGATCTGCCATTTCGTTTTCACTTTGTCTGTAAAACTACTTTAATTGCAACAGTACAATTAAAGCAGGGCAAAAACTTAATCCCTTGTAACAATATGCTATGAACCCTATTTCTGCCGTATTTTAGAAAACTAATGTTTTTATGGTTATATATATTTCCCATTAAGCATATTTTTATTTTTATTTATATATTTTAATATTAATTTGAATTAATCAAATATTTAAGCCCGACAGCGTGCAAGTGCGATCACGCACAGCAGCGCATTTATTTGTGTGATAATTTAGCGTAGTGACTGGTATACAAAAAATATAAATAAATGAATAAACATTATAATGCCATAAAATTTTATCAAATATCTCCCTTGGCGGCTTTTGCATTTTTGTCTCCATATTAGCGAAGGTTTTTTTTTTTTTTCGATTGATTTCTTGCGTAAAATCCTATATTGCTAATACTTTTATCGGACGCCTTTCCGTTAATTAATAAGAAATCTTTATATTCTGTGCACATTTTTAATGGTTTTAGGTTTAAAATAGCGTTTTAAAAGTAGTAATAATAATAATATTAGACGTCTTATTATTATTATTATTATTGTGAGATGACTAATTTATTTTTTTATAATTTTTTTATTGTTCACGCTTAAGTAAATGTATTTAATTTCCGATCGAAAAATAAATAAATAAATTATAATAAATAAATTGATAATAAAATAAAATTGAACTACTAAATTGTTTTTGGCAACAATAAAATTGTGGATAAAATTGAAATGCCTAATTATTTATGCCATTATGCGGTTATTATTTTATTATTTTATTTAATTAAAAGAATATTCAAAAATTCGAAAATCGTGCTTCGAGGTGCACAAGGACCCCTCGGAGGGCACCTTCATGACGAAACACGTGACTGTCCGAGCTACCGTCTTTGCGCTACGCTGTCCACACACAAACATCCTTATATATATATATATATATATATATATATATATAAAGATATATATAAATTTAATTACTTATAAACTAAAACTAGAATTTATCATTTCATTTCTAATTAGTATAATATATACATATAAAATGCCTTTTAAACATGAAAATATTTTTTTTTAAATCTATATTTTATAATACAGGAAAATTTCTAGTTAGTATAATAAAAATATAGTGGTATAAAAGACTTTTTAAATCATGAATACGTTTTTAAAGAAACCTATATTTTAGAATACAGGAAAATGTAAATTTGTTTAAAGAAGAAAAATCTTGATCAGTGTAAAAAAAAATTGAAGTGTCTATTACATGAATTTTGTTTCGTTTTACAGACATTTTTTAATGATATCTGCGGTCAATGAAATGCTTTTATTTCGGGTAACCGATTTACAAAACTATCTGAATTAATTTGGTTTGAAAAAAAGTACAATAAAACTTAATTATCGCTGAAATAATGGAATGCAAATAAATATAAAAGAATAATAAAAAAAATATAATAAAGAACTAATAAATACAACAAAGAAATGAATAAACAAGTTAAATATATATATATATAACATAATGTAATATACTTACATTGTACATCATATTATATAGAATAAAATTATATAGAGGTAGATTACAGTTAAAATAACTGAATTTAGACATTTTTAGAGCCAGTTATTCATAGCAGATTTATAAAAATAAAAATTTACTTTACATAGGACATCAACAAAGAGGGTTCCACACGATCCGTAAAAAGGAATAAAACACAACTAGCTGAAAAAATAGGCCACGAAATGTAAATGTACAGCAGTACTTCAGATCAGGAGTGAAACACGGGCGCAGAACTCATACCACTATCAATGTGAAAAATTCTCTACTTCTTAAATCGACGATATTATAGGTAGAGAAATATCTTAAACAAATACAAGTATTAATTCTGCGCCCGTGCTCCATCCCTGTTACATACGTAATAACAACCGAAATTGTAACACTTGTAATGATGGCATAAGATTTTTGCTATCCAGTGTCACAGAAGCTTCCGTTTGAGACAGTGTTGCCAGATTTTTCAACTTTTTTTATTCAATAGTCACCAATAATTTTCAAAAGTAATACTTCATATACATAATAGACAAATCGAATGAAAGAATCGTCTATTAAGTATATCAAATATCACTTCTGAAAATTATTGGTGACTATTGAATAAAAAAGTCGCAGTCTGGCAACACTGATCTGACCAGAAAACCATTCCATAGTGTAATCATAAAAAAATCCAAAAAAGTATAAATTGAAAGAGCATATACAAATATGTTTTTTGACGCATAAAGCAATAGCCCTCGTCAGCTCGTTTTTAAGCCATAAATTCTGAAAATTCCCTAATAATCGGTGCAACCACGCCTGAATCGATAACAACACGTCTTACTGAAGAAATGAATAAAATTCAAAACAAACAGAAATTGAAAGAGCATAGTCGAATGTTTTCTTTCATGGAATAATCAGTTGCCCATTTCAGCTTTGAGATATATTCAATCAAGATATAATGTCTAAAAATTCGCTTAAATCTAAAAATTGATAAAAGTAATGGTTCCGGCAGATTTTCGCGGGACTCCTCTCACATCTTTCAAATTACTATATTTTTACCCAAACTTAACACTTTCGCGACCGCATGCTTTTGTCTTTTTGACAGTAAAGTCCGCCTGTGGACGTTATTCTTCCAAGTTTCAATATTTCAGAACAAAATGTTATTTATTCACATTTATAATACAAATGGATATGCATTATAATTGCCGAAACGTCAGTGGAGGCCCTCTGTTGAGACTCAAAACGGTTTTGGGCTGTGTCTGTGTGTCTGCCTGTCTGTCGCGCGATAGCGGCCGCAAAAATAGTGCTATTGTCTTGAAATTCGGTACACATGTTCATGCGCCCCACGAAATCAGCTGTATAGTTTTTGGTATGTATTCCATTTGTAGTTCGTATACAGGGACACACCAAAATTTTTCTTATCATTACGGCCTATGGGAGGAATTTGTATGTATCGCGGTAGCGGCCGCAAATATAGAGCTATTGAATTGAAATTTGGTACACATGTTCATGAGCCCCATGAAATCAGCTGTATAGTTTTTGGTATGTATTCCATTTTTAGTTAGTATACAGGGACACGACAAAGTTTTTCTTATCATTACGGCCTATGGGAGGAATTTGTATGTATGGCGGTAGCGGCCGCAAAAATAGCGCTACTGACTTGAAATTTGGTACACATATTCATGAGCCCCACGAAATCAGCTGTTTTTGGTATGTATTCCGTTTGTAGTTCATATAAAGGGACACGCCAAAATATTTCTTATCATTACGGCCTAAGGGAGGAATTTGTATGTATCGCGATAGCGACCACAAAAATCACGCTATTGACTTGCAATTTGGTACACATATTCATGAGCCCATCGGAATTAACTGTATAGTTTTAGGTGTGTATTCCATTTGTAGTTCGTGTACAGGGACACGCCAAAGTTTTTCTATCATTACGGCCTATGGGAAGAATCATTATGTACCGCGATAGCCACCGCAAAAATCAAGCTATTGACTTCCAATTTTTGCCAAAACGTCAGTGAAGGTCTGTTGAGTCTCAAAGGGATTTCGTGTTCCGTCTGTCCGTCTGTCTGTCTGTCTTAGATATCGGCCGTAAATATCACGCTATTGACTTGAAAATTGGTACACATTTTCATGATCCCCAAGAAATTAGCTGTATAGTTTTGGGTGTGCATTCCATTTGTAGTTCGTGTACAGGGACACGCCAAAGTTTTTTTATCATTACGGCCTATGGGAAGAATTTGTATGTACCGCAATAGCGGCCGCAAAAGTCCTTCGATTGACTTGCAAATTGGCGCACACGTTCCAGCTTTGCATATAAGTACCTGAATAATTTTTATTGCTATATTGTTTATAAACTGTGTATAGGGACACGCTAAAATTCTTAACATTACGGCGTAAGGGGTGAATTTTTTTTAAACGCATTTTAATATCATTACTTTGCAATGAAGAAAATGAAACTAGCGTACGTGAGTAAGATGCTTCAACTCATGTTGTTTGAAGAATATATGTGCTCTTAAGCTTTACAATTAATGTACAGGACCTTACAAAAGTGTTCTGACAATATCACGTAGTCATCCAAACGATGTTAAATGTGGAACAATTTTTAATTTTAAACGCAAAATAAGGTGAATAGTTTTTACTCGTGTATACAATGTTTATGGTTTGTTTACAGAGACACAAGAAAGAATTTCGTAACATTAGAGCCTATGGACAAACTTTTATTTAAGCGCGCTCTTTAATGCGTTTATGCTGAATTGAACTTAATAAAATTAACATACATTATAAACATGCTTAATATTATGTTTACTCTTAAAAAAGGTTATGTATAGACTAAATAATTTATGGGACCACACAAAATAATTCCGAGTATGTACTGTAATCATCCAAATGATGTCAAATTAGTTTGAACAATTAATGAGTTATAATTAATTAAGTTTATTCTTATTATTGGCGTTTATAATGACTGTGACTAAAATAACACATAAAATAATTTCGTACTATTACGGTCTATAGTCGATATTTCTTAAAACTTTATTTTAACATGGTTACATTCCATCAAATATAATGAAATTTTAAAAGAATTTTAAAAACATGTTTTCCTGTTTATAACTGTGGGCATAGAATTGGAAATTATGTTTAAATGTTACGCAAAATATTTCCGATATGCTATGTAATTTTTTTTGTATGAAAATTGGTAGTTATGAAATTTGGTATTTATGAATTTCAGGGAAATAATACAGGACCGTCGTTTATTAAGAATACATATTGTTGCGTACTTTGGGGTTCGTAAGTTGTCCGAGAATGTAAGGAGAAACTTGCAAAAATTCAGTGATGTATTCACAGAATGTTACAGAAAAATACAGGTCTATAAACCAAGTATCAGCTTCAATTCAACCAATAAACACAGCTTAAACAACAGCCGTTAACAGCAAAAAAAAAAACAGTACAAACTGTTTAGCAATAACACATAAAGAAAGTCTCATCCAAAGAGGCTCAAAGCAAAGCAAGCATTTGACGAAACTGACACTGACCGCCTTGGCGAAAAAATGCTCCTTTTATATTTTTCTATCGAACACAGACTATTCTGTAAAATTCTCGTATCTTATAATGAGATTACAGCTTCCATATTTGCTATATCCCTAATAAGGATTTTCTCGCCAAAGTCGCCAAAAAAAACGCCAATGAGGGAAACATTCGCCAAATTTGGCGCCAAATCCATTTTTCCCTTATTGGAGCTTTTTTAAGTGTTTTTAAGGGTAAATTAGGCTATTTTAACGCTAAAACGACTAGAAATGCAGAAAGTTAGCATTTTATTAACTTTACTAAACCTCTTTGAAAGAATTTATACAAAAATAAATGCAATTATTTACAATTCTGTAACCTTTATAAGATATACAAATAGAGATACAGCGGGGGGTTGAGGGGGGCGGCAGTCCCCCTCAGGAATGTATCTGATTTTGGTAACAAGTCCATCGAATCAATATATACGATTATATAATAAGGAATAAATAAAAATGACCTATTGAATAATGTCTGATGTAAATAGGACGTTGAGGCTCCTGATCTGCAGATCCACTAGTTATTTTCTTTCTAATCAAAATATTTGTATCCATATTATATTTGAGAGTACAAATTTGAATATTAGGTATAGGCTTAAGAAATAAGTAACATACAAATCGCGAAAGAAACGCCCACTGGAGGCGTTACAGATTTTCAAATGATGTTAATCTACGTTAGCGGTCGCGAAAGTGTTACATACAGATGCTTGAGAAAGGGGTTACGAGGGCTAAGAGCCTATGCGTCAAAAATCACGTTATATTATACCGTCTCAAATGAAAACAATTTAATTGTTTTTTATTATTACACTATTGAGAGAGTTTCCTGGTGAGACCGGAATTAGTTTGTGTTAAAATTGTCTGCATATATTTGTATGTGGAGCAGAAATGAGCGAACAGGAAGTTCTTCAGGTGTAAGAACGGATTACAGAACGGATAGACAGATAATTCCCAGGAAAACTTATAAAGCATATGTTTTATGAATTTTCTGTACACGGGCGATCTTTGTCGTTGATCAACACAACAAAAGCATTGAATAGCTCATATCTATTGTTCTAAATGACTCATTGTAATGTCTCAATAACTGCATACTAACTTCCAGCTTTCATCGTAGCACCCACGGGCAAGAAGTCCAGGAGCAGATTGCAATTTCATTTCCGAGAGGACTGTGCACATAAATTTTCGTGCGGATATAATATTCTTGAAAGAGTTTGGTTTGGAGATCCACTGCGACGCCCGTGCATCGACGTTTGCTGCTAACCGAACACAGCTCTGTTCGTAATAATCATTTTGCCTACATTCTCAAAATGCCTAATTCAACAACGAACCATCTGCTTCAGGGTTCCCACGGCCACGCTTTTTTCAAGGACTCTTGTACCAGAATAAGTTTAGGAGAAATTTATTCTTAAATACACAGTGTACACTTAAGAAGAAATTTATTTTTAGATAATACTGGTGTAAGAGTCCTTGAAAAAAATCGGGCCGTGGGAACCCTGTGCTTGCTAATCCAATGCAGTCTGTACACAAAAGGACGGCGCTACCTTCCGTACTTCCAAAAACTTTATATGATGGACCAAACCTCGCAGTTGGCGGGAGAAAAAGGGAAAGACGACACTTTCGCGCGCTTCAAAGATGGTAATGTATATGATTAGAAAGTTACAGTTGCAGAATAATACGCCAGAGTTGGCAATTCTTTAAATTTATACCGGAACAGTTTTAGCCCCGCCTTCTTTTCGCACCAAAATTTTCGAAAAATATTTTTTCAAATATGTGGCAACGATAAAATAAGAAGAAAATCACACTACAAAAATTTTGGTATAAATAAAAGGAGTAGCTATCAATGCTCCGCAATAAATTATAAAAGTCGACAACTCTGAGATAGTCACACCCACAGTCTACCCAGTTTGAGCCTTAAGGTTTAAGCGATGTTGGAAAATTACATTATGGATGAATCTCGTATATAATATATCATAAGATAGAAAAAGAAATAAAAAAGACTTATTGCTGAAATACAGCACGTGTACACTTATGATGCAAAATTTTCTATTTCTGTGATTTTGAATTATAAATATTTGCTGCAAAGAATAATACATTTCTGTTTGTTACCTTATCTCTCTCTCTTTCTCTCTCTTTCTCTCTCTCTCTCTCTCTCTCTCTATATATATATATATATATATACAGGGTGCCTACGAAAATCCGTTACCGCCCTTTTAACTGCTGAATGACTGCAGCTCTGGTTATAAAAGTGGTGTCTATACATAGTAAAATAGCTATGCTACTAGGTGCGACAGCTCACAGCTAAACCCAATGAAAAATGGTGGAGTTACTGTACTGATCCCAAAAACAGTACAATATAGAAGGGAAACAGGTATACAAAGTTGTAGAGAAACATCGACTTAGTACGAAAAGACATCTTGTAGGCATGAATGCTTAAAACACAACGCTTAAAACGTGCATTTATTTGGTCACATTTTTTTTACACAATGACGCATGAAAACAACCATAGAGTGAAAAATACAACTACCCATTACCAACTACCTTTAATTTCGATGTTCGTACTTATGTCCATCATCTGCAATGGAAATTTGTACCCTTGTTTGAACTTTACGTTACGTATGTTGTAGCACAGCAGATGAGATGTACAGGGATGGAACACTGGCGCAGTATTCGTACCGGTATTTGTTTAAGAAATTTCTCTACCTTTAATTTCACTGATTTAAAAAGTAGAAAATTTCGCTTTACCGATAGTGGTATGAGTTCTGCGCCAGTGGACGTATGTCCCTGGACGTATGCTACGTAAAGTTCAAACAAGGGTCAAAATGAGCCTTACAGAAGATAGAAAGAAACTTTAACATAGGAAATAAAGGTATTTTATGATAATAATAATAATTATTATTATTTTCGTTCTAAGTTCGTTTCCTAAAAACACAAATATGCCAATATTTAAATTTATTCCGGAGCATTTTTAGCCTTTAATCCATACAACTAATTTTTTAAGAATATATTTTTCGTATTTTATCGTAGTTATATATTGGGAAAAATTATCCTATAAATAAAGTCGCGCGAAATAATGGCGGGGCTAAAAATGCTCCGGAATAAATTAAAATGTTGGCAAATATGAAAACATAGTATAGGATATCACGGGCAAAAAAAATGAACGTTTGAAGCTTTCTGTTATTATCATTCATGTTTACAATGTGCCGTTTTGTAATAAATTTCTGATGCGCTATAAATTTGTAATTCTCTTTTTTCTCCAATCTCGTAGCGTTTTGGAGATAGGAACACTAACACCGCTGTTTACTGCCAGGTTTTCTATAAGAGATTACATCTAATAGCACAAAGTGAATTTACTATACCTAGATACGTCTTTTATGACTATAGCTGCAGATTTTCAGTATTTAAAAGGTAGACACAGATTTTAGTGAATTTTGTTTTCCCCTGATTCTTAGAAATCCCTGATTCAGCAAATATTTTTTCTCCCCTGATTCTTTCACCAGAGCATTTAGGTAATAATATTTTACTTAATTCATCGTGCAAATTTACTACTAAAATTTCCGAAAAAAAAAAATACCGGTGAAAGAATCACTTAAAAAATTGTAACTGTCGACACTCTGATATATATATATATATATACATATGTATATATAAAGTTGCTAAATTTATTGCTTTATTTACTGAGCATATTTCGCACCACTATTTTATGACTAATCATTTACTGACTTAATCGTTGGAATCTTCTAATCGACATTTTATTTGTAAAAAAAAAAAAAAAAAAAAAAAAAAAAAAAAAAATTAATGGATCTAATGTATGTTGGTGGTGGTTTGTTTAAATCAGGTCCCTGATAACTTCTGTGTACACACACACACACACACACACACAAAAGTATAGATTAGTATTAGTAACAAAGTTTATATATTATACTCTTTATATCAATATAACCATAGCTGAAAAATAATTAATTTTTTATGAAAATGTTCTTAAATATCGATGAGCTAATATAACTGCAATGTTCTGCAATACAATAAATCAAGAGTATTTGTTATTTAATTTGTTCTCTATAAAAATATTAACTCAGTATAAAATTAAATAAAAAAAAATATATCTTCATCTTCATATTTTTATTCAGATATATTTGTCAAACGCTCATTCCTAAGGTTTCAGGTATGATAAATATTTATTGATATAAACCAGACTTTAAAACATCCTTAAAGTGTTAAACATGTCTTTAATGAAAATATTCGCCAACAATACACGAGTTTAGGATAATATTTTGATAAAAGTTGAAGTATAAATTTTGTTTCTTTGTAAATTACTTAAGCATCGCAGAGGTTTAAATTCGCAACAGCTGTTAGATCAAATAAGTAAAGATCGATAATTTCCATTATAATATTTGCATTTACTTTACAATGTTTTAAATAAATATTAATGGCCTTATGCTGAAATTTTAATACTGGTATGCGATAATGTGCATTGAAAGGGTATAATGATTTTTTGATGTACATTGTATCCGGAAATACAATTTATTTTTCTCATCAAAATATTTTTATGACTATACTTTTTTATTATAGTTTTTACAACTACATTAAAAATTTCGTAATATATGCTTCTATGCATATTTTTAAGATTTCTTTTTAAGTCCTTTATTCATATTTCTGTTCATTGTTTGAAAGTTTAACCACAGATGCCAACATTTTAATTTATTCCGGAGCATTTTTAGCCCATCTTTATTTGGCACCACTTTATTTATAGAAAAGTTTTCTCCTATACATAACTTAGATAAAATATGAAAAAAAAAAAAAAAAAAAAAAAAAAGACGTTTAAAACATAAGTGGTATAACATAAAGGCAGAGCTAAAAATACTCCGAAATAAATTAAAATGTTGGCATCTATGCAGAGTTCCCAACTTTTATAATTTATTCACGAGCATTTTTAGTCCCGCCCCTTTTTCATACCAAAAATTTTGAAAAATAATTTTCTTCTTATTTAATCGTTGTCACATATTAAAGAGAAATAATCTACAAAATTTCTGGTGCGAAAAGAAGGCGGGGCTAAAAATGTTCGTGAATAAATTATAAAAGCTGGGAACTCTGCATCTATGGTTTAACGGCCCTCTTCACTTACCGTCGCCGAAAGCCCGAGCCAATGTTACTCAATGGGGAAATTTTCTTTACAAATAACTTATTAATTAATACATATTTTTAAATTTTGTTTTCATATTCAGAAAATTCCCATCTGTTAAATTGACGGACCTTTTTTAAAAATGTAATTTTTTAATTTTTAATATTTTATTTTGAAATTGCAAAATGAAAAAAATTCACATATTGAAAATTCGTATTTTGCAGCTTCAAAATAAAGTATTAAAAATTAAAAAAATATATTTTTTTTTTAAAAGGTGCGTCAATTTAACAGCTGGGAATTTTCAGAATGTGAAAACAGACTTTAAAAATACGTATTAGTTAATAAGTTATTTGTAAAGAAAATTTTCCCATAGAATAACATTAGTTTCGGTTTCCGGCGGCAGTGAGTGAAGAGGGCCCTTAACTAGAAAGTTTATGTGTTGTAGAAATGTTTTAGATAAGTTTAGACTTTTAGAATGAATAAACTTATATCAAAATAAGGAAATGGGATAAAAAACGGAATATCTTTTTTATTTTATTTGTTTTTCGAAATATTTCGAATATCTTTTTTTTTTTTTCCCCGAATCCTTCTTCCGATGATGTGACTTCTACTTCTAAAGACCTTTTTTCGATTAAATACAAGAATAAAACGTGACCATAATAAAAATAATAAAATATAGAAAAATATTTTGTATATGGAATTAGTAAAATGTATAAAATTATTTATATATAAAATTAAGAAGAATATGATATTATTTAATAAATTTCGACTTTATAAAATAAATAAAATGTAGCACGGAAAGCAAATTGAGTAGATTTTTACAACAAAACATTAATTATTTTACTTTTAGTCATGTTTAAAATTTCAACTTTGGAAAAGTTATATTTAAGTTAAAGCTTAGAGAGTTTGAGCATAATTCAACAAAATGATATAAAAAATCCAAATAATAATTTTTTGCTAAACTATTGGTGCATAACTTTGAATTGATCCGTCTTTTATGCATTTCCATTGCTATTATGTTGCTCTTTTGTAATTTAAAACTACTGTAGCAATAAAAACAAAAGTGCTATTTTGTGCAAACTCTCCTTCTAGGGTAGGAGAGATTGCGCACATGGATAGGACAGATTTGCGCTTAATTAAAACTACAATTACATTATCAACAATAATAATTTACTTAAATAACATTGTTGTAAGGTATTTGTAAACAAATGTTTTCGCATTCTGAGTGGATATTCCAATTCAAAAATTTAAAATATAAAAAAAATAAAAGAAATTTAAAAAGAACTACAAAAAAAAAAAAAAATAAAGAAAAAAATATATACATATATATTAAAGAAACAGAAAAAAGGACAAAACTAGATAGAAAACAAGACCAAAAAAATATTAAGTTACTAGTGAACACGTTTAACTTAAAATTAGTACATTACCTTTTCAGATAGGATGATTTCTTCTTTGCTGACCGAATCTCCCATTGTCCACAATCATTGCTCTTATTATTGTACATGTGAAGTTATTATGGAACCACCTGCCACAAGCTAACCTGTACGAAACGGTTTATCGATCTTGATCAGGCATTTCCAAGCAAAAAAAAAAAAAAAAAAAAAAAAAAAAAAAAAAAAAAAATCGCACACCATGCGTGCAATGATACGTGCCAATTTCCGCCCATTTTTGAATCTGCCACCATTTACTTTTTTTTCTTTTAAAGTTTTTTCCTCAAAATTTTCCACTAAAAAAACATTTACATTTTAAAAATCTTTATGCTGTAAAATCCTTTACGTTTATAGTATTTTATTGAAATTTAGACGATTATATTCCTTAAAACAGGGGTGATACACTCTCGCAGATAAGAAATTTTCACCTTTTTAGCCACCATTAATTTCATGTAGAATTATTCTGGATATATTTATAGTACTGTGCCACGATTATACAGGGTAGAGATTATTGCATAAATATAGTTCTAGCAATATATTTGAAAATGTCTTATTCCTGAAAGTGTCCTGAAAAACGGGCGGAGAGTACGACCCCTGCCTTAAAAAGAAGATTGAGTAGACTGATATTTTTTGCTTGCATTTGGTTTTATCTCATCTATTTAAGCAGCCTACAGCTACACTGAAAACTGAAAACTTGAACATCATACTTGAAAGTATTGCGAAACTAAATAGATATATAATAACATTTAAATACTTTGCGATAAAATTCTCATAGGCTAACAACTTTGTAGACGTAAATCCCATCAGAGGTGTGGCTTTCGTCAATTATGCCACTTTTGAATAATGTTCAATTTCGGATTATGTGGATAGTCTCAATAAAGGTGGTGCGCCGTCTCGAATGGTTTGAATTAGTCCAATCACTTGTCGAATTCGGTTTTGGTACAGTCCCAGGCATTGAGAAAACTAATCATAATTGTCTTGCTATCACCAATAAGCTGCAAAGCCTCTGTTATTATAGAACTTTAAATGCGCAATCTCTCCTAGACAGCAAAACCGCGAACTCTCCCATTTTGGTAGGAGAGATTGTGCAATGTTTTATTAAATACTCACTTTTAGAGGAAATACTGGTGCTTGTACCAGGGTTGCCAAATTTGGCCTTTTTTTTATTCAACAGTCACCAATAATTTTGAGAAGTGACATTTGATAGATATAATGTACTATCAATCTTCGAATTGATTAGTCAAACGTTACAAATAAAAATTATTGGTGACTATTGAATAAAAAAAAGGCCAAATTTGGCAAACCCTGGCTTGTACCGTTAGTCTAAGTCAGTAGGTTATGAGCAATTGTTAAATTTAAAAATATTTTGTGCTACTACCATTGTATTGAAATTCTTAGAACGATTTTTGAAAATTTAAGCATTTATTTTTGAGTACGAGACAAAATAATCACGTTTTATCTTAAACTCTTAAAGCAACCAATATGAAAATTCAAGTCGGCACTTCACTACTGATATTGTACAATCACTTAAGGTTTCAACTTGCCCACTGTACTTTTTCTTTCCGATCCCTTATGTGCGCAATCTCTCCTAGCTTTACCTAAAATAAGTTAAACTAAGAAAAATTACTCTTAAACTTAAAAGTGGTATGAAGTAGAGGCGGGGCTAAAAATGATCCGGAATAAATTAAAATGTTGGCATTCTGTTAAATTCAAACGCTTACTTCAATACTTTTAAATATACCTGAAGATGCTTAGCTTTCATTTATATCTAAAAATATGCAATGAAATATTGGAAGTTCAGTCATTTCAAGCAATCTCTCTTTTCAGGTTGAATCTCTGAGGTTTAGGTTCAATCTACTTTCAGGCTTTGAATCTCTAACTTTCAGGCAATTAACTAAAAATCCAATGCAAATAACTATTTTTCCTAATGCTTCTGTACTTGGGTTTTAATTAACAGAGTTGTATTTTATAATTTTAATTATAATAGGGGAAATTCTACTTAACTAACAGATTAATTTTGTTGAATTTTTGCATAAACGAGATTACGGAAAACTTATATTAATGTAATAATTAAACACACTGTTTTACGGTAAAAAAAAATTGATTTATTTACTAAAAAGAAGCTTTTTTAACATATACATTAAAAAGAAAAAAAAAAAAAACTCTAATATACGAAATATTTTTCAATAAAAGTAATCCTCGTGATAATTAAAAAATATATATAAAAATAAAAATAAAACATATAATAATAATAATAATAATAATAAATAATCATTCCTGTGGAACTAAAAATGGAAAAAAAAGTGGAGAGTTTCTAATTGAATCGATTTCGCATCTGTAATTAAAATGCTAAATATTCTAATTATACCATGAATTGGCATTATCGAATACATTTTTTCCATTATAGTAGTCTTTGTAAGTAGATAAGAAATATTTTAGTTAATATACAGTAATGAACAGGAATAAAACGCATCATTAAATTTTCCTTTCCCAATACATTCTAGGAGGAAAAAAAAAAAAAAAAAAGTAATCGGTTATAATTCAATTTGTTAGAGCATGAAAGAAATATTCTTTGTTAAATAATTCTGTCAAATATTTTAGATATAATTTCTTATGTTTCGGATGATAATTTTACTGCGTTTTTGGCATTAAAATATATATATATATATATTAATCTACATTTCATATAATACACAGAAAAATAACACACTGTAAATAAAACTTTTAACTTTTCACAAAAATAAATAAATAAATAAATAAAATAAAATAAAATAAATAAATAAATAAAAACTGTGAACAGAGAGCGCTGCTATACAGTGATTTCCGCAATTATAAGGAAGGCTATATCTCAGGAAATACCGCCCTAAATTACATAAAAAATTATATGTAGATACACCTTGACATAATTTAGTGTATATCATCTATTGGTGTTAATCGCTGAAACGGTAGCTCTCCTATACAGCGATTTCCACAATTTCAGGGAATGCTATATCTCAGGTTCTATTGCGTGTAATCGAAATAAACATAATACCTTAAAGGCCATTATAAGTACAACTTCCCCAGTTCATAAGAGTATATTCAGTGTTTTTCTATTTTCATACATACTTGACAACCATCTCATTAATAACCGTACAATTGTTAACGCTCCTTGAAAAAACGCCCCTTTTGTCACACCACTTTATTTTTGAGTAATTCTCCCCAAATGTTGTTACGATTAAAAAAGAATAAAATTACTCTAAAAAATCCCTGGTGTGAAAAAAAAGGCGGGTACAAAACATTGTACCGGTTCATAATGAGATTGTTGGCAAGCATGGTCTTATATGGAAAAATAACACCGTATTTACGCGTGTATAACGCGCACTTTTTTTAGAAAAAATTAAGACAAAAACTTCAGGTGCGCGTTTTACACGGAATATTTTTCTTTTCTGCTGCATGTATTCACTCGGCATAAGTAATGAATCAAGACAGGTATTCAAAAAAGAAAATAAAACTTAAAAAAAAAAAAGAAAAAAAAAAAAAAAGAAACTTAATGATGCTATTGCATTTTTATTTCACTTGTTGCAGCTTTTTTTTTTTTTTTAAATACAAAAAAGGTAGTAACATTGTTTATTGACATTTATTTGCAATTCTCATTGCCAATACTACTCTTATCGCCACAGTCTTCGTTTTCATTGGCACAGTCAATGTCCTCGTAAATCATATTGCCCTTCGTTCCCACCATCTCATTAGAAATTCCACTCATTTGGAACTCTTTATTATAAAGCTTAGATGGAATTCCAAGCTTCACATAACCACTGGCATACTATTGAGAGTGATGCACGCTTCACTTTCATGCTTGAAGTGAATGTGTTGTTATCTGTAATTGTCATCCACCGGTTGTATGCATGATGAAATGCAACTTTAAGTAGTCGGTAGATAACGACATCTAATGTCTGCAGCACTTTCGTCATCCCACCAGTTACCACCACCAAATCACTTGAGCGACGAATTTTCGCTTTTATATAAAACGTCATGTGTCTACAGAAGCTGTCCAGGCTCAACATAGATGGCTGATGGAAAGCACGTGACCGACGCGACGCTTCCATACAACATTGATCCAATCTTTCATGAGCTCCACCGTCATCCACCCTTTTTCCTGTGCTCTTACAATTATTCTGACTGGAACTCTCTAAAAATGGAAAGGGGAGATTTTCTGAAATTGAGCTATTTTTCACTCAATCGACATGTTGAAAGGCAACTTCTCACGTTGAGAGAAATCCTCTCAAACCATTGAGCTGCTATATGCGGCTCAGATTTGAGCCAACTGAATCAATTTATTTTTGAAATCGGGCCAAATTTGAGTGAACCTGTTTGATGCTGGAAAAAAATATCAGATTCCCTCCGCCGGATTCGAACGCGGGTCCCTTTTGGTGGCAGATGAGCGCCCTACCACTACGCTACGATTTCATACAAAAGAAAAAAAAAATGGTCGTATAGCCGTTCTCAATCATTCTCAAAGGGAGGAAATATTATTTATCAATTTTTATACTTGTTTTATACATAACATAAAGCTATGGGGAACCCAATAACATTCCTTAAAATAGCACTATTGATTTAAAATTGAGGAAAAATTGCTTGAAAACAGAAACAATGTGACAAGGAGACATTTTAGAAGTTTGAAGATTAATCCCGTATAATTCAGCTCGTTTAGAAAAAGGAATTCTTCTATTCAATGTAACAGAATTTTTTGAATAACTGTGAGTTGAAAAAACAGTATGTATTAATTTGTTTATACGTATTATTCCGGATGTTGCGATAATTATAATTAAAACATTGTCCCACATGTTTTGAATGATTTACATGCATTTTAATAAATTAGTTTCAGTGACTATAATAAAAATAATAAATAACTTTAGACATAAATAAATTTCGACATTATATATATTTTTCTTTTTCTTTATACTTCATATATTTCTTTAAGAAAAAGGTTTAAGAAGACATTCACTGCTCATTTTTAGTTTTTTATGACTAACACTCGTGATTTGATAACTCTACTATTTTTTGTCAGTTGTGCATAAACCATTTATTATATTTATATATATATATAAAAAAATAATAACTTTGATAGTTTACTTTTCTAATTATTGAAAGTCCTCAACATATTTTTTTAAATAACACATAAATTGATTATATTAAAGTATATATCTAAAAAAAATATTTTTCATGTGTCGTTTAAAATATGATCGATGGATGGCATCATCATTTCGCAATTTTGTTGAATGAAAGGAAAAGTGATCGAAATTCGTTCAGAAAGGAGCTGACAGTTTAACCGATCAAGTTGACTGAAAAGATTTTTGATCTGAAAAGACTGATTTTTACTCAAATTTGATTTTTCCCTAGAAATTCCTCTGAAATTATGGCTAAAAATAGTTCGCTCGTTTTTGAGTAAGCAAATTCGGTCACACATTTTAAGAGAAAAAAGATTCTTTTTCGATAGTTTCCCGTTAAAAAATCCCATATGGTGTCAACTTGTGGCCGTCAGCCGTAACGGCCAGCATAACGGTGCATCGTTGCTCGTCTACTCCTGTCGTTCGCAGTAGAACAATTCTGTCTCCAACTGGATGAACGTTTGGGGCTTCCGGCATACCAAACCCCCATGGAGCTTTACATGACGGAAAACCCCAATACAGATACAACCCCAATGGAGTTTGATCTGCATTGTCGCTTTGTGACATTCCTTTTGCTTTTGTAGTCTTATAATATACTGGAAAAAATTGTGTTAGGTGTCTTTAGTTCTTAGGTTTAAGTATTATATAAAAGAACTGAAAGATATCGTTTGAATAATAAAATTGAAACATCAAGCATCGGAGTTGATTCATTTGGCCCCCACTTCAGTTGGTTCACAAACTGAAAAATCAACTGCATGCCAGAATTATGGTGTGCGTTATGTACGAGATAAAAAAAGAATCGTGATTTTTTTTTTCTTGTGAAGTACAGGATGCGCATTATACACGCGTAAATACGGTATTTAATAATGCTGATTCAATAAAGGTGCATATCGGCCGGTATGTGGTGCTGCTATGTTTCAGCTTTCCCCGAGAACGGGAAGGATGTATTTTTCACTGTAAAAATTCACTTTCATTGCACATGAAAATTTAGTGTGTTACTTCTCTGAGATGAAAATTGCCTGCATTCTTAATGGAAAAAAAAAATTTAAATAATTTATACTGCGTGAATTTGTATGGGAAAATGTGGAAGAAAATTTTGTGATGACCCCAGAATACTAGTTTTGAATTTATTATTTAAATTATTTATACATCTTCCCAGTTTCATAACAGTATCTTCAATTTATTTCTATTGTCTTATATGGAGAAAAAAAAATATTTAATAAAATTAAAATACACATTAAAACATTTAATAAACTATTGTCATAAATCTGAGATCGATACTATTTTTTAAGCAAAATTGAAAAATCACGACAAAAATTAATTAGAATTTAGAATATATTTATCTAAAATCTTGCTAAATAGGGTACTGACGTAACAAAAAAAGTGACAAATTTTCTGAATGCTATTTTAATATCCTGCGGTCACTTTTTTGAACACTGCTTTTTTTATATATAAGAAAGATTTAATAATCACTTATAGAAAATTTCTATATGACTGAATGATGCAGAGATTGCTTTATAAGCATAATGGCACATCTGGATATATGTTAAATAATTAAATAATTATATACAGTCGAAACTCGTTAGCATGAATCTCAAGGGGGATGAAAAAAAATTTCATGTTATCAGTAGTTCATGTTTTCAGAGATCCCAACCTCATCCGGTAAATTGCTAGTACCGCCCCTACACCACTTAATTTTTAAAGTAATTTTCTTCAAATATATTTGCGATGAATTAGGAAGAAAAAACATTTAAGAAATTACTGGTGTAGAAAAAGGGGCGGTACTAACAATTTGCCGGATTAGGTTGGCAGCTCTGTGTTTTCAGTAACTAATCTTCATAAAACTAAACTAATCTTCGTTTTGATGGAAATTGTGGAAAAAGTTCATGTTAAAAGTAATTCACGTTAACAGTATTCACGTTAACGAGGTTCGACTGTATAATAACTAGATTAAGAATACTGCAAATATAATTAATTTGCAGTGATTTGACATTCTCGTGATTTCAAATCGATAGCATGAACTAAACAGTATGATGACAAATCAAGTTCGCTTCATTCTAAAATATTTACATATGGTTAATTTCGCACCACTTTATTTTTGGAACACTTTTCTATAATATATAACTACCATAAACTAAGAAAAATTGCTCTTAAAAATAAAAGTAGTACGGAATGGCGACGGGGCTAAAAAGGCTCCGGAATAAAATAAAATGTTGGCAACTCTCCTAAATGCAAACGCTTATTTCTATAATTTCAAAGACACAGCAGTACAGAATAATAACAAATCAAGTTCGCTTCATTCTACAAAATTTACATGTGGTTAATCAACATATTAATAAATTAAACTCTTCTTGACATCATAATCTGGAAGTTACATGATGTAGGTTCAACATGTGACATGGTTTAGTATCCTGCAAACCTTTTAATTTTTTTTTTTTTTTTTTTTTTTTTTTTTTTTGGTTTTATAGATAAAAAGGAAGATGTATTTGAGCATGCCAGCTGCAAAAAATACTTTTGTCACTCTTTATCTTTTTCAATATCGATCGGGAGAAAATGGTGCTAGTTCTTCCAACAAAGAACAGTTTTTAGCATACCTGGTAACATTTATAATTTATCCACGAGTACTGTTAGCCCCGCCCTTTTTTCACATCAATATATTTTAAAGGCATTTTTTCTTATTATTCATTGTAATTACATATTGTAGAAAATTCTCTAAAATCATACTGGTGTGAAAAAAGGGCGGGGCTAACAGTACTGCGAAATAAATTATACATGTTACCAGGTGTGGTTTTTCGTTGTCAATTTTATGTCCATATATTTCAACCAATGGCATACTTGCCAACCATCTCATTAATAACCGTACAATTGTTAACGCCCTTGTAAACACGTCCCTTTTTTCTCACCACTTTATTTTTAGAGTAATTTTCTCAAAATGTTGTTACGATTAAATAAGAATAAAATTACTCTAAAAAGTGACTTGTGTTTAAAAATAGGCGGGTACTAAAAATTACACGGTTCATAATAAGATGGTTGACAAGCATGCAATGGCATTTGGTAATGTTGCAAAAATTTCTTTTTGTTTAAAACTGGTGCAAATTTGTTACAAATGTATATATTCGTAATACATTTAAAATTGAAGACGCCGAAAGAGTGGTTGTAAATCTTCAGATATACAAAGACACGCCAGCTTTTCTAATTTTTTTTTTTTTTTTTTTTGGAACATTAGAGGTAGTAAGTTAATAGGAGTTGTTCTTAACCGTCATTCTGGAAATTTTTAATATTTTTATTTTTAATAATTAACTGAGATCATAAAAAGCAAATATCACTATTCGTAAATAATGGTAATAAACTCATTTTTATATAGTCATAACTTGGCAAGTCTCTAGTTCCCGCCTTTATTTAAAAAAATTCTTTAAAAAGTAATTTTGGAGAAAATTACTCTATAAATGTTGGTGGAAAAAAAGGGAGATATTAACAACGCTAATGATTAGATTATAAATGTCGAAATATTTGTAAATATAAATCATAAATCTAGGATATTATGGTATATTCATTTCGGATGTGAAATATTATGTAGATGGCGAACACCTTTCCCTTGGAGAGCATTCGGATTCTAATGCACAAGAAAAATTCTATCTGAAGAAATGTCTTAAAAGCATAGCTACTAAACTTCTTTATTTTGTAACACAACTATTTAAAGATAAGTATTTGTTTTATTTAGTAAAGAAAATCTGAATTTAAATAAGACGAAGATAACTAATGTTTAAAAAGTTGTGTTAGAAAATTAGGATAGTTGTCAGCTGTGTAAGTGCATCCTTGAGTTTTTAAGAACATGAATTGAAAATTATGCGTATAAAATACCCAAATAACGTTAGTAATGTTTCGAAAACTGATTTAAGAATTATGAGTTAAGAATTATGAGAATTATGAAGGAAGACACGCATGAACTATTTAGCGTGCTGTCAAGTTACGGGGGGTTTTCTATTCAAAACCGTTCACTACTATTGAAATGTAATGTTCAACATGTTAAGAGCAGATATAAATAAACATATAAACAAATGTATGTATACTTTTAGTTATAGTAGAAAATTTTCAAAAAACCTAATACAGATTTAACCCTTTGAAGGATACGACCGTTATTTACCTCTAAAAAAATCTACCAGAATTTACGAACAAAGTTAAAAGAGAAGAAATAAGTAACTTTTTTTCTTCTGAGTTATAAAATTAAAATTTTGTTGAAAAATTCCGGGATAAATCTATATGCCATTGAGAGTTTGTAATTGCGTCCTCACAAGTGCAAGCCTCCGTTATTTTCGACGAAGATTTCATAGATGAGTTCATGTTTCCTTTCATCATGAATATTTTCAGTTTATTTAATTATATTTATTCATCGAAAATATGTCTGACAGATTCCATTTTAAAAATAATGATTACAAATCCGATTTAAAATTTACAAAGGTTGGCAGCTATGCGTCCTTATAGCGAGGACGCGGCGCTTTAAGTGGTTAAATTCTGAAGTCATATTAAGCTAAATAATTAAGTTACGCAAACACCAACTTTTAACCTTAATAGGAATTTGTGATAAGATTGAATGCAAAAACAGCTTCGACTGTCGAATCTAATGTACATAGTTGTCAACATGTACGTTCTTTTTGCCATTGGAAATTTTTAATCAAAAATTTCAGTAAGTTTTTTAACAGTTTTCTGTGGTTAAATATGATATTTTTTTGCAAAAAATTACTGTTGTTAAAAAACCGTACAATTTGGCCCCTATGAATGTATAGTTTTTTTTTATTAGTAATCGATTTTTAATATAGAATTATAATAAAGTTTTAATAGTGCTAATATTCTTGTTTTATAAATTGCTCATATTTATGCTTTATGAAGTTGTTAAAATTATTGTTATAATTACAAGTTTGGGTTTTTTCAGCATAAGTTCTTTTCATATTGGGGATTTTTTTTTTTTTTTTAAGATCAACCCTAATGAGATTAACTAAATTCGTAGTAATTTTGGAGTTTTGCAAAGGGTTGATGTTCGAGGTTTATTTCATGGTTGGATCAAGGGAGTTAGAATGAGTTCTAGAAATTTCGACAAACTTGTTGAATAGGTATCTAGTATGGTGGAGGAAGACTTGAAATTTACTCTACGAAGTTTATTCGGGGGTTTCATGTATTTCAAAATTTTTAGATATGGTTTCATTGCAGCTGATTTCGATAAAGAATTGGGGATTTGAAATTTACTCTGCGAAGTTTGGTTGAGGATTTCACGTATTTCAAAACTTTTATATATGGTTTGATTAGAGATGATTTTAATAAAGATTTGGGGAGTGAAAGTGTGCAATTTCATTCTGCAGTTAAAGTATCTCAGAGAAGACAAACTTAAGTTCGAAGTCAGTAGAATATATTTGGAGGCTGAGAGGTGCCTGTTACTATGAATATTAAAATGCTAGTCAAGACGTTACATACTACATTTCTTCACATCACTATCCAAAGAGCTTTAAGTTAATTTAAACATATAAATTTAGTTAATATCGATTAAATCCGTCACTTTACCATAAGGCCAATACATATTTCATTTGATATTCAAGTCCCAACTCTACTTTCTTATTTCAAGTTAATTACAGAAAGAAAATGTCAGGATAGAAAATTGTAGGAAACGAATAAAACTCACATAATGATCGTCGGAAAAGAATTATTTAATTTTGTTATTCAAGCATTCTTCAGAAGGAAAAACCAGAACAGTAGGTTACAGAAAATGAAGTAACCTCACATAATAATCATCTGAAAACAATTATTTATATTTGTTATTTCATCATTTTAAACTTTCTTTTATTTCTAAGCACACAATGTTACATTTTGTTCTACTAGACATATAAAAATGATGAGAAGGCGATTTTAGTTTTAATAAAAGGACATGCCTATTTTAGTAATTTTCAAAGAAAAATTCGTAATTCACTTTTACATCCCGAAATAAAACCACAATTCTTATCTTTCAGATAAATGGGAAATAATGCGAATTTTGCCACGACTAATATCAAAATTAATTGAAAAGATTAATTACCTTACATTAATTGAATTACAATAAAATGACTATCGTCCTCGTAAAATGTTAGATATATGCATTTTAAGTGGAGAAATAGAATATCTAGGATAGCCGAAATTAAAAGATTTATGTTTAAAAGTATAGCTTCAACAATTTCTATCTTAGTTACTACAATCTAGTATAAACTCTTCGCCTGAACGACATTTTAATTATCGAATGTGCAAAATTGGATTCTTTCCATCGCAGAGTTTAAATTTTATTTAAAACTCATTACGGAGCAAGAGATGTGTTAGATTGCTAGTCTTGAAAAGAGTAAAAATGTTTTACTCGCATACATTCCACGAAATGAGAAAAATCTTTCGATGAATTTACAATTCAATGGAAAATATACATTTATTTGATAAGCTAATGTTACAGTCTTGCACTGATATAGATGTACTTTCCACAAAATTGCCTTACTTAATTTTGTATGAGATATTAAATATTTTGCCTGCGAGAAGAATTCGTTAATATGAACATTTCGTTATGTAAGTTGGCTTTAATATCATTTTAGTTTAAAGTTTCCATTTCTTATGCGTTAAAAATTTGGTTCAATGAAATGTATTAATTAGAGATTTATTCTTTTTGTTGAAATATGCAACATACCGTAATTTCCGACGTATAATCCGCTGGTCAGATAAAACAGTTTTCACACCATAAATTTTAATTATTAGACAAAGTTATATTTGTACAAGTTATTTCTTTGTAGAAATATAGCTTCTTATTGTATATAAAGTTACTGGTGTTAAACTGATTTATCTGACCCGCGGATTACACTCCGGAAATTCTGGTGCTTCTGTATAAATTATAGCAACAGTAATTATCAATGTTGCAGATCTGGCGGATTTTTTATTTAACCCTTTCAGTCGCAGTGTTCCCGCTGATGGAACACCTAATTTTAATTCTCAAGTGCAAAAACTCATCCCGGAAATTTTTTTGGAAATTTTTTTATTTATAACATAGCAGAAAAGGCCCTTTTTTAAACCTGAAAATTTAAAATTTCTTTTATTTTAATCTCCTTATATTATTAAAATCTGTACGCGTGTGTGTGTGTGTGTGTGTGTGTGTGTGTGTGTGTGTGTCTGTCTGTGAGAAACGGCTTGACGCAGCAAAAGCTCGGCCGCTAACGGTCGCACGGACTTCGAACAGGCACCGATGGACAGAGAATTTATCGCAGATCTGGGTTATCTAATTTGCTAAACGATGCGACCCTAATTAGCGGAGATATTAATTAAAATGGTGACCCATGTCAAATCAAAAAACGATTCGAAATCGGAGGTGACCGCCATTTTGTTACGGAACAGCCTACCTCGAAAGAAAAAGCAAAGAAAGAAAATTTCGAGGCTTTTTGTAAAGCGATCCTGTTTGAACGGTTCGACGTATCGAAAATACACTTGTACCAAAAGAAAGAGCATTTATTACCGATTCTTACGGTACAATTTTTTTTTAAAAAATACGGTTTTTTTATATTTTTAAAAAAAGTTTTAAAAAGGGTCGAAAATTTCTCTCTTTCGCGGTCGTTTTTTTTTAAACGACCTGTACGACCCAGTATTCCTTCCATTTCTTAACAGCTGGTATATAAAGAAAGGCCATTTAATCCTCTTTTGAACCATATAAACATTTTTACAAAATACGGATTAGCGATCCATATTTTTAGATTTTACGAAACATCGATTTTTTCGTAAAACATTTTATAACTCAAAAGCGTTTAGAGATAAATCATTTCTTTTTTTTTTGTACATAGATCTCGCATTCATAATTTAATTCCTAAAAGATTGAGAGAAAATTTCAAAAACTGAATGAGTTATAAATTTTTTAATTTCACGCTTTAAACCCATTGAAACAGAATACCGACCTTCCTTCCGTCAAATGAAGCATTGCAAAATGAAATAATGCAGACGTCCATTGCGTCACCATAGCAACCCGTTCAATTTCTCGACGAAAGCGAAAATAATAATAATAATAATAATAATAATAACAATAACAGCTGGCACTGATTGAGAATCGGAGGTATTTTGAGTAAGATAAAAAGTACATTTTAATTGCAAATTAAAATGTCGCTTTAATATTTTAAAATTTCAATATTTCAGTTTCTAATTAAGATTAAATTATTTTTAATACATCATTCGAAAGATATTTTAATGTTCTTTCATATTATCGAAAGTTTTCACCTGATTTACACGTTTTGAGGCCTCCCGATTAGGTTTTCTTTTGCATCTCAGCTAATTGAGTTAGAACGTTCAAAATTGGTATACGTAGGTTAATTAGGAGGGGCTGAAAGGGTGGGGAAGAAATAGGTGTGCACCGTGCGAGATTTTACCCGATTTACACGTTTTGAGGTGTCTTGATTAGGTTTTCTTTTGTATTTCAGCTACTAATTAAAATAATTTCATAAGTAATACATCATTAGAACGCTTTTTGGATTTGGAATCGAACAGTGGAATACAGAAATTCGAACCGCCAGATGGCGCTGTAATATTTTCAAATTTCAATATTTCAATTTCTAATTATGATTAAATTATTTTTAAAACATCATTCGAAAAATATTTTAAAGTTCTTTTAAATTATCGAAAGTTTTCACCAGATTTACACGTTTTGAGGTGCCCTGAATTAATTTTCTTTTACATCTCAGCTACTAATTAAAATAATTTCATAAGTAAGACATCATTAGAAAGCGTTTTTGAATTGGAATGGAACAGTGGAATACAGAAATTTCTACCGACAGATGGCGCTGTAATATTTTCAAATTTCAATATTTCAATTTCTAATTATGATTAAATTATTTTTAATACATCATTCGAAATATATTTTAAAGTTCTTTTAAATTATCGAAAGTTTTCACCAGATTTACACGTTTTGAGGTGTCCTGATTACGTTTTCTTTTGTATCTCAGCCAAATGAGTTAGATCGCTCAAAATTGGTATACGTAGGTTAATTAAGAGGGCCCGAAAGGGTGGAGAAGAAATAGGCATGCACCGCGCGTATCCCTTAACTTGTGCGCGCGCAGAAGTCACGGGACTGCGATGCCGAAGGCAGTGGGGACCCGGTGCGAGTATTTACCCGATCAGAAATGATTTTTTTTAGGGGGCACGAAGGGTCAGGGAAGGAATACGCGCGCGCAGCGCGTGTATTCCTGAAGTTGTGCGCGCGCAGCGCGCACGCGATTGAGCTGCCGAAGGCAGTTGGGACCCGGTGCGAGTTTTTACCCGATGAGAAAGGATTTTTTTTTATGGGGCACGAAGGTTCAGGGAAGGGATACGCGCGCGCAGCGCGTGTACTCTGAAATTGTGCGCGCGCAGCGCGCACGGGACTGCGCTGCCGAAGGCAGTGGGGACCCGGTGCGAGTTTTTACCCGATCAGAAATGATTTTTTTTAGGGGGCACAAAGGGTCAGGGAAGGAATACGCGCGCGCAGTGCGTGTATCCCTTAAGTTGTGCACGCGCAGTGCGCACGGGACTGCGCTGCCGAAGGCAGTGGGGACCCGGGCGCATATTATGAAAGACTAACGTTTTCAGCCCCTCTTTGGCACATTGGCGAAACCGCTGAAGCACAACCAGGTTCTATCGCCAATTCCCATTCCGCTTCTCCGTAGGTTTTTTTTCTTCTTATTTTTTTTTCTTCTGTTTTGTTTTGACCTTGATCGACGCATCGTTTCTTTTTTCAATCTGTGCCTTGCTTATTAGATGAAATTCTTATAATGAAATACCTTAGTGAATTATAATATAATAAAAATGAAAGAAAGAAATTTGACATTTATGTTAAAATAATAATAATAAAAAGTTTTAACTTTCTTTTTTCTTTCTTTCATTTTTTTTTCTTTCTTTCTTTTTTTGTTATTTATTTAATAACCAATCACACATTTATTTATTATTATTAAAACTATTTTATAGAAAAGTTGATATATTTTACGTTTATTACTGAGTGGGAAAAAAAAGAAAGAAAGAATGAATGAATGAATGAAAGTGGAGGCGACAACTTTTATTTTTTTCAAAAATATTAAAATTGAATATGTCAGCTGAAGTGAAATATAATACTTAAAAAAGGAAGAAAATCATCTGACTTGCATAGAGCATAATTACTTAATCCAACTGTACTTACTCGTTACATAGTTTAATCTATATCCTTCAGTATATTTTACCTGACAAGTGACACTCACAAAACATTTTATTTTTAAATTTCGAAGGAAGACAACTCGCAACAGTTATTTTTATAGCTTTACTTTTAAAGAAAATCGTACTAGAGTTTAGTTATGTGCAGGCCTGTACGTTATTTAAAGACAGCAAGTACACAAAATTATATTTTGTTTTTAACTGCTGAGAAAAAAATATCATAAAAGCATATTTGCCAACTTGTACTTTTTTTTTTTCCTAATGGTAAATTTTAATAAAAATTTTTAATAAGTGTTTTAGTAGTTTTCTGTGATTAAGCATAATGAAACTTTTTGCAGAGAAATAGTGGTGCTAAAAAACCGTAGAAGTTGACACCTATGTGAAAGAAATATTTTATGATTTTATTTCCAAAATGAAAGCATTTAAAAATTTCTGTAACTTCTATGTCATCTAAAATTTTCATATGCTCTATTGTCTATACAGTACACTTAAAGTTCTAAACACTTTAAATCTAGTACGAGGGTTGCTATTTATATTCCTGGCCTAATAATGAAAAAACAAATATGTAGGAACGAAATTGGTTTTATTGTTTTTCAAAATATTCTCCATGATGATCAATACACTTTTGCATGCGTTTGAACCAATTTTCAAAGCACTTTTTCCAGTCCGATTGAGGTAACTCCAAAAAATGCGTTTTGAATGCATCAACCGCTTCTTCGGAGGTCGAAAATCGTTGTCCACGTAATTTATTTTTGATGTGTGGGAATAAGAAGAAGTCATTGGGTGCCAAATCAGGGCTGTACGGCGGATGACCCTTCAGTTCGATCTTTCGCTCAGTCAGAAATGCATTTGTTTGAGTCGATGTGTGAGAGCTCGCATTGTCATGATGAAGAATGATTCGCTTGTTCTTCTGCTTTTTTCGAATTTCTCCGATGACTTCTGGCAAACAAATGGTTGTGTACCATTCAGAATTGACCGTCCTGCGTTGCTCTAACGCCACTGTTGCCACATGACCGTTAATGCCGAAGAAACAGGCAATCATTTGTTTCGATGTGCTTCTTCCTCGAACAACTTTTGTTGGTTTTGCCTCGCCTTGGAAGACCCATACAGTTGATTGCTGTTTTGTTTCCGGCTCATATGCATAGATCCATGATTCGTCACCTGTGTAGATGTTATACACAGACTTTGATGTACCTTGAACGTATTTTTCTAACATTTCCTTGCACCAATCGACACGAGCCTTTTTTTTGAGTGTTTGTCAGATTATGCGGGATCCAACGCGAACAAATTTTTTTTACGCTCAAATGTTCATGCAATATTTTATTGATGCTAGTCATACTAATGTCCAAAGACGCCTCAATCTCACGGTATGTCACATGACGATCTTGCTTTATCAGTTCACGCACAGCATCGATCTTTTCTGGCACAACAACGGATTTTGGACGACCTGCACGGGATTCGTCCTGGATCGAACATCAACCACGATTAAATTCGTTATACCAATTTTTTACAGTTCTGTAGGATGGCGTTTTATTGCTGTATAAAGAATTAAGTTCATCGAAGCACTCTTGTCTTGGCAATCCACGTCGAAAATTATGAAAAATAATCGCACGAAAATTTTCACGATTCAATTCCATTTTTTGAAAGAGAAGAACTTTTAAATTTACTGTCAACAACACAAATAAACCTATAATAGTAAATCGTCTGCTGAATTTACGTTTAAAAATATCAAACTTTCGATTAAAATCGTCTGCGGTCGCCTAGCAACACTTACTGTTGCCAAGGCCAGAAATATAAATAGCAACCCTCGTATAAACAATTTCCATTTACATCTTACAATATATCTCAACATAAATGAATAATTTACGCTAATCATACCTTATTCTACAAGAGAAATAGGTTTGTGCATTTAAATAATGTGTAATTATTTAAAAATATTTTCCACAAACGCCAATGCATCGTAAAGTTTTAATAAATGTCAGTACACAAAACGATTGCGCAATTAACGCAATATTCAAATGAAAACACCTAAAAAAAATTCGATGGTGTTTTACGAGCATAAAAATAACTGCACATTTTGATACAAGAATGAAAGAAGCTAGAAAAATTAAACTGAACCTAATTTTGGTTTCTAAATAATCAATATAAAATTTCTTACAAAACCAAATTTAATTTAGGACGATATATATATATATATTTTTTTTATTTTTAACTTTTATTACTTTTTTGTATTATTATTATTTGATGCTACAGAACAAAAGAAAAAAAAAATAGTTGGTTTAAATATAAAAACAATGTTTAATAAATAAATAAAATAAAATAAAAATTATTTACTTTAAAATATGAAGCTGCTATCCTTAACAACGATTAGATTCATTTCTTAAAATTTTTTTGGCACAAGATAAAAAAATAAATAAATAAATAAATAAATAAATAAATAAATAAAAAAGAAGAAGAAGAAGAAGAAGAAAAACATCTCTTTTCTGCAATATTTATCTTTAATTATATTTTTTAAACTTGTTTTTATTTTTACTTTTTCTTACCCATATACATGACAAAAAAAAGTATTGTTTTGCGGTAAAATTTTCGAAAGTGAGTTCTTATTGTATTTACACGTTTTAAGGTCCATTAATCCAAAAGTCAGATTTCTGGCGATTGACCTGTGTGTCTGTCTGCGTACATGTGTGTGTGTTTGTATCTCATCAGCATATCTCAAAAAATATCGTAGCACTATATAACCATAGAGAAAGTATTGTTGTAAATAAAATTTTCGAAATCAAGACTTTTTTTTTTTTTTTTTTTTTTTTTTTTTTTTTTTTGCATGTTTTGAAGTCCCCTGAAACCGAAATTCAGATTTTTAGCTCTCTCTCTGTGTGTGTCTATGTGTTACCAATAGCATATCTAAAAAGTAAATAATAGCAAAGTGTACGAACTTAGTATTCTAAATCTATATCATATAGAGATGCTGCACCAATTTTTGTTGAGATTAAACAAATTCTTCGTGTTTAGGCACGTCGAAAAAAATTTCAAATGCATTATGTCTGTAGATGAAATTTTTCGCAGGTACAGTTTATGTTATACTAGACAAAAGGAAACGAATATACATTTTTTTATATGCATAAAAGCATGTTTCGTGTTGAATATGGTATGAAAATCATTCACAATTCGTTTACAACGCTATCCAACAGATATCGAATATAATGGAATTATATTTGGAAATTGTAGAAAAAAAAAAAGAAAGAAAAAAAAAAAACCTCAGTGATGAAAATTAATTCTTCTAACGCATGCGGCAAACAAAGTATTTTTTAAATGAAATTTTATGTGCTTGTTTTTGTATAATGCGTTTCGAGTTTCTTTGAATACTAAAGATTAAGATTTTAAGTGTTTATTCTTGTGTATGTCTGTTATCAGCGTAACTAAAGTAATAATAATAATAATAATTGTAGCCAGTTTACATGTTGAATTTAAAAGTTCATGTGAGTTTGTTACTTCAAAAGCTTGATTAAAATTGAATTCCATGGAGTGATGCAAGTGATAGATCTCTGAATAATTTGAGTAAACTTTTAAATTTAATAACTAGTCTTTTAGTCTAAATTTTATATAAATATAAGTAATATATTCAAACGGCTCCTCACACAGAATTATTTGTGAAAGAAAAATGTTTCTAAACCTCTTTTGAATTCTCTTTAACGTAGGCTAATATACATTACTTGTTAACTTATTATTTAATGTGCAATCTGTCTTTATTTAATTGAAATGAGTTGTGTGAGCGTCACACCAGATTGTTTAAATTAAAACCAGAATTTTAACCAGACTGTAATAAATAGATAAGTAAATAAAAGAGAGAGAGAGAACGTAAAACCATTTTCAAATGGTGTATTTTGTCTGAAAGCAATATTCTGATCGCCCTAATAAATGTATTATTTTTATTTTATTTTTAATATTCGATAAATATAATTAAAACAAATTATTCAAATTGTAACTGACGCATTATTTGAACTTGTACACAAATTTACAAATATAGAAAAATCAAAATTTTTTCGTAAAAAACACATTGAATATTTTATTGAGCAAAAAAAAAAGGGGGGGGGGGTAATTTATTGCTTTTAATAATCCAATCTAATCTCCTATCATTTTATGATTACGTACACAAATTGCGGAAGATTAGTAATATCAATTCGAATTCCTGACCTTTAAAATACGCTTAAATAATAATAATATTCATCAAAATAAAATAAAATAAACTTTTATTTTGTTTTAATACCCATTAAAAATAAATTTCCTCTTTTGAAAAGACTTTCATTTTATTGCATCGTCATTTACAACTTACCAGTTAATTGCAAAACAACCCCCTTCTTCCCCCTGTTTCTTCGAAGAACGGAATAGGGTTGTTGTGCGCTGTATATATGAGGTAGGGATAGGGGAGTACCATATTTAGTGTGAAGCATTTCATCTTCGTCAACGAAGTTCCCGCGCCAACGGGTGCTGAAAGCGTTAGTCTTTCATAATATGCGACCCGGGCCGACTTTTTACCCAATCAAAAATGATTTTTTTTAAATTTATTTTCTTAACACTAAAAGTTACTGTTACTGATTCATTAATTATAGTGATTCATTAATTATAGTGATTCATTTGAAAATACTGACCCGCTAGCGGGCGAAGCCCGCTAGTTCTGTTATTAAATTCCGATTGCAGTGTGGTTTAAATGAACCGAATTACCCTGCGCCGCAAAGGGTCAATAATCACTAATAAATTTTATTTGTAACGTTTGCCTAATCATTTCGAAGAATGATAGTCTGTTATGTATGTCAAATAACATTTCTTAAAATTATTGATGATCATTGAATAAAAAATCCGCCATATCTGGCAACACTGCTAGTTACATACTGAGTATATATATATATATATATAATAAAAATAATTTATTTCAATAGAACTGAACTGTAAACTTCAGTTTGAAATGTCATTGATAGTATGACTATTTGTGTTGAGGTATTTCTTTCAACCAGACATTTCGATTCTTAATTTTCGATTGATTTAATTTAAGAAAATTACTAGAAAGCCGTACAAAATATTACTATAAGAAAATTGTGGTGGAAAAGATAATGGAATACAACACCTACAGCATTTTTTATCAATAATTTCTAAGGTATTTGTGCAGTAATTTATTACGATTAAATATGACAAAAATCATTGATAAAATGTGCTGGTGTTAGTGGTCTATCTCGAGGCGGAAACTCTTGCACCCCTGGTAAGTCCAAAAGTACCATTTTGAGAAAAAAGGACTTTTGTGTTCATGCTTACAATTAATTCTAAATAAATGCAATTGAAATGAAATTTTCACAGTTTGCACAAAAATATATGAGAAAAGTAATGTATAAAAAGCAAACATAAGAAATTTTTGGGAACAAATGAAATATTGCCTTTAATTTGTTTTACAAAAAATTGTCCAGCAAAACACTGTATGCGAATACATTTCTTAAATTTAAATGATAATTTGAACTAAATAATAATAGTTCAATGATGAAGTTACATTTTAATAATTAGAAAAAGATTCAGTTATACACCAGGAGAATAAACTTCATCAGTAAATGTTTCGTAGCAGTTTCGTTCAGTTGACGAACAACGTGCTCCTCTCAGTGGCATAAATATAAACTAGGACTTACACCACTTGGTAAATGAATAGAGGACTCCTCGAGAAACAATATTATACCTCTAACTAAATTTCGTAAATTTTGGACTTGACAGCTAAGGGACTCAAATATAACTTTGTCTATCAATTATGATTTTTGTTGAAAAACTGATTTATCTGACTTGTAGATTAGGCGCAGAATTTACAGCAAAGTGTCGTGATTAAATATGGTAGAGAATATTGTGTAAAAATAGTTGTAGCAAAAAAGGCGGAAATTTCTCACCCCTAAAAGTCTTCTGAAAAGAAGGCAGAGACTTCGAGCTCTGATTACACTCACAAGCGAAGCTTGGGAAGTTTGACTCAGTGTTGCCAGATTGGAAACTTATTTTTATTCGACTCTCACCAATAATTTTGAGAATTGGTGTTTGATATACATAATAGACGACTAATCTTCGAAGTGATTAGGCAACCATTACAATTAAAATTTAGTGGTGGATATTGGATTAAAAAAGTCCACAATCTGGCATCATTGTTTTTACCCGTGACAACTTTAACTTTCCCCATTCCTCCTGTACATTTGGATTACGGTGTACTGAGACTAAAGTAAAATCAACAACTTATTTAAATGGGGGTTGGGGAAGATAAGGGAATAATCTCTGCGTGTAGTGACGAAGAAATGTTAATGTCATATTAAGTGTAAGATAACAATTGCTTTAACTCGCCAGTGCACGGGTGGGGAAAAGACACAATTTTCTTTCAAAATTTGAATGGTTACAATATAATACACACAAAATAAAATCACACAATAAAAATACGAAGTATAAAATTTTACGTTTAATATATACTTTTTTTCACGGAATATATAAAATGTTTCTTTTACATTGCATTCTAGTAAATAAAATGGGTCTCACAGACCCAGCCTGTGTACTGGCGGGTTAATATTACGAAAGAGCTGCAGGCAACGGAACTAAGGCCAAACTGCCTTGAACAAAACAGCTGTCAACTCCGCTTTACTGAATTAATCTCAACGAAACTTCGCATTTTTACACTACCTACTTTCTAACAAACTTAATAAAATCTAATTATGTTCTAAATCTAGCCAAATCCGACGTTTTGCTTACAAACTCGTTACGTCAAGCTATCACTTTGCAGAATACAATTATAAATCACAGTTAAGGTTTCTACCCAGTTCGATTTCTTCGAAATTCTCAACTCACGAATTTACTATACAAATTGTATGAGGCGCCTCAAAGTCCCCTCCTTCAAAAATGATATTTTTATTAGAGCACATTCAAGAGAATAGTCTTCAAGAAAACTTATAAATTTAACTACGGCATTAACCCCTTGAACTGCAATTTATTTTCAGTTAGCACTGCTCATGCAGACAATTTAATTTTCTTAGTTTTAAGAGAAGGGATTGATATAGAAACTTACGGTTTTGTTGCTCAAATAACTTGTTATTATTAAAATTGTTATATTTGTTATACACTTATTATAAACTTGTTATATTTGTTTCACACTTTTTTTTTGTTATATATGCATATAAGAACATAATTAGTGTCAGCAAATTCATGACGAGCTGGACTCGTTATTTCAGTTCAAGGGATTAAAATCCTATCTTTCTATTTCAAACTAATGCTACGAAATATGTGCATAACGCAGAGGTTCTTTTTAAACTTTTCAACCGATGCCTCTCATTTTACGAATCTAAAATAGAGTCATTTTACTCTTCCTAAAACGCATAGTAAATTTGGGACTAAATGCCAGTTTAAAATTTACCTTTGAACTCAGAGAATAGGTAGGAGACAGAAACATTCTTTTCTTTCTTTTCTTTCCTTCTTACTTTTTTTTTTTTTTAAATACGCTGTCAAATCTGGTCAGAAAATTAGCAATTAACTTCAGAACTTGGATGAGCGAGAATAGGATAAACGAAATAATTGTGAAGCACCTATCAATAATTTAAATTTTCTAATGTGCATTTTATACCTATCCATAGATTAAATTATAATTTACCATATTATTCGAACTCTTTAAAAGTTTTAAATGTACTAAATGCACTGTTGGCGGGTGGGGGTAGGGTAGATTAAGTAACACTCGATTTTATTTCGTTATTAACTGACGCAGGAAAGTTTAATAGATATCATTAAACAGTAAATTAAGTTTACTTTTCGTAAATGATGTAGAATTTTGAATATAAATTCATTAATATTTTTCATAATTTAAAATATTTTTATGAATCAAAAACTATCATAGATTATTACTATTTTTTATTTATTTATTTATTTATTTATTTATTTATTTATTATTATTATTAGTTTTTACTGTATCTTTTCAAGAAAAAGTTATTTCAATCAAGTTATTTTTTATGAAGATACATATAAGTAGTTTGAGGCATGATATTAATACTAGAAATCTTCAAACTTTAAAAACTTTATATAAAAATATAAGTAAAATATAAAACCAATATACTTTTGCGTATTGCTGCTACTCCAGGAATTCAAATATAAAATCAAAATAGGGCATTACCGTTGAAAAAATCGACGTTGGTACGCGTTTTAATGTCGGTTGAACCCCCAATTACAAATTTCACTTCGTTTTCAAAAATAGGGTGTAGACAGTCGACAATTTTCCCTGATTTTTCCACCATTATTTTTCTTTCGGAAATTTTAGTGGTAAGTTTGCACGATTAACCTATTAAACGCCACTATATGGATCCCACTGAAAATGTTTGAATTTTCGTATATTTTTGGTTTCAATGTGCATTTCTAATCATATGCAGTTTAATTAAATAATTAAGAAAAAACATTTTGTTAGAAGATATGATACGTTTCCAAAATGGGAGATTTGACAACTAATTGGGGTAGAACAGATGTTGAAAAACCGCAAAACCTTTTTAAATTATTTTTCTTGATCCCTGTGCGTTATAACTTAAGAAAATAATTGTTTTATTTCATATACTTTGTTCGAAACCCGTGTACTCGAATGAGTTATTTTTATTGATTTCTTTTTTCTTTGCTGATGTTTTGCAGAAAAACAATCATCTTTGTTTGGATAATTGAAAAAAAAGAAATAGAAGTTACTTTACAAACTTTTTGAAAAAATTACCAACGAAGCTAGACGTTTCAATATTTAATGTAAAAAAAGAAAAAAAGTATTTATTTTAATTACTGGGTTAATTATGTAAAAAAGTATTATATAAATATACTGGTGGAAAAATCAGGAAAAGAAATTCGACTCTCGACACCCTGTAAAAGTACACATAGAGCCTTGTTGAATGACACCTATAATACTTTTCTGCATCCATTAGTATCGAAATAACGTCGAGTATTGAGCTATTTCATTTTATTTTTCCCCGACTGTACATACAAAGAAAGAACTTCCCATTTGAATACGCCCACACTCATACTATAAAGTATACAAATTAATAGATTAGTAAATATAGTTTTATATATAGGAATATAATTTTATCACTGCAGTTAAATCGTTTCGATTTCTAATAACGTAAAATTAACATTTTTCACATTTTCACTCTGTTTTTTTTTTTTTTTTTTTTTTTTTTTTAATTAACAACCTGTAAGCATCTTTCTTATGATGAAGTAGGCATTTACGATAGTTTTTTTTTTTTTTTTTTTTTTTTTTTTTTCTGGAAAAGTAAGCATTTGTAATATTCTATATAGAATAGATTTATTTAATATTTAAATAAATAAATAAATAATTCTATGATATCGTCTGTAATTCGTCGAAAAATTTGATATTTCTTTCGGCATTTGCTGTTATAGCTCTCTGAGATGAAAATATTTTGAATTCATCATGGAAAATAACTTCAATAAATTATTTGTACTCTGTGAATTTTTGCGTAGTGAGACATAAAAGAAAATTTTATGATGGCCTTAATATACTTTTTTTTTTTTTTTTTAACTTTTAAAATTTTTTACTTTCGCACTAATGAATTTATGCCATATACTATTTTTTATGCACATTTCCGTATTATCTTATTAAACTTTAATCCACATCTTAGCAAAGGATGTTAAGTTGCATTATTTTTCTTTTAACATTTTAATGAAGAATAACATATTTTGCTATATTATGCAGAATCATATGACAAAAATTATAATTTTCTAATTTTTATGCTAATATCAACAGTAAATCTTATTTGAAAAACTTTCCAAAAATATAAAAAATAATTTAATTATTTTGTAAAAAATAAATACCAGATTTAAATCCTTTATGTATTTGCTAATATAGTAATTTTGAGACATAATGAAAGTCAGTAAAATTTCATATTATTATTCTGTACAAAAAAATATATCGTAATCATTGCTCTGCATAATCCTCAATACGAAATAAATTCAGTTCAAATAAACTTCATGAAAGCGATTTAAAAAACTGTTTGTCAACAAACAATGTAAACAATTATTTGATTATATCAGCAGAGAAATCTACGGCAAAGAGTTTCAATTCAAAAGAATATTCAGAGTAGGATATTTAGCACCAAGACTTGTAGAAATATAACATGTAAGTGCTAAATATTCCATTATCCATAAATAAAGATTTAATGCAAATTAAAATGAAAACCCTTAAAATTTTTTGGTTGTTTTCACTATCATGGTGTGTAAAATAGTGAATATTAACATGAAGGATCATTCTTCAGAAAAATAAATAAATAAATAAAAATAATAAAAAAGACATGGACTGAATTATAATATTAACATATACATTAATATGTATATATATATACAGGGTGGTTCTAATTAAACTTCCCTTATAAACAGCATCCTACAGCGCAAACGGGTGAACGGATTGCAAGGAAATTTGGTACATAGACTGTACACAAGATGCGCTCACGGTATTTCGAAAAAAAAAAAATAGTCCAAAAATGTCCACCAGAGGACGCCTTTACCGGAAAAACTGAACACAATAAACGACCAAAACGGAATACAAAAACAATATTAACATTTATTGACTAGTTTCTGATCACCTTGTTATCGAACCACATTAAGTAAAGGTAAATTAAAAATACCTAACCTGTTTTGCATAAACGCTGCAAATCTCGACATTTTTTTCCTAGAACTGACAGCTTTTTCCATTTTTCCATTTTATTACTCATAATTCTTGTTCTATATTGTTATTAATGTTTCTGTATTCCATTTTGATCGTTTATTATGTTAAATTTAATGGGTTTTTTTTCTGAAAAAGCACCCTATGGTGGACATTTTGGAACTTTTTTTTTTTTCAAAATTCCGTGAGCGCATATCGTGTATAGTATACATACCAAATTTCGTTGCATTCCGTTCACCCGTTTGCGCTGTAGGGTGCTGTATATAAGGGAAGTTTAATTATAACCACTTTGTATATATTAACTAACGTACTGAACATATACAATGATAGCAAAGCAAAGGTATGAATATATTGCGTGAATATCAATTCGTATTATATAGTTATCATGACATTATTTCGTCATTCGTCTACTTCTACAAACCGGAAAATACTAGATAATGGGTGTCTTGGATTCACTCGAAAATGTTTACGCATACTTAAATGATCCTATTTTTAACTTAAAAAATATTGTATTTTCAAAAGATTTTTGATTAATCCCAAGGTATTATAATTTACAAGGACAACAGAAAAAGTAATTTACCTATTTAAACAATTTATAAAATGATCTCTTACAATCAAATTTCATTTTTCACTCTAAATATTAATAAATAAATGTATCGAAATAAGTAATTTGCGAATATATGTGTTTATCGTCTAAAATACAGTGCCCGTAGCTGTCCTATATTTTCACGTTTGTTTTATTATTTTAACACCACTATTTTTCTACATTTTTTGTGAAGATTTTCAAAGCTAAAGCAATATGTAAAAGTATACTGATTGATAAAAGTGATCGCAAAATAATAAAATACAGTAAGACCCCGCTTAACGCTGTTTCATTTAGCGTTGTTTCGGTCTAGCGCTCTTTTATTTCCCTTGTGGATTCCCCGAAATTGCTCGCAGCAGTACGGGGGTTCCCTGAAATTGTGCGCGCGCTGTATCGCATTACGCTCTACTTTGATGGAACGTATCACCCGCGTTAAGCGGGGTCTTACTGTACACGTAAAAATATATGACTGCTGCGATCATTAAAACCATAAATATACATTTTTTTTAATATATAAAATAAATAAAATTATGAACGAGGTTGGTTGGTTGGAGGATTAAGGCCGATTGACTCCTTATGTGTCCTAGGCCTATAGGGGTAATGCCCTCCGTGGGGGTCTTTCTAAGGGGTCCTAGCACGTATTTACGCGAGTTTCGGAGGAAACCACGGAAAACTCCGAACGGCTAGGTCGATGAGCGCGACCTGGGATCGAACCCGGCACCTCCCATCTACCAGCTTTGAGCGCAGAACCGCTCGGCCGCTGGTGGGCATTATGAACGAGGAATTTTAATTAAAGATACTTCGTAGTGATGACGTTAGTGGTATTTAAAATAATCTTTAGACTCTCATATAATATTTATTAATATTTATTATTATTTTTTTTTTTTTTAAGTTATTAAATTTTGAGGACAAATATATATATATATATATATATATATATATATATATATATATATATATATATATAAGTGCATTTAAAAAAAAAAAAATAATATTGTTCTAAAAAAATCTTTATTCCAGATGACATATATACGCTAAGCGACAAAAAAAAAAGCCGCACTGCAGAAAAAATGACTTATACCTTTTTTATTTGTAATACCTTTAAAATTAATGTTTGAAAAAAATAAAACTGTCTTGTTTGCAAAATACCAAAGGTATGAAATGATACCTATAAATATTTTCGATTTAATAATTCGTTTTATTGCACTTTACGAAGTACTTTTTAAAAGTCTGCATAAAACTTTCTTTTTGAACATAATGCAATAACCATACACTTTGCATTCTATTATGATTTATTAGATGAAATAAACAAGTTATATTTTAATATATGAAATAAAACTATTTATTTATTAGATCTAAGCAATTTTTTGTTAAAAGTATGTATTCTGCATTGGGTTAATTCCACCTTTATATGAAGTTACTGCATTAATGCGCAATGGCATAGTTTTATACAGTGTTTTAATATAAATCTCAGAAATTTCAATGTGCCAAATATCACTAATAATTTTTTCGTGTTCTGGCAGAGTTATAGGCTGCAAATTTCGAATCCTCTCCCCTTTCCCCCGCCTTTTTATAGACGAAACATTTTCGAGCGGACCGCGATTAGGACTATTTCCATGTCTGGTAAGAAAGAAATTCTACTATATCCTTTGTGGGATTTAACTTAAAGTGAAAAAAGATATGAGTACTTACAGAATTATAGGTTCTCATGGGAATGGATAGGAAATTTTGACAATTTGAAGTGAATAAACTTACCACAGACGCCGTGTAGTAAGGTGCATTTTCATCTTAAAATGCTGTTTGCGGAAATGTCCAAGATACCTCCAAAATAGTTGGTCAGGCACCACTTTTATGCAGATTGTGTTTTATTTCGAGTTAATTGATCCCTTGAGCATAAAAATTTTCCTGAGTGTTTGAAAAGTTATGCACCTCCGTACCATAATGTACGGAGAATGCGTCACTGTTTTAAAAGTGCGATTTTCAATTAGTCGGTCATATTTTCGTTGTCAGATCTGCTTGTTTTCTTTAGCTCGAAATAAGTTAAACTTGACTCATCAGAGAGAACCAGTTCAGACCAATAATTAACTAATCATTTTTTAATTTTTTTAGCCATCTGAGGTCTTGCTTTCCTACTTCTTTTCACTAAGAATTGATTTTTTTCAAATTTTCGGTCATTTAAACCTGCTTTGTTTAATAGTTGTTTTACTGTAGTTAAAGAAATTATGTTTCTAAACACTTTTTCTGACTCTCTTTTATGTTCTAAATGTAATACAAACCGATTTTATAAGCAATGGCTTTTTAATTTACGGTCATCTCGCTTGGATGAGCAGTGTGGCCACCTAAAACCAAATTTCCAGTTTAAACGGCCAAAAACTTTTATATCTTGCTGAAAATCATTTTACCAATATTTCCTTAACATTTAATTATTTTGCCATCTCACGTATTAAAATATATTTTGATTTTCACTCAAAAATTAATACTTTTTGTGTCATCGTTAACTGCCTTATTCTTACCATTTTTGAAATAAATTCTAAAATTACACTTTTCCTGACAATTGCATTTTGTTTTTAACACTGGACTCAAAGCTAAAGTGTATGTGGAGGATAACATAGTAATATCTGTTCGAAATTTTGCTTTTTAAATGATAAAATTGGTGGTTGTAGAAGGCGAAAGGCAGAACATCCAAGTGCGGCTTTTTTTTGTCGCTTAGTGTATATATATATATATATATATATATATATATATATATATATATATATAGGCATAGATTGCCATTATTTTAATTTATTCCGGAGTATTTTTAGCCCCGCTTTTATTCCATATCACTGTTTTTTAAGAGTAATTTTTTCATATTTTATTGAAGTTGTACATTAGAGATGAAGTTTCTATAAATAAATTGGTGCGAAATAGAGGCGGGGCTAAAAATACTCCGGAATAAATTAAAATGTTGCATCTATGATAAAAGGGGAAGCTAGGATAGCACATAGGGGATTGGCGGGAAAGAGGGGAGTAGGCGATCTGCGATTTCAGGTGGTTGTACAAAGTCAATAGTGAGGTGCTGACTTGAATGTTCATGTTGATTGCTTCAAAAGTCTAACATAAAACGTGGTTATTTTATCTTGTTTTCAAAAAGAAATGCTTGAATTTCCACAACCATTCCTAGGAATTTCAGTACAATGGTAGTAGTACAAAATATTTTTAACTTAAACAATTCTTATGAGCTACTAATCTAGACTAACGGTACGTGCACCACGACTTTCTCTAAAAGCGAATAATTATTTAATTAAAAAATGCGCAATCTCTCTTAGCAAAATGGGCGAGTTTGCGCTTTTGCTATTTATTAACGTTTGCGCATTCATTTTTATAAATTCCATACTTATAGAGATTGCGTATTTTATGAGTAATCACAAGACAATGATGATAAGTTTGTTGAATGTCTGGAACTGTACCAAGAAATGATTTCATTAAGTCACTCACCTTGTTCAATCCATTCGAGACGGCGCATCTTTTTGAAGACTGTTGCCAGAATCGGAAATTGAACATTATTCAGGAGTGGCATGATGGACAAAGGCAACACCTCTGGTGGAATTTCCTTCTCGAATGCTAATGTTAGCTTATGGTCGCAAAGTATTATTATTATATACCTGTTTAGTATTGCAATATTTTGAAGTATGATGCTTAAGTTTTGAGCAGTTGTCGACTGCTTAAATAGAATCGATAAAACTAAATGGAAGCAAAAAATAGCAGCCTACACAAACTCCTTTTTAAGGAGTTCAGGGATGAAACACTGGCGCAGAACTCATACCGGTATTTGATTGAGAAATTCCTTTACCTGTAGTATCGTTGATTTAAGAAGTAGAAAGTTTTGTTACATTTATAGTGGTGTGAGTTTTGCAATAGTGTTCCATCCCTGGGAGTATAATCATCTAAATTCCATAAAAATGAATTATATTAAATAAACATAAACTATATTTTAATTTTGAAACGAGAAGCTTACAAACCAAGCGAAATTTAGATATTGTATTTTGATGAACACTTTTGTGCAGCAGATTTTAAAGTAAAAAAAAAAAAAAAAAAAAAAAAAAAAAAACCTTTAATAATTAAGAAACGGTGTGCGGATTTTAGGCTTAAAAGTGAGCAGGACTAGCCATATTTCATTCTATAAGAGTGCTGCGCTATTTTTTTTTTTTTTTTTTTTGGCTCGAAAATGCATTTTACACTCAGTGTGCAATCTGTCTCGAACAAGTTCACTTGTGGCAGGTGGTTCCATGATAACTTCACCATGAAAATAAGTGCAATTAATTATTTTTAACAATGTAATTGTAATTATAATTAAGAGCAATCTCTCATACCCATGTACACAATCAATCCTACCCTATAAGGAGAGATTGAGCAAAATAGCTCTTTTGGTTTTATTAAAGCTGTTGTTTTAAATTATAACAGAACAACAAAAAAGCAAGTGAAATGCATAGAAGAAGGATCAGTTCAAAATTATGCGTGAATAGTTTAGTCAAAAAAAAAATTGTTTAGTAAAAAATATTTGGACTTTTTATGACGTTTTGTTGAATTGTGCACAAACTCTCCTAGGTTTAACTTATTAAGGAATATAAGAACAATTTTTTTTCGGGATCTTTGTAACTGAATTTAATATTAATTCATTCTTCTACTACGCTTACTCCTAAACTGTAAAACGTGTTTTCATGCTATGAGTTTAATTACAAATATGTTATACATTTCCTTCTGTATGTATAAAATTTCGTTGTATTACATTCGATTAAAAAGAAAAAAAAAAAAAAAAAATGTTCGGAATTTTCTGTAAATTTTCTCAAAATGAAATACTGTATTTTCCGGCGTATATCGCGCAGATTTGTTAAATCAGGTATACACCAGAAATTTAAATTTACAGTAAAACCTATTTTTTAACAAGCTTTAGTTTCTTAAAAATCTAGCTTTATTTGTAAATTAAATTTTCTGGTGTGTCACTCATTTATGTGACATACGCGTCATACGCCGGAAAATACGGTAATACAAAATGTTTTAAAGTTTTGGTAAATTAAATGTCATGTTTATAATATAACTTTTGCGTATTCATTAAAAAAAAAAAAAAAAAACAAGTGTACGATATTTCTACTCAACATACTGTTAAATGCATAAAAATTTCTCGAACTTCAAGAATGAGCAAATGATGTAGTTCCTGAGCAGCGTTATTGATTAAATTTTCACATCCAATTCTATGTTAGTAAAATATTTTGTTAAAGCCGCTGAAGGGACGCAGATGTTGTAGCGATCTTTAAAGAAAGTTTGTTAAGTTGGATAAGACAAACAAAATGTAAAGTGTATGTGTATATTAAAATATTAGAGTTTTCTTTTTAAGATTTCTTTTTTTTATTTCTGTATAAAATAGTGCATAGTTTTACTAGGATTATATTTTATTTTACTTATTATTTATTTCTTTAACAATCTTATTGCTTTCTTATTATGCTATTAAAAAATAAATTAAAAGACCAGTAAAAATATATATATACTTTAAATATTGCTCAGTTAGTATACATGTAATTTAATATAGCAATTTTTGTTAGAAAATAAATTCATACATTTGATGATAAGTTTATTTTTAGAGAATAGTGGTGGATGTGTCCTTGGAAAAAAATGGACTTGGGGGAACTTCGCGTTTAATAATATCAATAATAATTAATTTTTATTTATTTATTTATTTATATATTTTTATTTTTATTTTTATTTAATTTTCAATTTTATGAAATTTTAAGCTATGTAAATGATAAAAATCATTTTGAACTAGAAAAATTTGTAAATATATATTTTATGTCATAGATAAAAAAAAAAATAATAATAATAAATAAATAAATAAATAAATAAATAAAAGTGAAATATAAATATTACTGCGTGTTTTCTTCATTTCTGTGATGATCGAAAATGTCTAAACAAACTCCACATGTAACTTTTAATGTCGAGTCTTAAATTATCCATTTTATGTAAGATTTTCGAGCATTTCACTAAAGTGAAATGCTATAAAATTTGCTATCCTAATTTACTTCGCAATTAATGTTCGCAAAAAAGGAAAATACGGACAAATGAGTATTTATTATTACATTTGCTTGACTCTGTATTGCTTCCATTCATGGATGGTTCAATATTATATTTAAATGATTTCTTTTTTTTTTTTTTTTTTTTTTTTTTCTGTCGGAATTCCCCGCATAACAAAAATAACCAAACGTTTTAATTTGAAAATAAACCTAATAAGTTTACTGAGTATTTGATGAAACAAAAAGGTATAATTTGTTTTCACTGGAAATAATATATATATATATATTTATATTACCACTATTTCTAAATATATTTTTTAATACTAAAATTTTCTAATTTGATAAAAAAGACTTATACAGATTCAGCATGGGAAATGTATTTCGATAAGTTAAAAAGAACATTTTAACACTTTCGCGATATCTGACTTGAATTCACGTCATTTGAAAATCTATAACTCCGCCAGTTGGCGTTTCTTTAGGTTACATGGGTTACATTATTTCTTAAAAATGTACTCAATATCACCATTTGTGCAATCAATGCACTATGAATACAAATACTTTGTTTAGAAAGAGTGTAATAGTAATATATTTCAATTTAAATTATAAACATGAATACAGAAAACATTGATTTAAAATAATGCAATATAAATATTAACGCCCACAGGTCATGTCTTACTGTCAAAATCAAGCGGTCGCGAAAGTGTTAACACTATGTTTTCCGCATATTTTCCTATTTTTTAATTTTAAGTCCCCCGCCCTTTTCTATTTCTTTAAAAGATGCATACTTGCCAACCATCTCATTAATAACCGTACAATTGTTAAAGCCCTCTGAAAAAAACGTCCCTTTTCTCACACCACTATATTTTTAGAGTTATTCTCTCCAAATGATGTTATGATTAAATAAGACTAAAATTATTCTAAAAAATTATTGGTGTAAAAAAAAAAGGCGGATGCTAAAAATTGTACGGTTCATAATGAGATGGTTGGCAAGTATGAAGATGCACTGTTTCACGAAAAGAACATTTTGTATCCGTGTATAAATCGGTTAAGTTTTATCCTCGGCAATCGACATGGTAATTGCCACCTACAAATATAAACACAGATAACACTCAATGAATTAAACACGAATAAACAAAATTAATTTTTAAAATAATATTTTAATTTAGAGGCACCCCTAAAGGTGGAGCTAGACTTTTAAAAGGAACGATTTAACTCATGACTGGTCAACAATGTGCTAATCACCGCATTCCTGCCAACATTCTAATTAATATTCCAAAGTACTGTTAGAACCGTCCGTTTTTATACACTACTTTATTTTTAGAGCAATTCTCTCTAGACTTTATTACGATTAAATAAAAAATCAGAACTGCCAACCTAATCTGGAGGATTGTTAGCTCTACCCTTTTTTCTACACCAGTTTTTTTAGAGTATTTTTCTTCTTAATTCAACGAAAATATATTTGAAGAGAATAACTCTAAAAATTAAGTGGTGTAGGAAAAGGGACGGTACTAATAATCCTCTGGATTAGGTTGGCAGCTCTGAAAAAGAAAAATGCTTTAAAAGAAGACTGGTGTGGAAAAAAGACTGGGACTACGGAATGTTGGCAAGTAAGACCACAACTGACCCTTTAGTAGTCGCTAGTTGGTAGATTTGCCGCCCATCCTTCAGTGTTGCCAGATTTTTTTATTCAATAGCCACCAAACATTTTTAGAAGTAGCTTTTGATACAAATAAAACGCGAGTAAAACCGACGGAACGTCGATCACTTCACTTCTTAAAACTATTGGTGAGATTTAAATAAAAAGTGCGCAATCTGTAATAGGTGGCGCTGTCTATAGCGACTACTAACGGGTTAACAAATTTACACGTAGTAATTTTTTGGGTGGAGTTTGATCCGTAATCAGCAGATCTTTGTGGAGGAGTAAGTTCAGACTTCTTTACAGAGATATTAGGAAATATAGCATTGATTAAAAGGAAATTGAGGTATTCCAATTAACCCCTTGTCGGCACAATTGCCCATCTGCGCAGCACTAGCGCGACGTAAAACCCAACCATCCATCCATCCATCCTTGCCGGCACAATTTACACGCAAGTTGGCAAGAGTTCCCGTCTCAAACAGAAGCACTGACGCCAGTATTCTTTTCCAATAATTTCTATCACAATAAATCACTGCACTTCAGACGGAAACTCTTGCACTCTTGCTTGTTCGTCTGCTCGATCTGAGAGCGGTGAAAGGGTTAACCGGATTTTTTTTTTTTTTTTTTTTTTTATTAAATAATCATACAGATAAAATTTTGCAAATTCGAAGTAATTCAAAGCCAGAGAAAAAAATGCCACGTTCAAGGGGTAAGAAGATAAATTAACGACAGAATCATATACAAGAAGAAGAAAGGGAGGAGAATTAAAAAAGTAACAAAGATACATAAGGAATTTACCGTGAAAACAGGCGTATGAGCCGCGGGCAGTACTGCCAGACTGAGAGAATTTCTTATTCAATTTTCACCAATAATTTTTAAGAGTGACATTTGATATATGTAATAGACGACTACTCTTGGAAGTGATTAGTCGAATTATTAATTTATACCTTTTTTTCCGTTGTAGGGTAATTTAAATAAAAGTATTTTCTTACAAAATTTTTAAACATATGTTACTTTGTTTAGGAAAACTAAATAAATAACTATAGTATTCAAAAATGGATTCCATTCTCATCCTTACATAGTGTATTTTATGAATTTTTAAACAGTTATGCTGAAAAGCTGCTATTAAATAATTTATTACTTTCTTCTATATGTATATAAACAGAAAGTATTGGATTCGTGAAAATTTTCGAACTCTAGTTTTCGATGGATTTACACGTTCTGGGATGTTTTGAACACGAATTGACTGTTTTTAGAAAATATGTATCTGTGTGTGTGTGTGAGTGTGTTTCACAAATTTGTGGACGCTGTATCTCACGAACCGATGAACGAAATTTAACCAAACTTGGTATTTAGTTGTAACTTCACATAAACTCGTGCTGATTAGATTTGCGGAACAATTGCTCAACAGGTGGAGCTGTGATCGCATTTTGTCTAAGTTTTTAACATGGCTGTATCGGACAAAATTTCGTATAAATCTACATAATGAGAGTTTTTTTAATCGTGTGATTGTAAAATTAATATGAATTATTGATAATAATAGTAGTTAACAAGAAAAAAAAATGTGCATGTGGGAGCAATGCTTCCCCTACCCCTGGTGGGGAAGTACACCCCCGGGAGGAGTAAATTTTCAATATGGGTATCTTTCGAAAGCTCTCATCATTACCTTTAAAACGAATGGTTGAACTACAGATCGGTGATAATTTAAAACAAATTTATCGATTTTTTTTAAACTTTTAACGAACAAAAACTTGAAAAAAAAAATCTTATTTCTTCTGATTTGCAAAAATTTAACATCTTTCGGCATTCTGCGGTAATATAATACTGTCAGATAAAAATCGTCTGTATTTATAATGGAAAATAATTTGATAATTTAATAAATAATTTGTATTGAATAAATTTTGTGTAATATTATGTAGAAGAAAGTCATGTGGTGGCCACACCATACTAGTTTTTTCGTAGTAATGCTGCTGAGTAATCAAATATTACCCTGAGTCTTGTTTACGAGAAACGTATCACCTCATTCTGCTATGGATCGTTTTTTATGATACCACATACACATTTATATATGTATTACAAAGCAACAATATTTTTGCTTACAATTACATTTTTTAAGATATATTACCGAAATTACATAAAACTATAATAAATCATGTTATCAAGCTTTAAACAATGATCTTTTTTATTATTTACAATTAAGACTTATTTAATATTAAATATAAACATTTTGTGTTGATCTGCCTCATGAAACGTGTTTATAAGATTATATGTTGGCACACTGTTAAAAATTTTTCTGTAAATTTACAGAGAATCTATTGGTAATTAATTATATTAAGTCTTACGTAAATTTACAGAGAATTAAAAATTAGAGATTCTGTCAAAATGCAGAGAAACTATTCTGTAAATCAATCATAGTCTCTGTAAATTTACATAGATCAAAATATTCAAGTTTCTGTAAATTTAAATCTGTGAAACATCATAGTCTCTGTAAATCTACATATGTAAAAATATGCAAGTCTCCGTAAATTCGAGCATGTAAAAGCATATAAGTCTCTGTAAATTTACCATTGTAAAAATAACCACGTCTCTGTAAGGTTACATATGTAAAATCATCCAAATCTCTGTAAAATTACATATGGAAGATCATCTAAGTCTCTGTAAAATTACATAAGTAAGAAGATCCAAGTCTCCGTAAATTTCGTATATAATATTATGAAAATCTCAGTAAATTTATCCATGTAAAAATACCTAATATTTGAAGGTCCCACCATTGGCTAAGAAGCTCTGCTCTCAACGTTTGAAGGCGGAAGGTGCATAGTTCGATCGCAGGTTGCGATTTTCGACCTACCCATTCGGAATTTTCCGCGGATTTCTCCAAAACTTGTATATATATGGGATAAGACATTTTAGAAAGACCTACACTTACGACAATCCTCACAGGTCTAGAAACCTAGCACATCCAATCGGCTTTAACTAACGCCGATTAAATATTAGTATGTTTACAAGCGTATCGAAGACACTCTAAATTGGCATATACTTAAAATAAATTCCATTATTATCAATTTACAAGTACAAAAATATCCAACAGTAAGTTTATCTTCATGAATATAGGTAATAATCTAGTAAATACGTTACATAAGTACAGATTCTTATTCAACTTAAGGAAGAGCAACTTAAAGTTGGATGTTTTTACACTTGTAAATTCGTAGCCTTGGGATTTATTTTAAATGCGCGTCAGTTTAGAGTGTTTTGAATAGGCTTCTAAATATATTAATATTATAATATTATTGTGGTGGTAAAATGACATTGGTTACTCAAGAGTTGTAGGCCTGTATAGAATCCCTTATGTGTAGGTCATTCTAAGGTGTTCTATCCCTTATTTACAAAAGTTTTTTTAAGAAAACTTGGAAAATTTCGAATGGGTAGGCTGAAAATCTCAACCTAAGATCGAACTTCGCACCTCCCACCTTCAAACTTTGAGATAAGAACTCCTCGGAAATTGATGGGACAAGAAGACCAGACTTTAGTATATATATGGACATGCTATATATTTTTTTATCAAAACTACATTAAAATTCAGAGGTATAAAGTTGGTTAAGCTTGTATTACCTTTGGTAGGATTTGTAATGATGCGCTTTAACAGGTTTTTAACTACAATTTTTATTAATGTTGTGGTACATTTTGCATACATTAAACTTTTAATAAAAAATTTAAAAAAGAAGCTGATTTATATTATGGTACTTCTAATAAAATTATCAGAAATAATTGCAAAATATGTCATATGTTTGCTTAATATTGCTCGGTTATATTTAGTCCATACCAAAATAAAAACTTAATTCCATCATTTATGTAGAATATGACTCAATATGTAGAATATGACTCAATAGTGACAGTAGGGACCTGAAACAGTTGACTAAAAGTATTAAAAAAATGTATTGTCACCGTGTTATGAGCTAGCCTGAAAGTTTCAAATGTCTAGCTACTCGGAAAGTTAGTGAAAACTCGATTGCAAGCTTTGTACTGATAACGCTGCCGAAGGCAGCAGAAACCCGAAACATTTGGCTAAAGGTATTAAAAAAATGTATTTTCAAAGTGTTCTGAACTGTTCTGAAAGTTTCAAATGTCTAGCTACTCGGGAAGTTAGTTAAATAAATTTTCTGTCGAATCATAAGTGCTGCCGAAGGCAGCGAGACCTGAAATAGTTGACTAAAATTATCAGAAAAATGTACTGTCACCGTGTTGTGAGCTGCCTGACAAACACACAAACAAACAAACAAGAATCGAAGTTAATAAAAACATGGTAAAATGTGAGTAAAACTCCTTATACTTTAGCGTTTCTTCGAGAGAAACTGAAGACCAGTTCATTCTTTGGCGTAGAACTTTTTGAGTTTACACAATACTTGTTTGGCGTTTTTATATAGGTAGTTTAATGCATTTGGCTACTAAATTATACAAATGAAATTTAGCTAAAACTTAGTCATACGCAGTTAAAAATTATTTAGTAAAAATCCTCACATTTCATTATATATTTAATATTTTTATAATTCTGATTGCAGTATATTGTGTCTAATGTTGTATATTGGGTTTCCCGAATATAGCTTTGAACTGGATTTAATACCTTGCATGTTATAGCAAAAAAAAAAAAAAAAAGTTCAGCAATTTTTTAAAGAAATCTTTATATCTCATGCGGCTTTATCATTACATGCGGTAGAGACTTAAAAATTTATACAGAAAATGAGGATGAGCCCCATAATCATGTGCTACAGCCAGATTGTATTTCGAGCATTACTTTATACTGGGTGATGCCAAATACTCTTATTTAATTTTTTACTGGTCTTCTTTTCACTTTTGGCACAAACAAATAACTGAAGTACATGAGGTACAACATGTTTTTTTTTTACACTCCTGAAGTTTCAAGATGATTTGTATAGTACTTTTTGAGTTATTTTAAAACGCATATGAAATCGAAAGTGTCCGGTCATTTATGGAAAGATAGCGTAGTAAATGAATTTCAATTTTTAAATACTCACATTGATTTTTATATTAGCTAAAGAAAAAAAATTTCTAATTCATTTCCATATAAAGGTCTCTCTAAAAACTATGCATACAATTTTGGTAGTTTATTAAAAAAGTAAATTTGTGCAACATATTAATGCAATGCGTAACTTGTCACTTAAATCAAGACTAACAAAATTGATGCATAATTCAAACTGTAACAAATTTTGAACATTTTTCAATATTCTGTTTTTAATAAAATTGGTTTCTAAAAGTTATTTTATTAGAAAATAAAAATTCTCATTTCACATCAGATTTCTAATAAGTAATCGTAAAAGTATAGGAACATATTAAAGGTTCGATACCTAAATAATTTTATTTTTTTATAATTAATTCATTGCAATGTGTAGAATAATTTCCTTAATTACTTCAGTTTCTGAGATATAAATATTTTTAAATAGACGGCAAGTGGAGAGAAAATGTTCGTACGTATTAAATAGTATATAAAGAAATATAGAGCTTTTAATATTTTTAAATATTAATTTAGGGTTCAATGCAGATGAAAATCGGGTACTCTTTTGGTTTTCGTCACTAGTTCCATAAATTCAAATTTTTAAAATATATAACTTTTTGTTAAAGAAACCATTAGATTATTTTGAATTAAAAATATTTTGACTTTTTTTTTTCTTTACAAAAACAAATTTTAAAACATTTTTCTTCTACAAAATAGGATCTAAAGAAGAAACAAATTCTACGCTTTTACACATGAAAACAGCATCCTGGTAATTTACTAGAATCATTGCAAAAAGCTCACTAAGAAGAAAAACATCTTTGCTGCAAAGTTAACATACAATTGAAAATAATTAAAAAATAAAACATACTGAATTAGATTTAAATTAAACTTTATTTTACTAACATAACATAAATGAGATTAATAAAAGATAAATGGTGAAAAATTCTTTAACAGGATAAATATTTGGTATTTGTAAATGTCTTTGATGATGGTATTTTACGACATTTTCTATTTTCATATTTCTTAGACAACTTGTTTCGTTTCTTATATCAGGATCAATTTCCATTATAACTAGAAAAAAGAAAAATGATGAAAAATTACTATTGTAGGAAAACACTTTAACTATAAATTTTTAAAACGAAATCTGCATCCTATGACATTTTAAGCAAATAATGAAAAGAAAGGATTGTAATTCCATGGCACTAAAAATAAAATTAAGTATACATAAGCGAATTTTAAAGTGTATCTTATATACTCCATCTAAATAGAATCTAATAAAAAATCATCTAAAGAAAATAAAAGTAGATATACATGGTATTTTAAATCATTAATACAAGAAAAAATCACTTATATAATGAAATCATACGATATTTAAGCACCATTTTATGAACGCCGTGTAACAGGAATATTTTTATATTAAAATATTTTATATTAAAATCAATTATTTTATATTAATATTAGTATTTTATATTAAAATGAAGTATGAATTGGATTGGATTTGGGAATAAGGCCGATTAACTGCTGTAGGTCTTAGACCTACTTTGAAAAGACTTTATCCCCGAGCTTTTAAAAGACTTCCCCCCCCCTTCCTATATGAAATTTTAAAGTTTGCCACTGTGTTCCCCTCCCCCCCTTTTTTCTTCTTCTTTTTTTTAACAAATGTTAGAAACTGGGGCACTCGGCCTTAGTTCCAAGCACTCTCTTAACTTTATAATACTCCGAATTAAAAACTGTCCAGTTATTAAAATCTTCCCCTTACAAAGAAGGAAAAGAAAAAACATGTTTAAGAAAAATTATTCCTGTCAATGCAAAAAACTTGTCTGAAAGTTTTTTGACAATGCATTATTAAGCAGAATCTATTAGCAGCGCTGCCAGATTTGGGGACTTTTTTATTCAACATTCACCTCTAAATTTTTATTGTAACAGTTGCTTAATCACTTCGAAGAATAATCGACTATTATGTATGTCCAATTCCCCTTCTCAAAATTATTGGTGATAGTTGAATAAAAAGGTCCCCAAGTCTGGCAACACTGTCTATTAGCTATATTTCAGTGAAACTGTATTTTTAAATTGCAGTTGCTCCACAATCGTCTGCGTCCGCCTCCCTACATAAACATGTAACCGCAGTCTTGGCATGCTTATGATTATGGTATATTCATCCAGGATAATTCAAAAATACAGTTGGATTTTGTACTTAACCCCTTAACGCGCGCTGTCCTCGCTGCGAGGATTTAAGATCCAGCTTCAAAAATTCATCAAGGAAAATTTTTAGCAAAAATTTACGTTTTTAACATATAAGAAAAGGCCGATTTTTTTAACCTTAAAATTTAAAATTTCTTTTAGTTTAATTTAGTTCATGAATTCCGGTTGCAGTATAATTTAAATGATCCGAATTGTCTTGCGCCGCAAAGGGTTAAAAGTAATGTTTTATGTGGATCGGTTATTTTGAGATATAAATTAGTCCGCAACATATAACAGCCTGGATAAAATTTCGTATTAATTTAAACATTTCCTCACTCAATTTAATATACACTCTGTACTTTGAATTCTTAAATATCAAACTGTATTCTGAAAAATATTAACTTGTCAGAAAATTTAATTTGTCCCCCAACCCACCCCTCTATTACCATTGCTCGGCAACTGCAACAATAGTTTTCTTTTTCTTACATTGTGGTTTTTTAACTTGTGCATATATATATGCATACATATACACACGCAAGCAGATTTTCAAAATTTTCAGAAAGCAAAATTAATAACATTGGACGGTTTAGAATACAAACCGTCCTCCCATCCCTTAAAAAAAAATTTAAAAAATTGTCGGATAAAACTCCCATCAATAAAATCTTTATTTTGTATTTCGATTTTTAAATTTACTTATTTTTTATTATTTAAACTATTAATTATATAATGTGGAAATGACTTACTTTTTCCTCAATTCCTACTATTTTGATTTAAGGTAATCTATATTACTTTTCAGTCTTTCAGCAAATGCCAGCAAACACTTTTAATGACAGGAAGAGGCTGTAAAAAGAATATATAAGAAAACATATAGAAGTTTCGGACGATATTAAACTAAAAACTAGTAGGATGTGGCCACCACATGACTTTCTTACTTCTATACAATATTACACAAAACTTATACAATAAAAAATTACTTATTAAATTATCAAATTTTTTTCAATTATAAATGCAGAAGATTTTTATCTGATAGAATTATCACTAAATGCCGAAAGATGTCAGTTTTTTTCCAAATCAAAAGAAATGATTTCTTTCCAAGTTTTTTTTTCATTAAAAGAAAAAAAAAAAAAAAAGGAAAAAATGGATAACTTTCTTTTAAATTATCACAGATCTATAGTTCAACCATTAGTTTTAAAGGTATTGACGATATCTTTCGAAAGATACCCATATTGAAAATTTACTCCCCCTGGGGGGTACTTAACCCCCAGGGGGGAGGCGATCCCCCCCATGCAAATTTCCCCCCCTAGTTAACTACTACTATTATCAATAATTCATATTAATTTTACAATTACACGATTAAAATAACTCTCATTATGTACATTTATAAGAAATTTTGTCCTATATCGTCATGTTGAAAATTTAGAAAAATGCGATCACAGCACCACCTGTTGAGTCATTGTTCCATAAATCTAATCAGCACTAATTAATGTCAGGGTCCAACTAAACACCAAGTTTGGTTAAATTTCGTTCATTGGTTCGTGAGATACAGCGTCCACAAAATTTGTGATACACACACACAGAGACAGACATTTTCTAAAAACAGTCTAAACTGTCTAATCCTCAGAACAAAATTTTCTGGTTCTTTAAAATCCCCTCCCCCCCCCCCCCCACACACACACACACCTCACAAAGAAAAAAAAATTATGTTTAACATGTTTCTTTTTTTTCTTCTTGTGCGTATGTAAAAAAATAAATTGTATATTTTCTGGCCCAGTTTTGATAGGGCAGTATCAATTAGATCTATTTTAGCGAAAAAGTAGTTTCAAATTACAGCCAATTGTCATTTCAGCTATCTCTGCCTTACAAAATAAATTTGTGGACGAAATATTGTCATGACTGCAGTTACGGCACAAAAGTACAAGAAACATATGTGCATTAGTTATACTTTTGAAAGTTGTAGTTTTGAATTGGTTCGAAAAATGTAACCTTGATAAAATTTCGCATTCATTTAAACATTTCTTCGTACAACTTACTGTTATGTTTTCAATCTTTGAATATCAATTTGTACACAGAAAATTAACAAGTTTGAAAGTGTAACTTAACTCCTTCCCCATTCATTCCCGCTGCGGGTAAAGAAACAATTTTATTAGTTTTTCTATGTTGCTTGTTTCTGCTTTGTTACATCAAATATATACACACAAACAGATTTTCAAACATCTCAGAAAACAAAACTGAAAATATTGTGTTGGTATCCATACAAATCATTCCCATCACCCCCCCCCCCACACACACACACACTAAAAAAATGTTTAGAATCATAGATCTATAGATTTGCAATAATATTTCTGGTCTTTATGGTTCTGATTCAAATTTAACCTTATTCCTTTCGGAGAAAAACATTGCTTATTTAATAAACTTTTCTGGCCATTGGACATATGCTCTTCTCAAAAAATAAAGAAAAGGAAAGAAACGCTTAAGAAACAATGTTTTAATTCATACCAAAATCTTGTCGGAAAGTTTTTGGACTTTGTGTTGACAGGACAGTGTAAGTTTGACTTATTTCAACAAAAAAGTATTTTTTTAATTGCAGTTAACCTGTAATTAACGTCTCCGCCCCGCTGTATAAGCGTGAAGGTGTAGTTTCGGCAACGTATGGTTAGGAAACATTTATCTAGTGTAATTGTACAATCCAGTTGTTTTTATACTTCAAAATAATTCCGAATTAAATTGAACTTTTAAAAACTTCGATTTGAATTTATTCGCAGAATGTAGCCTGTGTAAAATTTAGCATTAAACATTTCTCAACTCAGCTTGATTCATAAACTATACATTTAATCTTTAAACATCAATTTGTGAGTAAAACTGTGCTACTAGTTGGAAAATTTAATCTAATCTCCCTCCCCTCCCCCCTTCCAGTATTATCGCTGTGGAAAAAAAATAATTTTATCGTTTTTCTTGCATTGTTTCTTAATTTATATATTAAATGTTAACACTCACAAAAAAAAAAAAAAAAAAAAAAAAAAAAAAAAAATTAAAACATTGCTGGGTTGATGTACAACTCCCCCCCCCCCCGAAAAAATAGCGTTTAACATCAAATACTCATATATAATTTGTAATAATGTTTCTCTGTTTTTATGGATGTGCTAAACTGTGTTTACCCCCCCCCCCCCCACACACACACACACGTTTTTCATCCTTTACAATAACTGCTTTCTAACAAATCAATATATCTATGTTTATTTTGTATATCTTCTGCTAAAGCAATTTTCTTCTAAACTCTAGAAGAAAAAGCGGCTCAGATTATAAGAAATAATTTCTATAATTTTGCCCTCCGCAGTAAATCCATAAAGTATTATGTAACAGAAATACCAAGCTAGATACTACATACTAGATTCTAGGTATCTTTAAATTGAATAACTCTGTTTATAAGTTTCAGGATTTAAATATAAAAAAAATAACCGCTAATATAACTAACATGAACAGTCATTGTTTTTGTTGATTATTAAAATAGGATAAAAGATTATATAAAATTTAACTTACCTAATTGTGAATTCCAAATGAAAACATGAATTGCTTTAAGTTCTTCAATACAGACAACAACAACAAACTTTTAATATGTAGATACGAAGATAAACATTCCGCAGAAACAATCTAATTTTCCCTAACGTTCCCTTTTCCCCCTTTTTACGTAATAGTACACTGCAATGAAACAAACTATTCAGTATATTTTTGTCTTCAAAACTTCTAGTTATATATATATATATAGGTATTTACTTTAATATAAAAATAATTTAAGGTTATGCATTTACATAGTTTTTTATTTAATGTATCAGTCAAAATCCCTACAGGGAAAACGTTGTTTTGAAAAGGGAAATATCTGTAAATTAAGAACTGAGTTTCTTGGTTCAATGCTTTTAACAGAGAACTCATGTAAATTTACGGAGAGTCTCAATTCTTTTTCTGTACTTTTACAGAAATGTTTGACAGTGAACCGAGTTTCTTGATTCACTGCTTTTAACAGTGAACTCATGTACATTTATGGAGATTCTCAATACTTTTTCTGTATTTTTACAGAAATTTTTAACAGTGCAGTTATGAAAAGCTTTAATTAGATTAAATAACAATCTTTCATTTTATTGATAAATTTAACATCATTCTGTCATTAAAAAAAAAAAAAAAAAATACCAGTTTTCAAAGGTTGCATGCTAATTAGTTTTCTCAAATTAAGTAACTTTTGATTTCTTTTTTAAAAAGTTGTTTAGAGATTATCAGATTGCTTTCTCTTTTTTTTCCCTTTAACTTCCCTCATAATGACCTACAAAATAATATATATATATATATATTGGAAAATTTTTCGGTTATTAAGAAAATAATCAAAGTATAAAGGAAATAATATTCCCGTTAAAATTGGTAACGCAGTGTAATGAAATTTAATATTAAACCCCATTCTTTTTTATTTTTTCCGAAAATGTCAAATTAAAGTACTATCAAGTGAAAGGATTTTATTTTATTTTATTTATTTTAATTTATTTATTTATTTACTATTATTATTATTATAAAACAGTACTTATTATTAAAATATTTAATGTGAGATTAACACATTCGCGACCAGCATTCTTTTGCCTTTTCTAAAACTGATTGCCGGGAAATATTGAAGTAAACTAAAGCTAGTTGCCGCAAACTTTTGATGTTTAAACGTGGATAAAAGTTGAATGTAATGTTTTGAAATGTTACTCTTTTAATTATCTGAAGCTTGGAATGAAGATTAGGTATATAATATTAGAACGAACCTATAATACTATCAAAGAATTGATACTCTAATAATACTATCAAAAGATACTGAAGTGTTGTTTCCATAGAAATTCTTGTAATGACAGGAATTCACGACAGCGGTAATCAGGAATATAATCTAAAAAGACGTGAATTTACGTTAGCAGCAACTAGCTATAGAAATTGAAATGACGTGAATTCACGTCAGCGGCCGCGAATGCGTTAAAAAAAAATATATATATATGTGGTTTTTAGGAAACAATGGTGAAATTGTTTTCTTCGGCATCACTATTTTTATTTAGAAAAAAAAAATAGTGTATTTTTACATTAATATGTTGGAATTAAATAGGATAAGAATTCTTATTAATAAATACTGGTGGGGGAGTTCCGTCAAAAGGCGGAACAACTTCACCACTGGCAGGAAAGATATATCGTTTTGAATTACACAACTGACACCAGAAATTTATCCTGGACAACATTTATACACCTTTTAAGAAAGTGTTTACCAAATGCCCTCTTAAAAAATACATAAATGCATAAAACAATGTATAAAAATGTATAAAACACACTGAAAAAAGATGTATGTGTTACTTTATGCATTTTCTAAGATTTCACCAATTGACTGATGAAGAGCACTGCTGCGCATGAAGCGAACTTCTACGCACATTATACAACTTTGTTTTGGATTTTGAATTACAATATAAAAATGAAACTAAAATTTCGAAATTATAGGCACCGGCAATAGCTGAAATGAAAATCTCCTGTTTTTAAGTCCGACGCTTCAACCATTTACGCAACCACATTCGACATATCTATTGCATTGACTTCAATAAAATGCATTCTAAAGTTTTTAATTTTTGTTTTCGGATAAGTTTATGACTATTTTTAATATTTTTAAGAAAAGTAGCAGGTAATAATATGCCGTTTTGAAGAACTAATATGTTTCCTTAAACAAATAAATTAAATTTAAAAAATACATTCAATACTAATTAATTTTAAATAATAACATGCTATAATTATGAATACAAAAGAGATTAGGTTAGTTGAGTTGTCGATTTGATTTTATGTCACACTAGCGCTACTCTGTGAGCAATTTTCGTCAGTCTGGGACTCACCCCTAAGGATAGTCCAGAGGCATGCCATCAATTTTTTTATTCTCCGCAAAGAGGTGACCTTCCAGAGGTATGGTTTGGATAGAAACATGGAAGACATTGTGGTCACGACTGAATTTACGTGCACCAGCCACCTTGAATGTACACGACAATAATCGGCCGCCTCGCGTATCGAACGTGCAATCTTCCAATTTCGAGCTCGCCACTCTACCGGTGAGACAAAAGAGTTTAGGAGTTACCTATTACAGGAAAGCATTGTTTGTACTTTATTACTTACAAACTTTGAATAAACACCATAAAATGCATTTTATGGTGTTTATTCAAAGTTTGTAAGTAATAATTTTTACAACGCCAGTTTTGTGATGCTTCTTTATTAAAATTGTTTGTACTTATTTTAAAGAGATTTCGTTAAACGATGTTTAAATGAGAAGACATGTAAAGGTATTTTTAATAAACAACTTTGACTCTTACAAATATATGCGAATGCAATTTTATAGTATAGTTTTAGCGCTTTTTTAAGAATATTGTTTACTTATTTTTTCCTTGTAATATTTATATTGAAAATGGTAAATAATTTTTAAATAAAAAAAAAATATCTAATAAATGAAGAGATTCACATATTCACTGTATAAAGTAATTAGCAATTAGTATTACTGAGTTTAAGTATAAATACATATGTAAGTTTATGTAGTTATATAATATACACTGTAAAAAATATGTCCTATTTGCTACCAGAAATTCTCTCTAATTTGAAAAAAATACGCGTAATTTACGAAAAACTTACGCTGTCAGAACATATTTTCTCAAATTACAGAGAATTTCTAGCACCAAATAGGGCTATTTTTTACAGTGTTCACAGAAATGAGATCTTGGCTCAGACTTCATACCATTATTTATGATAAACGAATTCTTCTTAATAAAACTGAAGTAGAACAAAAAATATGTCTGTTGTTAGAAATATAGTTGCAAATTTTAACACTTTTTGGTTACCGGAAATTTTTATTAGAAATTTCACATTTACTTAATCAGTAAAAACTTTTATTTAAATATACGGAAAATTCTATTTAAATTTTCGTGTAGTTAAAAAGTGCTTAAGTTGGTAACCATGGCTGAAAATAATGGTATGAGTTTTTGCCAAATTCGCATCTCGGTATACACTGCATATGTTAGGTATTAACTATTTTAACGATTTAAATTCGTGCAGGTAGGTATTTAAGTGCACAAAATCTCTAATAATAGTCTAAAGTGCTGATAATCTGTGAATATTAAATAAAGAATTACGAATCGTATTGAATTTACTCAATGTATGTTTCATTAGTGTGACATAAAAAAAAAAAAAAATGTTAAAATAAATCTAATAACAGCAATAATATCGGTTAAATAGTGGACTATAGACTGTTGTAGAAAATTTCCCAGATTCACAAAGATTAAAAATGACAAAAGACCATTATTTTTCTTCTATAAGCGAAATAGAGGTGGTGTAAATTTTAAAGACACATGTCTCGCCGAGGGAAGTAGGCCTAAGAAGTATGCTGTCATTAGGAGTCTTTCTGAAAGGTCCTGTATTTACTCAAACTTCAGTGAAAAAAAAAAAAAAATCCTAAAGGCTAATCCGACGAGAGCGACACAGTTTCGAACCTGGTACTTACGCTTTACTAGCTTAAAGAGAACAACGGTATGTATTATTCGGCACTGTTGGGGTTTCTTTCTAAAATGAAAAGGAACGAACTGGGATTATGAGAAATAAAACGCATAAATGTAAAAGACTTATAAATGAAAACGGTAAAAAACGATACTTTACTGTATTCATTTATTTCTGATTATAGTAAAATACAATTTTTATATATTATTTTTAAATGAAATTTTCTGAGAAAGTCAGTTTCATCGGTAGAAACAGCCGTGGTTCTACACGAGACGTTCAGTTTTCAAAATACTAGCTTTAAGGGGGTATTCTGGTCTAGAAGCCTAAATTTTAGGCATTTTTTAAATTAAGATAAAAAAAAAATGAAAAACATTTTAGTATCTATTTTTTTATATGTTTTTTATTGACATTTTTAGAATGTAAAAAAAAAATCACACAAAAAAAAAAAAAATTCGCCGAGATACAGGCCGATGGAGTGGGGGCTTCAAAAAAAACGGTGCGTCCTGGTTGACATGATTTCAACCCTTGTAGTGATCTAAAACAAAAAAATCAAACAAATTCTTCATTAATAAAGATGTCGCTATCGGGTTGACCATTTAAAAAAAAAAAAAAAAAAAAAAAAAATGACAAAATGGCGTCGACTTGAAAAAAAAAAAAATTACCCGACTTTTTTCGACCTTTTCGAATTTTTTAAAAATATTGAAAATCAAAATTTTTTAAAATCCAAGGCAGGCGCGATAGAGAGTTGTATAAACAAGATATATACCAAATTTCAAAGCAATCGGTTCAGTAGAACTTGAAATATCATGTCAACCACCTCAAAAAAAGTAGTTTCGAGAAAAACGCGTTTAAAGTTTAGGAAACAATTCTAATGGAATAACTCTGAAAATAATATGTTATACTCACTTTGCATCAATCGGCGATCCCAGATCCATACATTGGGCCTTCCTCCTTCTCATAATTCAGCTCTTGAGAAGTTCTTTCAGCTAATCGAGCTGTTCTACCTTCTTTTGAAGCAGCAGAAGCTCGTAGTTCAGAGCGGTCAATTCTAGTTTCGTTTCGAAATATATTGAATAATTATTTTGATTCAATGAAAAAGGCCTGCAATCTTTATATTTCAAAGAGTCGTGAAGACTCGCTTTAGCTGTTCAGAAGAATGGCGTATAACAGCAATTATAAATAACTAACATTTTCTACACTATGGACACTGTACACTTCCAGGTATATTTAGTAAGTATATTCGGGTATATATATATATATATATATACATAGAAAGAGCATGAATAAAAGGTTTGTGTGGAGTACAAAAGAATTCCTGGAAGGAACGAGCCCTCAAGTCGTCCGGCAGCATCTGGCGTTCATTGTTTGACTCCGGCTCGGACGCCACGTCACAAAATCGGCTGTATCTCCGAAAATAATTTGAATTTTGAAAAATCCTTTTAGGATCATATTTTTGAAAGTCTAAACTTTCAAAATATGCAAAAAAAAAAAAAAAAATCGATTTTTTTTAATTTCTAGACCAGAATACCCCCTTAAGGCCGCACATTAGTCAGGTTCCCCCTTTCTTCCATAACATGTTATCCCGCCTTTATTTCATACCACTTATTTTTTAAAAGTATTTTTTTCTTATTTTAACGAAGTTACATATTGGAGAAAAATTTTCTATAAATAAAATTTTGCGGAATAAAGGCGGGGCTAAAAATACTCCAGAATAAATAAAAATGTTGGCATTTGTGTTATTGTGAACAGTGTTGCCAGATCTGGCGGATTTTTTATTCAATAGTTACCATTAATTTAAAAAAAGTAATGATTGATATACATAACAGACGATTAAGCTTAGACGTGATTGGGCAAACGTTACAATTAAAAAATGTCGGTGATTATTGATTAAAAAATTTGCCAGATCTGGCAACACTGATTGGCAACACTGGCAATATTTTTATTTCTGATAAAAATTAAAATATCAATGATTCACACTAAAAAAAGGGGGAAATAAGTGCAGGTTGACCAAAAATAACTTTCCCCGTTTTGAGATATCTATAGATAAAACTAAAGAACAGAATGAAACCCATTTCATATGCAGACAGTGAAAGGCACTCTACAAAGAAAATAAAATACAAAAATTAGCCTTTAGGGATGTTTCTGGCGCTGATGTCACGCACACACTATAAAATTGCATAATATACCTCAATTGTGCAAATATACACATATTACACCTGGTTATTTGTTGATTAACATAGAAAATTTTCTAAAATTTTAATTATGTCAACCATTTCTGCGCGTCTAAAAATAATGCAGAGTCGAAATATAATGAAAGTTTACATGATTCAATTTTTCGTGCTTTTATTCTCAGTGTTTACTTTTTCATATTTGAAAACTGCAAAATGACGTATGTACGAAGAAAATTGCATAATCTTCCTCTACTTTTCAAATTCGATATTGCGTACTTGGCAGCAGCGCCAAAATCTCCCCTGTCTGTGAATTTAGGTACTGTATTCTTTCCTCCCACAGCCAGTGTAAGAAAATTTGTTTAATTTCATTCATTAGTTTTAGCTTCAGATGCTTTCAAGAAGCCAAAGTTACTATGTTATACCGAGTATGATCTTAGTTTTTGAAAATTATTTATTTATGAAGAGGAAAAAACACGGTTTTGATTGCATATTTGTTAGTTTAGCGAACAATATTTCTTGTTGAAATATTATTTTGTTGAATCCTTTCTATTTTTAAATTATATTTATTTACAAAAATAAATCAAGTTTCAAAAACACACTTTTCATTACGAGAAACATTATTTTAAAATTGCAAATATATTATGGATACCTAAAATAACTATTAAAAGTATTAAAGATCAAGCTAGTTTTTTTTTCTAACATTCCATATATTTTGCATGATACTATTTACAACTGTTGTCAACTGAAAAAAAAAAAAAAAAAAAAAAAAAAAGTGATATAATGAAAATTCCGAAATTATAATTTTCAAGCACATCATTAACTGTTGTTTCTTAAAAAATATATGCCAGTTTCTACATTAAAAAACCATTATCTTCTAAAACGTAAAAGAAAAATATCGTATTTTCACCTCCTGTTTATTAGATATATCGATAATACATGAACGATAACTAAACATTGCCTATCGTAGATTTCGTTTATAAAATAATAATCGATAATTTGTTCTTACGATAAAACTAACCCAAAATAACATGGATTCAGAAAAAATTCATTGATTGCCACATTGTAAAATGTGATATAAATTAACGCACTTTAATCATGTTTATTTTAATGTATTGCAGTAAGTTTTATTTATTTTTCACAAAATTTAATTTCTAAACCTCTATTTTAATATAAATAAAATTACACTCATTTATGACTGTGATTTATTTGAAATGGTAAGCATTAATAAAAAATATTTTAAGTAAATGTAAAACGTAAATTTTCTAGAAAATACAATAATTCCAAAATTTAAATTGATTTTTTGTATAGTGCATTAATATTTAATAACTTTAACTTTCATTTAAATATAAAGCCAAAGTTCTCATTTGTTTATTCATAGCTGCCAATATTTTAATTTATTCCGGAGTATCTTTAGCCCCGCCTCTATTTAGCACCACTTTATTTATAGAAATTTTTTCTCCAATACATAACTCCGATAAAATAATAATAATAATAATAAAAATCCCTTAAAAAATTAGTGATTTGAATTAAAGGCGGGGCTAAAAATACTCCAGAATAAATTTAAATATTGGCAGCTATGGTTTATTACTTGATGATAAAACTATGATTATTTGACCAATTAGCTTTCTATTCTTAACGCTTTCGCGACCGCTGACATAGATCCACGTCATTTGGGAATCTGTAACCCCTCTAGTCAGCGTTTCTTTTGCAATTTGTATGTTGCTATATTTCTTAAGAATATTCCATATATTCATATTTCAGAGCTGCAAACCTAATTCGGCAAATTGATAGCACCACCCCTTTTTCTACACCACTTAATTTTTAGAGTATTTTTCTTCTTAATTCGTCGTAGACACATATGAAGAAAATTACTCTAAAAATTAAGTGGCGTAGAAAAGGGGCGGTACAATCAATTTGCCGGATTAGGTTGACAGCTCTGATATTTGTACAAACAAAATACTATGGGTACATATACTTTTAGTATAAAAAATATAATTATTATGCATAGCAGCGAAGTTTATTAATTTATTCTTGAATGTTCTTAGCTCCGTCACTTTTTCACACCGTAAACTTTGTAGAAAAATTGTCTGTAATATATAATTACGATTAAACATTAAGAAAATTACTCTAAAATTATTACGGAGTGAAAAAGGGGCGGGACTAAAAATATTCCGGAATAAATTAAAAAACTTGGCAGCTATGTTATTATGTATGTATATAAGTAACATAAATATGAATACGGAAAACCTTGTTCTTAAATAATGTAGCTTGAAAGAATAACGCCTAGAGGCGGATCATATTGTCAAAAAGACAAAAACATGCAGTCGCGAAAGTGTTAAAAAATAAATAAGTAAATAAATTCCATAATATAAAAATCATTGTTAATAGACTTTAAGAATGAAGTATTATTGTTTTTAATATTGTACATAGTAGATATAATTTTAAAATATAATTTATATGCTTGATTTTTGTTTAAATAAAATAGATCAATAGTCAAACAAAGACCAATAATTATTTTATATCAGAAAATAAATTGTTGACTTTGTTCATATAAAGTTGGTTTATAAATATTAATAACTATAAAATAATATTTTTCCCCTAATAATACATTTTTTTTTCATTTTCACTTTTCGTTTTTTATTATATGGCTTTCAGATGTTTTGGGGAATGTTGGGTATCTGTAAAACTTGTTAACCCACTCCACCCGTCTTAAAACGTGGTGACCTTTGCTCCTATTTATTGTTATTTTATTTTAGTTTGTTTGGATATATTCCTTGTTTTACATAGTTTTCAGTTAATATATTAAATATGTGTAATTATTTCTCATATTAAATATATATATATATATATAATGTGAGGAATTCCCTTACTTGAATCACATAATAGCTATGAAGGAAAGAGGCTGGCACTCAGTAAATACTCCGGATGAAACCACAGATATTTATTAATCCATCTGGAACATATAAGGTACAGTCCATGATTGTGAGTTGAGCAAATGGATGCAGTGCAGTGCAGCCGAATGCGATCACGTGACCCCTCTCGGGCCGTTATTTGACGTACGTTTACTAAGCAAGAGCACACAAGAAGAGAAGAGCTCCTCTGTCCGTGTTTTCACTTAAATACTGGCATTTTTGGCGGGAAATCACACCACTCCTTCCTATGCTTATTGGATATTAACTTAATGATTGACAGCTTAGCTGAGGTTCAGATTTCTAGGATTAATTACTATGCAGCTCCTAACCACAAAAAGTTGCAGGTTGCACTTATTCAGCACTTTCTTATCTTAAAATTGGTTCTCTTTTATGATTTTTGCGTTATGCTTGCGCCTTGTACTAAAACTTACTTTACAGGGGAAACTTTAGAATTAATTTTAAGTTAAGACATACTAATGGGATTTACTTTAAATTATTGCTCACTATTAATTTAAAATAATAAAATAATAAATTAAAAACTTACCTCTCTTTATCCTTTCATATCCCCCCCTCCAAGACAACGTTTCCCTGGGCTTGCCTGCAAGTCCATGGGAACTCATTCCGAGGTGGCAGATAGTCCAGGAAAAGATGGTCTGTCTTATTATGCAGAAGGAGAAGTGCGTATATTTTCCCTTTAATTATTAATTTAGTCCCGTTTATTGAATTTTTTTTTCTGTAGAACTGCACGTTCCACGTGCTCAACCCTATACATACAATAGTGTCCTAGGAATAATATAAAAATATAAAATAAAACATAATGTAGCACTCTTATACAATATTATCTTAAAGCAGAAATTTCTTGTTCCCAACTAGTTGGTAAAGCTTATAGTCTTATAATTGTTTTTTGTTCATTTGTAATGAACTATGATAACAAGGTCCTGTAAATATGTTTTTTAATTGCTCAGTAAGAAAAATAGTTCATTTCTTTGGCGCAGAAGTCCTTTTGGTTTTGCACAGAGTCTTTAACATTACATAAAAATATAATGACGTTGAACATGATATTACACATCTGCAAGGAATCTATTTTTTAAAAGAAATATACGGAACTTGCAGTTTTCTCTACTGTCCATATATTTGAAAAAATGACACCATAAATACATTTGTATCATTTCAGATCATTTACACATTTCCTGGTTAATGTAAAACACATTTTCAAACAATTAGATAAAAATACTTACTAAAGATACAAACAATAACAATATTAATAACAGCAAAAATTTTTACAACTTATTTACACCTAAAACCAAGTTAATTACTTTCTGTGAGTAATTATTAGTTTTCAAAATATTACAGACTGCTATAAACTTCAAGTTTGGCAATCTAAAAAAATTATATGGTGGGTACATTAACCCTTGAAACTCTGAGAATGTCACGCCTTTCCAAAAAAGTAGTTTGGGATAAAGGTGGAAACTGGCTAGCTTCTACAGACAGGGAAAACAAATCAGTTTTCCCGTGTTCTCCGAACACATCATAATGGTGAAGATCAGGAGACCATGAGAAAACAGACTGCTTATAGAAAGGGGGCTTAGGAGTGGAGGATCCTCATTTCACGAAACCATCTACATGATATTTAAGAAAAAAAATTAAATAAACCAAAAAGGTATATTTGTAAAAAAGAAAAGTTAAGGGCACGCTAGTGCCACTGAGTCAAAGAAAGGAAGATATGTCTCCCGACATCCCTCCGATTTCTCTAACTCAGCTAGGATCCTCATCCAACGTGTATGGGGAAATAGGAAAGCAAAAATAAAAAAAAACTTGGGACTGGAAGCTGATATCTAACTAATTTATTCATGACTTAATTTGAAATTTTTAGGATTATTATAGTATCTTAACTTAGATGAATGGACAATTTCTGAATTTCTCTTAAAATGAAGGCTGGGTTTGTCTATCTCAAAATTAACGTTAGATAATTGTCTTAAGATTTTATATGGGCCTGAATAAGGTGAACTCAATTTACGCGTGTTTGGATATTGAAATTCCTCATAAATCACTTCATCTCCAACTTTAAATTCCACAGGGAGAAATCGAGCATCATATCTGACTTTGTTTTTATTATGATATTGTATTGTTTTTTCTTTTGCTATTTTTCTAGCTTCATCAACTGAAGGGTAGTAATTATTATTTGCCAATAAGGGGTCATATGGTAATTCTCCTAATAATAAATATTTAGGTGGAGACTGAGTTACTGAATGAGGTGTTGAGTTATACTGATTTAAAACTTCTTCAAGTAATTTAGTCCAGGGAATTTTGTTTGAAGAAGTATTAACTTTACAATTTAAACGCGTAACAATAGTCTGATTGAGCCGCTCGACTTTCCCGTTGCACTCGGGATGATGGCTACTTGTTAATAGGTGTTTAACATAATAATTTCGAAGAATTTTTTTAAAACGTGATGAAGTGAATGCTGCATTTCTGTCCGTTAACAATTTTTTAGGCACTTGAATTTGAAATATTTGTTTTAAAAAGTTTGTATAAGTATCAGTGGTAACGCATTTTGATGGAAATCCCCACACATAACGGGTTGCATGGTCCACGACAAAATGCAAATACTTTTTTGTAGAATTATAATAATTAAGTCCACCAACAGTGTCCAAAGACAAACATTCAAAAGGTTTATCTGTTGGTGGAACTTGTTGTAACAAGCCAAATCTTTTTTGTTTACATTTTTTGTTTAATTGACAAATATGACAATGTTTCACAAAACTTTCAATATCTTTATTAATATTAGGCATATAATACTGGGGTGTAATTACATTTACCATTTTATAAATTCCAGGTTGTCCAAATTGAGTGTGGGTTTTCTCTAGTAGGGATAATCTTAATGACATAGGGACTATTATCTTATACAAACCTTTCTTTTTAATTACATTTACATCATCAATTTCAATAATTTTCTTACCATTAATAATTATATTTTCTTTTTTCTGATTGTCTTTAATTTCATTTAAGTCAAGGAGGTGTACATGGTGTGACACATTTTCCAAAACAGGCAATCGGGATAACATATCAGCTTCAATATTAGTTGAACCCTTTTGATATTGAATTTGGTAGTCAAACATACTAAGTTTAAGGGACCAGCGGAATAATCTTCCTCTTAAATTTTTAACATTTTTTAGCCAAGTGAGAGCCGCATGATCTGTATGTATGACAAATTTTTGACCGTGCAAATAATGATAAAATTTATCTAAAGCATCAATGATTGCTAAACATTCTAATTCAGTAATGGCATATTTTTTTTCATAATTACGTAAGTTTCTAGAATGATATGCTACTGGATGCAACTTGCCATTCTCATCTGCCTGCTTAACAACACATCCCACACCATGACTCGAGGTATCAACAAATAAATGACAGGGACTTTTGGGATCATAGAGTCTTAAAATGGGTTTACTTATTAGAGCATTTTTTAATTTTTGGAAGGAATTTTCGCATTTTTGGTCCCAAACATAGGGGACATTTTTCTTTAGCAAATTATTTAATGGAGCTCTAGTTTTTGCATATTTTGGAATAAATCTAGCATAGACATTTACGGATCCCAAAACTCTGTGTAATTCCTTGACATTTTTTGTTGGTTTCAAATTTTTTATGACCTCAATATTGGGATTATCAGGCGTAATAAGTCCATTAGTAATTTCATATCCTAGAAAATTAATTTTTGTTTTGGCAAAATTGCATTTTGATAATTTTAATTTTAAGTTTTCTTTAACACAGATTTCAAAAAGTTGCTCTAAGTGCTTGAAATGTTCTTCTTCTGACTGTGAAAATACAATAATATCATCAAAATAATTACATGCAAAATCTATTTTGTATTTATTTAAGATTCTTCTAATTGTTCGATTGAAGATAGCGGGGGCATTCTTGAGGCCAAAGGGCTGGTATTTCCATTCATATAATCCAAAAGTTGTAGCAAAGGCCAATTTTTCAGTATCTCTTGGGTGGATAGGAATGTGCCAATATCCACTTGCCAAGTCGAGGGTGGAAAAGAATTTTGCTTTAGCTAATTTATCTAATAAAGTATCTATTCGGGGAAGTGGTTCAGCATCGGTTTTTGTTATCGATTAAGTTTACGGAAGTCAACACATAATCGACTCTTTTTTCCTTCTTCCTTCTTATACACCAGGGTTACAGGTGCCGAATAAGGGGAACAACTTTCTTTTATTATACCTGCCTGTAATAAATTTTGAATTTGGGTTTTAATTTCTTCTTCTTCCTTAGGGGAAGTTCTATATGCTCTGAGTGAAATCGGTAAATCAGAAGTTAAATAAATTCTCTGGGGTTCCATACGAATTCTTCCAACGTCATATTTTGATTTAGCAAAAATTTTGACATATTTTGATAATAAAGTAGGAAGTTTTCCTTCTCTAGCAGACTGAGGAGTTACGTGATTTTCTTCAGTGGCAGGAGTGTACTCTATCTTCTCTACCCTATTATTTGATTGAACATTAACATTTTCATTATTAATTGTATTTTCACTTTCAGGAAGTAAATGTAAGGTTTGAGAGCAACTTGGTATATTTTTTAACAATGGTAAAATATTGTTTTTTTGTGTTACACATTTTTTAGCACAATCAAAAGTTAATTCAAATAGTCCACAATGATCTAAGCTAAGGAGAGCATACGGTAAGTTATTATTCAAAATAAACATATCAATATTTTTTGTAATATTACCTATTTGTAATAACAGGGAACATTTTTTGGTAATCTTCAACATCCCTTGTGTTTGTACAACATTTATTGGCGAGATATTTTTTGTGGGAAGTCGATATTTCTGAAAAAAAATGTTGGGGAAGAATACTTAAACTGCTGCCTGTATCGAAAATTAAGGGAATAGGATTAGAGTACGAGCCTGGTTTTTTAACACTTTGACTTGTTTGCTGATTCTTTCTTTGGGTACCCTTCTTTTGAATTATGCGACCGGTCGCGGCAAACTGTCAATATGTGTTATTTACACCTTCTGTCGTACTGTTTCCTACTGTGGACTCTTCTGTGGTATGAGTCGGTTATTCCTGCTTGAAAGGGCATTCTCTATGCCAATGAAACGCGTTAGGGATGTTAATTTTAGTACAATATTTACATGGAAAAGGAGGTAAAGGTCCTTGAAAATGTAGTCGTGCATTTGTTTGACTGCTGGGGTCTAGGCCCTCGTAAATTGGGTCGGTTATCATGAGTCCTAGTGGGTTGATTTTGATTAGAGTATCCAATATGGGGTCTATTTACATTAGGAAATCGATAACTCCACGGTTGTAGACGGGGGTTGTATTGTACAGGGACCCTATTGAATACTTGCGAATAGTTATATTTTGGATACTGATCAGGCGACTTAGGTGGGAGGGGGTCAGCTGATTTTCCTGATAGTTGCAATTTATCTAAGCGATGAACCACATCCCTCCATTCATTTAGGCTTTTCGGGGAATTAACCACCACAAGTTGTTTTAATGTTAATGGCAATCCGTCTGTTAATCCGTCCAACAGGAATTTAGGTTCTAGACCTAAAGCTCGTCCCACTTGAAGTTTCTTGTGGTAGTAATCTATAACATTGTCACCCTGTTTGAATACAATACTTGGAAAATCATTTAAAGAGGTCTCTCCAGGTGTAGTAAATTGCTCATTAAAAATTTCTACTACTTCTTCCCAGTGCATCATATTTAAGCTATTATTAACATAAACTGCTAGGGCTCTCCCCTTTAAAAACCTTTGTATGTTCCTAACCTTCCAAATTGCGTCTTTTTTATTCTCCTGACACCACGCATCAAAATACGGTAACCACGCCATCCATAACATTCCATTTTCAGGGCAAAATTCTATAAGCACATTTTCCTCTTTTACCGGTGTGTTTGTAGAAGAGGAAGAGTTATTTAATTCACTTAAATTACCCTGCTCCGTCTCTGAAATGGCACCTAAATTATCTCCACCTGTATTCTCAGGGACCACTGGATCTTCGGGTGGGTCCTTGGCCATCTTAACTTCTATTTTTTAACTTCAAATTTAGAAAATTCAAAAATTTTTTTTTTCAAAGAAATTCAACCTTTATGAAATATATTCAAGTTTCAAATAAAAATAAAAATTTAGAAAATAATACAACTTTGTGAAAATATCAATTTTTAAATTAATTATGCAGAACATTAAAAACAAAAACTAATTTAGATAACTCTGAAACATAATAATATGCAAATTTCAAATAAAAATAAAACTTCAGAAAATAATACACTTTAACTTTTAAAATATAAATTTTTTTTTAAATACTTATGCTGAAAATGAACAATCAAAAATAATTTATATACTCCTTAAATATAATAAAAATTCATTATTAAATATGGGAGAACTGCAAAAATACTCATTTTTAATATAGTAATTAACACACATTAAAAAATACTTATTGTATTATTATTATTATTATTACTGTTATTATCATTATTATTTTTTCTCTAGATCATAAAAATTCAACTTAATGTATAAACTAAATATGTATCATTTTCCTAAAATCTGTTTGTAAACTGGTCCAGTTTATTGACTTTTTGTCCAATTTTTTTTATTTTTTATTAAAGTTCCTTTTTATCTTCAAATAAATAAATAATTTACTCACTTTCCTTCCCGTGCCGGAATAAAAAAGAAAAAGAAATAAAAAAAATTGATACTTCCACTTTATGTCTGCAGTTGTTTATATTCTGTTATCTTTGTTTAATTCTCCATCCAGTGAATGAGGCCATTGACCTTGATGAAATAACACATTTGATGAAGGAAGGACACCATATTAGTAGCCAAAGCACTTGACCTTGATGGATGCAGGGAGAAGAATGTAGAGAAAAACAAAACTTGACACACTTTCTTTGAGATGCAATTCAGTCTCTGTTGAATAAGCTAGTTTTGCCTGATTGAATGAATATATCTTCCTTTATTTTCTTTTCTTCATTAGGTATTAAAGATAAGGAATGATATTTTTCTTTTGAAAAAGGCTGCCTTTATTCATATAGCTTTAATTTATTATTTTCTTTCCTTCTGAGGATTTAGTCTATTGTTTTTCTTTCTATTGAAAAGGGTTGCTTTTATTGATATAAATTTAATTTAATGTTTCCCCGAAGGGGGTCAGGATCAAACATAATTAATTTTCTTGCAGCCATAACTTGAGTACCATTATTTACTTTATAGCAGGTGTTCCATGCCTGTTGACTTATTTTAATGTGAGGAATTCCCTTACTTGAATCACATAATAGCTATGAAGGAAAGAGGCTGGCACTCAGTAAATACTCCGGATGGAACCACAGATATTTATTAATCCATCTGGAACATATAAGGTACAGTCCATGACTGTGAGTTGAGCAAATGGATGCAGTGCAGTGCAGCCGAATGCGATCACGTGACCCCTCTCGGGCCGTTATTTGACGTAAGTTTACTAAGCAAGAGCACACAAGAAGAGAAGAGCTCCTCTGTCCGTGTTTTCACTTAAATACTGGCATTTTTGGCGGGAAATCACACCACTCCTTCCTATGTTTATTGGATATTAACTTAATGATTGACAGCTTAGCTGAGGTCCAGATTTCTAGGATTAATTACTATGCAGCTCCTAACCACAAAAAGTTGCAGGTTGCACTTATTCAGCACTTTCTTATCTTAAAATTGGTTCTCTTTTATGATTTTTGCGTTATGCTTGCGCCTTGTACTAAAACTTACTTTACAGGGGAAACTTTAGAATTAATTTTAAGTTAAGACATACTAATGGGATTTACTTTAAATTATTGCTCACTATTAATTTAAAATAATAAAATAATAATTTAAAAACTTACCTCTCTTTATCCTTTCATATATACATATATACAGGATGATTCGGTACCAGACCGTTATATTTTCAGGGGGTGTAAGGGGTAGTGCAGTGGGTGTACCCCCTGCACCCCCTGCAAGTTTGTCGGTCTGGTAGCGAATCATCTATCTATCTATCTATCTATCTATCTATATATATATATATATATATATATATACGTTACGAAAAACGATGGTTAACGTAAGCTGAATATGTTCAAAAATTATTTAAATCGATGATAAATTTCAGCGGATTTTTTTCCCGCGAAATAATATGTAGTGATTTAAAATTTTGCTACACTTCAGTATCAAAACGCCCAAAAAATCATTTATGTTAAATAATAATTATAATAATATTAATAATAACAGACTGTAGATATTTTATAAAATAAAATGAATGTTTTACATCTTATATTCCATTGCTATGAAGCGTTATTTTATTTTATTGTTTTAATTTCGTTATTGTTTATGAAAATGTCCCTCTTATTACACAGAAAAAATGGAACAAAAGCTTATAAAATTTTTTGTAAAAAATCCCAGTATCCAAAAATCGTTATATTTGGCAGCAAAGATATCGTAAAATTGCCATTCAAATTTTATTTGTTGATAAATATCTACGAGATTCAAATATTATAAAATATTCTAAAATATGTTTTGAGAACAAAATGCGAAATGTGTTCTTTTTGAGATAATATTTTGCGTTAATTTATTAAATAGCTTTGTTAGTACCCAGAGATATTTCAATCCAACATATGTTTTGAGATTAAAAATCATTGACTATCAATCATTGACAATCAATCTATGACTTTCTTCAGTATTCAATTACGTTTAAATAAGACGAAAATTACTCTTGAGAAAAAGGGGTGAAGAAATAGAAGGGGATAACCATGCAACGAAATAAATTTGAAATGTTTTCATTTATGTTTAAAATTACATAACATCATGCAGGGATAGAACACGGGCGCAGAATTTATACCACTATCAATGTGAGAAAAATTTCTACCTCTTAAATCAACGTTATTATAGGTAGAGAGATTTCTTACGCAGATTCCGGTATGAATTCTGCGCCCGTGTTCCATCCCTGCATCATGCTTTTACGTGACTACTTATAGATAAGTTGGAACTCAATTCCAAATCTCATTCAAAAATTAATCCTGTGAATATTTGCGTTTATGGAAGACTCCTAGGATTTAAAACATAGCTGCCAACATTCTAATTAATATTCCTTAATACGTTAGTAAACGCCTCTCTTTGTATACCTCTTTATTTTTAGAGTAGTCTCTCACAAGGTAACTACGATTAAATAAGAAGAAATATAGACTAAAAAAAAAAAAAGAAAGACTGCAGCGAAAGTAAAAAGCGGGTACTAACAATATTACGGAATATTAACTAGGATGTAGGCAGCTATGTTAAAGTCATATACTAAATCGGAATTTACAGATATAAGTGGAGACAATATATAACTTATAATTACATTTTTCAAATAGCAATCGTTTGCGATGTTTTTCCAGAATTACTTAAAGCAGAACTTCTAAACTTTTATTTATTACGTAGTATTGTTAGTACACGCGTTTCTTCATACCGCAAATTTGGAATAGTACTTTTTTTTTTTTAAATCTAAACCTTAATTACATATCAAAGAAAATCTCTATAGAAAAAAGTGGCGGGGGGCATGAAATGAATGCGGGTACTAACGCACCTATGGAATAAATCTAAAATTTGGTAGCTCTTCCTAAAGCATGCATCGTGCAACCCGACACATTTTTAAAACATCTTCAACCCTTATTCGCAATCATTAAATTCATTTAAAAATTTATAGGGAAAAATTCACTTTCGGCTACCCCTTTGCGATTTTTTGCGCCGTTGCGCATTGTGTTCCGAATCATAACCCTCCACTAATGGCGTACGAAACGCGCTTTTCGGTGATCGAACCGCACAAGAGAACACGTCGGTAAAAAGCAATTGGAACAGAAACAATACATAGAAAACAAGGAAAATCATCATATATATATATATATATATATATATATATATATATATATATATATTACTGAATCATCACGAAATTATAACCAATCGCAATCAAAAAAATAAAACTTCGAACATACAATCACACAATATAAATGCTCAAAATTCTCAATGGCAGGAATAAGTAATACGCACGTCTGTATGCTTAGCCTACATGAAAAAAAAATATTGAATAACTTTATCTCAAAATGCATGACTCTCAAACATAAACAAAATTTTGTGCTGCAGAAACAAACAAACCAAAAATCACTGGATACTCCTATTTAAAAATGCATGAATCTCAAAAATAAATAAAATTCTGTAGTGCGGCAATCATTGATACATACGTCTGTATGCTTCGTGTATATGAAAAAAAAAATAAATAAATCATTGGATACCCTTACCTCAAAATGCATGAAACTTAAAAATGCATAAAATTACATATTGCAGCAATCACTGCCACATGTACAGAGCTGCCCACCAAATCCGGCAAATTGTCCATTTTTCTACACCACTTAATTTTAGAGTAATTCTATTCAAATGTATTTACGATGAATGAAGAAAACAAATACTCTAAAAATTAAGTGGTGTAGAAAAATGGGCGGTACTTGCAATTTGCCAGATTAGATTGGCAGCTTTGCATGTATGAACGCTTCGTCCACACAAAAAGCATTATTACTCCCTCCCCCCTTCAGAAATCCTAATCACAAAACACAAATTATAAAAATGCCGCAAGTACATATATATATATTTATATTAAACTTTGCATAATCATCCAATTTCAAAAGATTACTGTTTCCAGTGAACATAAGAGACTTACATATTCTTCGACCACATTTCATGAAACCATGGCAGTATGTGCGCATGTGCTAACTCAGTTACTCCAATGCTAAAATATGGATGACGGTCATCTAACTCAGAGAAAATGAGCAATAATAGAGCGCGGAATTTCTGGATGATTTCCAAATTTCAAGCTGGTATCCCTCCAACATTTTGGAAGCATCTTCACTGCTAGTTTTAGGATAGGTAAACGCACTGTAGATAAATATGTTTCTATTTCGTATATAATGTTTACTTAGAAATAAATTTTTATATCCTAAATTATGATTAAACATACTGTCAAATGAACTTTGTATAATAAACTTACCTCTAATAATCTTCATATTTACAATACGCAGCAAGGCTTATGAAGCTGCTTCCATAAAAATTTAACAACATTGATTAATATCCTATGTCTTTAATAAATTTCACTCCATTTTCGTTAATTACTTTAAAAACGACACAGTTCAACAAAAATAATATATCAAACAAATTACTGTAAAACACTTCTTTTGAAATCGCTCTTCAATATAACACGGCGTCATTTTCAAACTTTCAATTCAAAGTTTCAAAAAATTACGTGTAAGAATAGCTAAATTCAGTACCATACACCGATGACGTAACACATTACGCAAAGAAGCAGAAGTAAACAAAAAGGTCATATTTTCTCGCGATCTAGAGCGCTCACGAAGTACGCAAAACATAAGAGACAGACGGAACTACACTTCAGCCAATTTATAAGATTATTTTTTGATAAAAATTGCTATTAAAATTTAGTGATAATGAAACCAAAAATCTTTACAGCATGACCCAATGAAAATTTATTTTCGAAAATGTTGTTAGTTATAGTATTAAAAATAATTTTAAAACATTAATTTTAATAAATGTGGACATCATACAGGGTGGGCAAAAAATCCGTAAATGCTTTAAAAATTCATAAAACCCGAAAAAATAACCGAAATAAAAAACAGATTTGCAGATTTAGCATCGATAAGTCACGGGAGATTTTTTAAGATGAGAAAAAAAAGATAGTTTTTGTGAACGCCGCACCTCTGATTTCGAGAGTATTCCAAAACAAGAACTGAAAAGTTTGGTACGAAAATGTGGCAACACGTGTGCGTATGTGAATCAAGAAGGACTAACGTTTCAATTCTATATGTTGTTTTTAAAATACTTTACTTGATGTTAATTTATGTGTTGGTTATGTATTTTATGTTTGTGTCGTAAGTAAATTTAAAATGTTTAAAAGTAAACAAAGCGTTATCAGTGTCTTAATGTGTCTCAAGATGATTTTACAGGAATAAAAGAACCAGGTGCAAAAAAGAAGTCGCCACAGTTTTAAAAACAGACGATAGGTGGCGTTTCGTATATAAGTGAAAGAAAAGGCATGTAAATAACAAACCTAGTGTTACCAAATCATTTATTATAGCAATATGTGTTCCACGTATCCACCACCACAGATGACAACACATTGCAGGTGTGTCACAAATACAGCAATGACAGATTGCAGCATGCCCGGCTGTATACACGACAGCTCTCGACGGATTGCATTTTTCAATTCTGACATATTAGATGAACGGGATGGATACACGCGGGATTTTAAATATCCCCATAGGCAAAAGTATCCATAATCGCCTGTCTCATTTGCATATTTCCAACTAAGTCGTTCATATCATCGCCATCTGCCGACTGTTTTTTTTTTTTTTTTTTTTTTTTTTTTTTCACTTATCTTAAAACCAAATCTCGTGACCTATTAATGCTAAAACTGCAAACCGTTTTTTATTTCGGTTATTTTTTCTGGTTATTTGCGGACTTTTTGCCCACCCTGTATAATGGGCAGCTTTCAACTGTTTGACACTGGCCTACAAGCTTAGAGAAAAATAATTCATTATATGCTACTTTAAAAAACCGAAAAAATTCCCTATTTGCTGAGAAAAATCAATCTATTTTTATGGTTGCCATTTCTTACACTTAATTTTTTCGTAAAATGTTACGATTATTTTTTTAGACCTTAATATACCTATCGTATTATAAAGCAAGAAAACAAATTACGTTTAATAATAGTAGTTCAAAAAAATGTAAAACTATCACAGAAGGAATATTTCTTATACAATCTCTAAAAATTATAATGTACAAACCATTTAGCGATTAATAAAAAAAAGTTAAATGAATGCCAGGAAAAAAAGAAAAACTACAAAATTTCTAAAATAGTGGCTTCTTTCCTTCGTTTTAGGCGAAAAAGTATTTAACACATAATAAATTTACTGGTTTTTCTTAGAATCTTTAAAATCTCAATTATAAGCGTTAACTACTTTAAAAGTGATATTGATTATTGGCTTATCCATCCATTGAGAGAGTTTTGTCATAATAGGCTCACTGGAAGATAATAATTATCTTGCATGTCATTATTTTCCATAATTATCTATAGAGAAAGCAGAAAATTACACACTGGAAACAAAATATATTAACACATTCCCGTCGGGATATTTTCTTATTTTGAACAGTAAGCTCCGCCCTTTGGCGTTTCTCTAAGATATTATATTATTTATTAAAATGATTTTACGTATTCGTTATTAAATTGTTCAAATTTCATTCTTAGTAATTGATTCTGCAAACTGACATATAAAAATACACCAGCAGCAAATAAAATGTTAAACACAAACGCGTAAAATAGTTTTTTTTTTTTTTTTTTCTTTTTTTTTTTTTTTTTTCTTTTTTATGTATAGTATATATATATGTTTTTTTTTCTGGAGGAATGCCTGAAGACTCGTTTTTCATGAAAAACATAATTTTACGTGACTCGCAAGCAGAGTGTTTTTTCGGGGGTTGTACTCTCCGCCCCTTTTTCAGGACACTCTCTGATATGAGAATTTTTCGTTTTTTCTACCACCACTTATTTTATGCAGAAATATTTGTGGTATTTTCATAGTAATCTGTCGTGATCAAATAGGATTCAAATTATTGTATACAAATAGTGGTGGCAAAAAAGAGGGATATTTCTCATCCATGAGAGTGTTCTGAATAAAGGGAGGAGAGAACGACCCCTGGTTAATTGCCTAATATTTCTGTTACTAAAGTGTTAATTATCTAATATTTCTCTTTACTTTTGATGATTTTTATTAATTCATATCTCCTAATTTTAATTAACACTTTCCTTGCTTTTATATCTAGTTGGAATTAAATACAGAGGATGCGATTTTTGCATTGATATACACAACACTAAATATTATGGTTATGATATAATGTGACAATTTAAGAAAATTTTTCTATAATACCAGAAAATTGATTTTTACGCAAAAATATTCAAAATAAAATAAGATTAGTTCCAATGGAACATTAATTTGGCAAATTTAATAAAAAATTAATGTGCGTTTCTCCTTTCCTTCTAAAGATTTTAAGTTATACATTTAGATATTCTCTGTAATCAGGTGTGATAATTCCTCCTTTTATTCTGCCGGTACTTTTGACAGTAATTTATAACATATATGATCAGAAAAATAACTATTAAAATATGATAAAATTATCTACATGTAAATAGCGGGAAGAAATAAGATGTAATTATCACCCCTATATTATAATAAATTCCGAAATAACAATAAAATAACTATTTAGTGGCTTAAAAGTTAAATTCAATATATAAAAAAGAAAAAAAAAGTTATGGAAAGGAAAATATACAAACTTATAGAAATTTTGAATAAATCATATTTATTTTATTTATTTCAATTTTCTCGTAATTTATTTTTTCTTTACAGACATATGTTTTATCTTATAACATTTTATAATCTTATATATAAATAAAATAAATAATTATTTTAACAAGCATTAGAATTACTTTTTGGTTAAGCAAATAAATTGATAAACAATAATTTGACAGCTTTTTAAACAAAATAAAATAAAGTACAAATTATAATAAAATTTACATCAATGGTAACATTTTGAATTCATTCCAGAATATGGTTAGCATTTTTTTTTTTTTTTTTTTTTTTTCTTTTTTCACATCACTTTGCTTGCAGAGATTTTTTTTTTTTTTTCCAATATGCAATTATTTTTAAATAAGAAGAAAAAAGCACCTTAAAAGTTAAACTTCAGGAACATACCTACCAACCTAATAATTAATACTCGGAAGATTGTCAGTACCTGCACACTTTTTTTTCCTAACACCAATCTTTATTTAGAGTTGTTTTCTTCTTAATAATAGCAGGAGACTTGGCGTTGGAATATTAAAACAGGAATAAACTACTACGTCAGAAACGCCAAAGAAAAATTATTGAGGTGCATACAGCTGTTTCGGTAGCCTAAAGCGTACCGTCTTCAGTGCAATCCTATTGGATGAAATAAATCCGGTCCCTCTCCTATATATACGAGTACTTCTCCAGTTTCAGAATTCTTTTTGCACTGAAGACGGTACGCTTTAGGCTACCGAAACAGCTGTATGCACCTCAATAATTTTTCTTTGGCGTTTCTGACGTAGTAGTTTATTCCTGTTTTAATATTTTTCTTCTTATTTAATCCTAATTACATTTGGAGATAATTTATCTATAAATAAAGTGTGATGTGGAAAAAGTGGCGGGCTTTAAAAATCTTCCGGATATTTGTTAGTAAGTTGGCATGTATGATTAAAAAAAAAAAAAAAAAAAAAAAAAAAAAAAATGGGGTATTAACAATAATCCGGAATGAAATGCAAATATTAAAAGATATATATTTACAATAAAGAAAAAAAAAGTTGAAATAACATATAGAATTGCTAAAAAACTAATGTTTTATTTATTAGCTTTTAAGAAGTATTTTTAAACAAGTAATACGTTTTCAGTTTATCAAAAATATAACACTTTTCCACGATTTTTCAAGTTAATCGACACTTCAAAGAAATTAAAAGTTATCTATCAAACTCATTTTAAATTGTGTTTAAAATTCTCTATGAACATAAGAGAGAATATTACATATCTACAAATGATACAATAAAGCTTTCTTTAAAATAATTCAATTTTGAGTCATTTTTATTTAATTAAGATTCTTGGAAATGCGGAATACATTTCTCTAAAGGATTGAAACACAAATTCCACACGTTAATAGAACGGTTACTTAGCGTTACGACAATTTCAAATATTCAAGAATGAAATGTTATAACAAATACGGATTATAAATGTTTCTATCTAATCATTAAAGTTGGACTTTTAAGTTTTGAAATACACATATTTTATAATTTCCAGTGATTTCCCTATTTGTTGTTCATTTACTTCTCTTTACAATATCTTCATTTTCATTTTTTTTTTTTTTCATTTTTTTTCATTTTTCATTTTTTTTTTTTTTTTATCGTTGCAGCAGTCTCACAACAAGGTAAATAAGCATTATTTTCTTAATGAAATTTACAATATTCATATAATAATGAGATGCATGTTTATTTATCTAATCAAACTTTAAGAAAATTATTTAACAAATAGGGAGTGTGAATGTTTCTTTTTAGTAATTAACCCATTTAGTAGTCGCTAGTTAGTCGATTTGCCGCCCATCCTTCAGTGTTGCCAGATTTCTTTATTCAATAGCCACCAAAAATTTTTAGAAGTAGCATTTGATATACATAAAACGCGAATAAAATCGAAGGAACGTCGATCTCATCACTTCTTAAAATTATTAGTGAGAGTTAAATAAAAAGTGCGCAAACTGTAATAGGTGGCGCTGTCTGTAGCGACTACTAACGGGTTAAAATAGAAATTTGAAGTTTAAAACATATATATTTTATAATTTGCTGTTATTTTATTACGTGCTATTGATTTATCTGTCTCTTTTTTATATGTTAATCTTTTTTAGAAAAATCTCATTACAAAGAAAGTGGAGTTCAAAAAAGACGGGTAGTAACAATACTCCATAATAAATTAGAAATGAAGACATATATGTTGTTTATTCTGACGCAGTTTCTCATTTGTTTAACGATAACATCTAGAACCACAGCGATGGTTGTTCAGTCATAAAACTAAATAAATAAATAAGTAAAAATAGCCCACTCGACTAATTTTGTCACAAATCACCATATTGGTATGCGGCTGGTACTGATCGATTAATAAAGTCTGATAATGATGCTACAGATAGGAGTCATATTCACGTTAAAAAATCGATCAACGTTATTATTATTATTATTATTATTGTTTTGTTTTGTTTTGTAACACCCATTTTTGATTCCATATTCAAATTTTAAGATCAAGGCACATCGGAAAATGGTGCTATTTAAATATTTTAAATTAATTCTTGATAGAGTTACATGTAAAAATATATTAACGTTCCGTCTGTATGTTTAAAATAAACACATGACCTTAAATAGAAAGTAAGCATCCTGTAAGATTCTAAACTAAAAAAAAAAAAAAAGAAGAAAAAAAAAAGAAAATTTTAAATATAAAGTAAAATGAATTGCTAAAAAAGTATTTTGTGTCTGAACTTATTTTAATAACTATTTAAATTACTATGTAGGCACAGACAGTGCTGCCAGATTTGAAGGAAATTTTTATTCAACTGCCACCGTTAAATTTTACTTGTAACGGTTACCTAATTATATACACGATTTCTGTGAAAAATGTTTCGAAGTAATTAGAAAACCGTTTCAGTTAAAATTTAGTGGTGGGAGTTAAATAAAAATTTCACTCAATCTGGCAGCACTGGGCACAGAGCGTAAGACCATTATCTAAATCATTAAAAACTCATAGATCATATTACTTTGATTTTAAATAGTCTTCCATAATAAATGTGAATTTTACGCCGTGATTGTAATTAATCGGATATAAATGATATTGCGACTTTTCTTTCTTAAATAGTTTTTGTACGCTAAAAAACTTTGCTACAATAAAAGCCCAACATTTGATTCATTATTCAAAAAAAAAAAAAAAATGACCGTAATTTTCGCCGTGTAATCCGCAGATAAGATATGTAATTCTTCCACCAGAATTTTTTTTTTTTTTTTTTTTAACAGAAAAATTATCAAATAAACAGCTCGTACAAATATGACTTTGTTTGTTACTGAAAATTTTTGGTGCCGAGCTAAATTATCTGACTTACGGATTATATGCCGAAAATTACAGTAGTAAATTGTAAATGGTACGATACTTCATGTGATAAAATTTAAATAACTCGACGCTTATAAACCGTAGAATTATCGAACGGAAAAATTCGGACAACAAATTTAAAGCAGAAAATTCACGAAAAAAATATACATTATAGTTATACACTTTCTAAAAAAAAAAAAAATCCTGGTACGTCACCCCTGCAATTACAGAATTTTCAGAACTGCAAACGTAATCCGGAAGATTGTTAGAAATTGCATTATTTAAAAAATTTTGTTCCGAACGTAGTCGATCACCCTAAACATATGAAACAAAATCCATATTTCTTTAACAAATCTTTCTTTGTCTGTAATGGATAGCTAGAAAAAACCTTACATTCAGTTAAAACGTGGTTTTCACCATTACAAGCACAACACGAATTAGAATTTTTACCTGTATCATTTAACAAATTAGAAGCAGTTGGATATTTAGAAACATTCTTATTACTTAGAAGCGTTTCGTTTTTTGCACTTTGAAAGGTAGAATTTGATTGAGAACTAAATTTTCTTTCGCGACTACCATTTGTCAAAAACTGAGCTTTCTCCCATGTATGTTATTTCAGTTTTCCAAATATTAAGAACCCTTGAAACATCCCAATTTTCACCTAAATCGCATTGTTTTGCAATTTCCAAAACAATATCCTTAGGTATTAATTTAATCAATATTGGACAGAGTAGTGATACATAACAGGGATGGAACACGGGCGAAGAACGCATAACACTATCAGAGTAACAAAATTTTCAATTTCTTAAATCAACGATATTATGTGTAGAGAAATTTCTTAAACAAATACCGGTATAAGTTCTGGGCCTGTGTTCCATCCCTGCCATAATTATCAGATTTTATTTCTAATGCATATAAATTTCTAATCTGAGTCTGACAATTATCTAACAATTTTCTAACAAGGAGAGGTTGCGCAGGATTGTAGTATACTATGAGGGTAACAACATATTAAAGCAGTAGGACCCACTATCCACAAAATTTCGAGAAAAAAGCATTTAAAATTTCAGTAATCTTTAAATACAAGTTATTTCGCAAGCGAGTGTAAGCGCCTCAGTGGTGTGTGTAAAGCGCAAATCTCCCAACTTTGGTTCGAGGCTACCTACGGGACTGACTACGTTTTTTTTTTTTTTTTTTTTTTTTCTTCTTCTTTAATTTTTTATATAATCTTAACTTTTTATTTATTTTAGTTTATTTTACAATTCAATTCAAAATTTGAAAATTTTAATAAAAAATTTAATTTTATTGAGTATAAAATAACTCTTTCTATTTTTAATATTTATAACTTAAAAATACAATAAATTTATATAACTTAAAAAATAAATTTTACTTTTATTTAACTGTAAAATATGGTACAACTAAAGAAACTGTTTTTAATTATTTATCTAAATATTTTATTTTATTTTAGGTATATTTAATTTTATTTTTTAAATTAATATATATATATATATATATATATATATATACAGAGAAATGATGAGTTTAATTGCATATATAATTACTATCCAAATTAAATGATTACTACTCCAATCAATACAATTTCTTGAAAAATTATAGTATAGGATTACGATGCTATTAAATTATTACAGGTAAAGAAATGTTATCTTAAAATGTAAATTTTAAATGTTAATGAACATCGTTTCTTTTTCGATAACGCTTTTTTTTTTCTTTTTAATCCTTCTGTGGACGAAATAAAATTATACCTGCCCTTTATTATTAAAAAGCTAGAAGTGTTTATGTAATTTATACACATTCAAACCAAATCAGGAAGCTCAAACCAAGATTTAAGTACACCTGCTAACTATTTTTCACTTTGTTTACAGCTTTCTTATTTTTTAATTATTTAAATATTTGTCTGTTTTTTTATGTTTCTTAATTAAAGTTTTGTAAAACTAAACTTTATTTTTTAAGTTATAGAAATTTATTGTATTTTTAAGTTATAAATATTAAAAATAGAAAAAGTTATGTTATACTCAAGAAAATTAAATAATTTTTTATTAAAAATTTCAAATTTTGAATTGAATTGCAAAATAAAGTAAAATAAAATAAAAAGTTAAGATTACATAAAAAGTTAAAGAAAGAAAAAAAAAAAGTAGTCCCGTAGGTAGACTAGAACCCAAGTCATCGTGTTGGGAGACTCGCGCTTTAGGATCACACCACTGAGGCGCTTACTCGCTTGCGAAATAACTTGTATTAGATTACTGAAACTTTAAATGCTTTTTTCTCTAAATTTTGTGGATAGTGGGTCCTACTGTTTTAATATGTTGTTACCCTCATAGTATACTACAATCCTGCGCAATTCCGTCCCGATCTGAATTTTCCATGTCGTGACCTCTCCTTGTAAGAGCAATTATATCATTTGATTTTTTAACAGAAGTTAAATTCAGAAGCTTTTTAAAAGAGAATTAATAACTACCGTTCTTTTCCAAATCTTTCTTTTAAAGTTTCTATTGCAGCCTAATAGTTATCATTTGTTAAGCTAAAACCTTTTATCGCATCAGAAGCCACACCTGCCAAATATATGTGAAATTTATCGATGTTAGAAATTGCGGAATTTGTATTTATAGCTGAATCAAATGATCATAAAATCTCTGCCAGTCAGGCGGATCGCATTGAATTTTTCTGTAGTAAGGCGAGGGAGATTCACGTAAGGGGATTCGAACGGGCGGACTATTGCACTTTCTTCTATCTTATTATTTTGCATTAAAATAGGAACAAGTGGTTTTTGCAACTTAGAACGCATTTTCTTCTCTTTGGACTTATTTATGACAATGATCGTGTTGTATTCGTCACATTTTAGTACTTCAGATTCAACTTCATCTTCATTAGTAATATTCTAAAATATCTGAGAATCTAAATTATTTAATTATTTTTCTTTAATATCTAATTCGACAAGAATTTCTTCAAGATAATCTTCAGAATAATTATTTTCAAGTAATTTAGTTTCAATTTTCTTAAATAACTTTGTCGTCTGAGTTCTAACCGTAGACCGTTTAGCTTTAATTACTGCATTCATAATATGTAAAAGAATAGCAAGTTCTATACCTTATGTTGATTTCATTGAAAATATACTGGGTACTCTTTATTGCATTCAGTTTTACAATTAAAATTATTTCCTTGCAGTAAATTAAACTATCAACAGAAACAAATTACTTAAAATTAATTATCTGTTCATATAAAAATGATGATTATTTATTATTTCTTTATATTGAAATTCTATTTACCTTATGCAATACACTTTAGATTCAACTTCTTTTAATTCATTATCGCTCTTAGTCTAAACATCACTATATATCAAATAAATAAGCAAAACAACTGGTCGTATGTTCGGATGCCAGTTAAAATGTAGCATCAAAGAAAAGAATAAATAAGAAACTTCTTACCTGAATGTATCTGTCAGGGCAGCTGTTTTGCTTTTCTTGATAAGTTTCCTGCCGAATTATAGAGACTTAAAACCACTTCACGACTCTTGATGGAAAGAGGTGAATATTTAAATATATTATTTACATATTCTTCTTTATATTTAAGTTTAGATTAATAAAATATATTATAATTACATCATACGCCATTTCAGCGTTTTAAAATACCGAATCAATTCTGAATCTACATAAAAAGAAAAAGAAAACGCTGCTGTTAACAATTAGAAAAAAAAAAAAGAAGAAAGAAAAAGAAATGAAAAGAAATAAACAGTAATAAAAATCACAGAGTTCGAAAACGTTTGTCCGTTCATAAAATTTATGAATTGAGAAAGTTCGTTTTCGTAACAATGAAGATGCGTCTAATCAGAGCCTGATTAAGGGAGAAGCACACATTATTTATACTTACAACGTTATTTTTTAACAAATACTTTCCTCCTATAATAAACAGAAAATTCTCATTAAAAATTATTTTAAAAGAATTCTGGTGTCTAATACCGGTGAGTAAATTGGATTGTTTTACACCGTTCATTTTTTATAAAAAATATTTCCTCGTCAAAGCGTGGAACTTCTATGACATGAAGTAAAAAATAATTGTAAAAATATTCCGGTGAGAGCGGAGATAATGTGTGCTTCCCCATTAATCAGGCTCTGAGTCTAATCTATTTAGCACAATAAAAAACTCTTAACCTCTGAAAACCCTTTGAAATAGTTGATATATATAAATATATCAGCACAGTGTATTCACTGCTTATTTGCTGTTCATTATTTTAAAAAAAAATGATTCAAATATATTATATATATTATAATAAGAAATTGCATGTTTTAATTAGATTATTTTCCAATATTTATTATTATTATAAACAGCCTTTATATGTGCAATAAATATGAACTATTTACATATTACTAATTTTTTACCCAAAGAAATTATATATATATATATATATATATATATATATTTATTTATTTTTTTACCATAAGAAAATGTGTGATATATTTATTATTTAGAACTTTTTTTTTTTTTTTTTAATAATAATGATACTTTAATATCCGATTTCTGAGCAACTTTTCTGTGTTTCAATGAAAATATTAATCTAATTAAATAGCTTCACTAAAATATTCTAATAATAAAAACCACTATCCAAACCATTATTTTACTTTTTTGTTCCAGCATTGGATGATAATGGTTTAAGAGTATTATTATTTTAATTAAGTGATTTGTGTTTTCTCTGCTTAAAATGTTTGCCAAATAAAAGTATCTAATTACGCTTTTCCATTATAAAAGCAAATATATCTTTTATAAAGAATTGAAAGTAAATAATTTGATATTATATTACCTTTAATGTTGTTGAAGGGAATATTTTTGATGATAGAAAATTAAAGAAAACTGTTTACTATATGTGGGTATAATATTTATTTGTAACAAATGGTTTCTATGCCGTTTAACGAAACATGATAGTTAGTATGTTAATAGTTTAAAGTTTGCTATTTATCTTAAAGTATAACTGAGAAATATTGTTATATTGATTGAAGAAAATTCTTTATAAAAAGCAATTATTTAAAAAAAAAATATTTAAATCTGATTTAGAATAATCTTGTTTTTTTTTTTTTTTTTTTTTTTTTTTTTTTTTCTATTCGCAACATAACGAATAAACAATGTTGATTTAGATTTTACTGCAAAAATGTTTTCATTGTGTCTTTTAATCGATTTTCCTGACACATTTTTGTCTATTAAAGGTGCTTCTATTTTAAAGGTAACTGGAAATCAATTAGCATCGGGTATTTTTTATTATTTTATTCAGAGTTTTTTATGATTAAGATGATAATTTCAATAAAAAATACCCGTACACGAAATTTCTACTCTTGTCAGATATACAACTGGCAGATTTTTTTAAAATGTAAATTAGGTATTGATTATGTTGAAGCATACTACAAGTTTTTCCATAGCCTCCTAAACTAGATGCCTGTTACGAGGCTCGGAAACTTGACAACAGTTGAAGCGGTAGACAGCACCACCTGATACAAATTGCGCGACTTTTTCATTCAACTGTCACCAATAATTTTTAGAAGTGATATATGATATATACAATCGACGTTTCTTCGATTCTATTCGCCTTTTATGTATATCATATCCTACTTTAAAAAAAAATAAATAAAAAGAATAAAAAATAAAAAATGCTGGCTGTTGAATAAAGAAGTCGCGCAATCTGTACCAGGTGGCGCCTCTTCAACTGTTGCCATGTTTCCGAGCAACACGACAGGCATCTAGTTTAGGAAGCTATGATTTTTCAGTATTTTATGCTACATACACCTTGCAGGGTTCGTATGGCCACGCCTTTTTTGTAGGAGTCTTACATGAGTATTTTTTAACGATAACATCCCCTTTAAATTTATTTTCTTCTATTATAACAAAATGTAACATTATAAAATAAGTGGTTGAAAAGATCAAGGAAAGTGTACAAAACCTGCCGGTCGTACATCCCGCCCTTTTTTCAGGACATTTTCAGCAATAATCGATTTTCTTCTTTTTTTTCACGAACAATTTAATGCAGAAATCTTTATTGTATTTTTATAGTAATATGTCTTGACTAAATAGGATAGAAATTATTGTATAAAAATAGTGGTAGCAATAAAGGGGAAAATTTTTCATTAAGAAATATGTCCTTAAAAAAGGGCTGAGAGATTACACACAATTATTGCATATTTTAAATTCATTTAAAGAAAAAAAAAGTACAATTAAAAATGCTGCCTTAGCAATTATAAAGTTTTAAATAAAATATTTGCGTTTATTAAAATCGCACATATAGAAAATGTCTTTGCTACAAATAAATTGAACTGTTTTAAACTCTGTTACTATATCGTAAATTATTATTTGTTACATTGAGCTGTTTTTAAAATAAACCGTTTTAAATGTAACTAAAAAAAAATGTATTTGTTTCTAAAGGGGTTATGTAATGTTTATATTATAGGAGTTTGATGCATAAGATGTTCCATTATTCATCATTTTACTTTTCCGAAATACAAAGCTGATTTACCAAAGAAATGTTTTACAAATATTAGTCACTAAATTAATCGTTTACATAATTATTTTGTTGTAAATTATTCGATTTTTCAATTAAATTAATGTGATAAGATGTTTATGTTCAAGAATAAGTCTTTCTGCAGTTCAATATGATAAATTATTTTATGAATTATTTCCTTTATATTAGTTTTAAAATACTCTTTTTGTAACATATTAATAATTTTATGTCGTCTGTTGCTATATATATCTGTTGGTGAATCTCTCTCTAGATAAACGGCTGAGAGATTTCCTTGGACTCTGTTTGTCTGTGTGTGGACGTAAGTTGCCGAAGTTCATACTTTAGTTAATTTTAAAAAATGTAATTGTCCGATCGATAAGCTGTTTAATCCGACGCATTCAGAAAAATCCTTTTATTTGGTACCATTTTGTAACGAAATTTTGATTATATCTTTTTTCTTTAATTAATTAAAATATGAAAATAATAACCTGGTAATAGCTTAACAATTAGACATTTAAAATTTTAATTGTTGCTAAAAAGAATAATAATAACAATAATAATAATAATTAAAAAAGAATGTAAGTTTTTTTTTTCTTTTTCATCATAAAATGAAATATGCTTTTACGCGAAAAAAAAAATATATATATTAAATTTTTTCATGCATATGAAAAAATAAAAATATGAAAATGGTGTAAAAATAAATCTATATAAAGAACTGTCTGTGTGTGTGTCTGTCTGCGCTGTGGTGCTCACACTATTGATCGCAGAGCTTCCAAATTTGACATATAGGTACCTGGGACCCTGCAGGTGTGTACCTCATCGAGATTATTTCGAATTTAAAGTTTTTAAATTAATGTTTTTTCGATTTTAAATATTGGCTTTAATGCTTCATTTTTCATAAATTTAATTTTTTGATTGTAATCGTCTGCGTATCTTAGCAACGGTTATTTCACTATTTATTTTTTATTTAATACATTCATTTGAAGGCTAAATTAAATTTCTTTTTTTTTTTTTTTTTTCATTATTATATTTTTTGAAAATCAAATGGTAATGCAATATAAAGAAATTATGTTTGTGCATAATTTTTATAGTATAACAACTTTTAATTTTTCGTTTTAAATTAATTCCTTTAAAACAAAAATCCCCTTTTTTTTTAAATTTATAATATGTATTGGGGGAAAAAAGGTAGTACATAGTGGAAAAGGATTAAACTGATTAACATTTATTTGTTTTTCATGTATTTAATTCCTTTTAAAAGAAAACCTACTTTTTATTTTATTTTGTTATACTGGTCGGAATCAAATCATAATACAGTGTAAATAACGGGGTCTATAAAACACATTGTTCAAAAACAAAAACATTCAATAGATGCTGAGATACAGTTATCTTTAAAATCGTAGTTCTTAAATAATAGAAGGTCCACATGTCGTCGATAAATACAAAGATTGAAGTGCCCGGGAAAGACCTTTTTGCAGACCGTGGGAACCTGGACCCCTCGATGCAGGACGGGCGGAAAAATGGCTGCCGTAGGCAGCGGGTACTCGAAGCTAGATATAGAGCAAATTTAAAGTTTATTTATTTATTTGTGTAAAAATTATTATTGTTTTTTTATTAAGTTTTTATTTATAATGTGATGTAAAAAATAAATACTAATCCAATTCTTTTGAAAATTCATTTAAATATAGTGACCAGCGAAGAGGAAGTAGCCTGCTAGTAAAAAATAAATAAAAAATAAAAAATTAATAAAAATATACCTTAATTTTATATTTTTTCCCCTTTTGTTTAAACAGGCATGGATGAATCGAACTTGGCACGAAAGCTAATTCAGCATTATATTAAAGAGCTTTACTTACTGATAATCCTGGGTATTTTTTTTAAATTTTGATGCTGAAATAAATCGGACATTTTTCGCCAAGGACTCCACTTTCGCAAAAGCCACTTTAAGTCATGTAGCACATCAAAAATATAAATAAATTATAAAATATTGAAAAGTAGAAAAGAAAGAATAGGTAAGAAAAAAGAAAAGAAAAGAAAGAAACAGAAAACATAATCACATAAAGTATGTATTTTTATCGAAAGTAGCGATAAAATTTCAAAAGTCGCTAAGGGAAGCTATATTTAGGCTGTACCATGATCAGGTTTACATATTTAATTATTTATTTTTCTATATACCAACTACTATTAACTAACTCACCTATTACTATAACCCCAAAAATTGTCTCATGCGAAATACGTAACCGATCATAGCACATTATAATATTATATTTGGCGCGAAATTGTTTTTATTTTATGGTTGATCGAATAAATCAAATAAATATAGAAAATAACGTGAAAAAAAATATTATGAACCACGTATAGTGTTGTTCATATGTAACTGGGATTCAAATATAAAATTCCTACTTCAATTTATTTGGCATTGTCCATTTCGAAAGTGTCATCTTGTAAGCACTCAAATGTAAGCCCACTGGTAAGCTATTGTCAGGCACCCGACAGTCTGCGAATAAGTGGGTCCCTGCCGAAGACAGCGAGAAAATGTTGCCAGATTGTGCGACATTTTTATTCCACATTCACCAATAATTTTGAGAAGTGATATTTAATGTACATAATCGACGATTAATTGTCTATAATGTAAATCAATCATCACTTCTGAAAATTTTTGGTGACTATTAAATAAAAATGTCGTGCAATCTGAAAACACTACAGCGGGGAACCAAAGCGGGCGTTAGAGATATTTCCTGATTTATTTATTTGATTATGTATTATTATTTTTATAAAAAGCGATATAGACAAAAGTTTCCTTTAAATATAATGACAAGCGAAGCGGACAAAGGTTTAGTTTCTTCACTACCTTCATTGATTTCATAAATTTAAAATTGATTTCATTAGCAAACTTTGATCTATTGGCATGCAAGCAGCATCTGGCCGAATTTTGTACTTTTCGAATTTGATTTTAAAACATTTCCTGCATTCAGAATTCGGTTCGTTCCCGAACCAGGGCTTTTCTAGTTGAAAATAAAACATGAAATTAATAGCTTGAGATCGGCAGATTTGTCTGTTTTTAAGAGTAATCCCCGCCTTTCTGTGTTCGGCGTTACTTTATTTATTAAAAATTATACGTATTAGAATTAAAAAAAAAAAAAAAAAAAAAAAATCACTGCAATCGATGCGGTGAAATCTACTATCATATACAAGGTTATTATAATTAAATTTCAACCTTAAAAAATATGTAATAAAACAACCATAGTTCAGAGTGACCTAAAATTTGAATTGAAAATACTGAGAAAATAATAAGACCTAAGAAGAAAAAAAAATTCTAATATTCGGCAAGAGATGCAGGGGTCGTACTCTTCGCCCTTTTTTTCAGGACACTGTCAGGGAAGAGAATTTTCTTTCTTTATTGCTACTATTATATGTATTCAATAATTTCAATGCTATTTAATCGCGACACATCACTAAGAAATGACCACAAACATTTCTACAGGAAGTTAGTGGTGGCAAAAAAGGCGAAAATTTTCCTCATTGAGAGTGTCATGAAAATAGGGCGGAGAGTACGACCCCTGTAAATGGCGCTTTAACACTTTCGCGACCACATTTTTTTTTTTTTTTTTTTTTTTTTTTTTTTTTAGATAGTCTTTTCCGCCTGTAGGCGTTATTCTTTCAAACTACATTATGTCATATCAAGGTTTTTCTGTATCCATATTTATATTACATATAAATATGCATAATAATTATACTCTTTCTAGTGAAAGTGTTTGTATTCATACAATTTTGTTTATATAAATACGAATATAAAGGATATTCTTAAGAAATGTAGTAACATACAAATTGAAAAATAAACGTCCACTGGAGGAGTTACAGTTTTCCAAATGACGTGAATCTACGTCAGCGGTCGCGAAAGTGTTAAGAGTCATTATGTAAATGGCTTCGGTTACAAATGACATTAATATTACAATAAGACAGATATGACGTGAGTTGCATGTTATACCAAATCTAGTGTTCAGTGCGTGTGACTTTATAGTTCTTCAAAACCCATCCAGCTGTTAGTTTGAAGCAGAGCCTGATTAAGGGGGAAGCACACATTATTTATACTTACACCGTTATTTTTTAACAAATACTTTCCTCCTATAATAAACAGAAAATTCTCATTAAAAATTATTTTAAAAGAATTCTGGTGTCTAATAACGGTGAGTAAATTGGATTGTTTTACGCCGTTCATTTTTTATAAAAAATATTTCCTCGTCAAAGCGTGGAATTTCTATGACATGAAGTAAAAAATAATTGTAAAAATATTCCGGTGAGAGCGGAGATAATGTGTGCTTCCCCCTTAATCAGGCTATGGTTTGAAGTCCATCCACCATGGCAAGATGGGAAAAAAAAAAAAAAAAAAAAAAAAAAAAAGGTTTGGAACTGCATAGTTGCCAAGTTCTTACGTCTTTTAAGGAAAACTTAATACCGGAAAATTTTTATTATTATTTTCAGCTTATTTATTCCTCTGAAGAGTATGCGACATTTTCCACTTAACACTTTCGCGACCGCTGACGTAGATTCACGTCATTTGAAAATCTGTAACTCCGCCAGTTGGAGTTTCTTTTGCAATTTGTATGTTATTTATTTCTTAATACTTTCGCGATCGCGTGTTTTTGTCTTTTTGAAAATAAGGTCCGCCTGTTGGCGTTATTCTCCTAAGCTACAGTATTTCAAAACCAAATTTTTTGTATTCATACTTATATTACAAATGGATATGCATAATAATTATATTCTTTCTTATCAAAATATTTGTATCCATTGTATATTTCATTCTAAAATATGAATATTCGTATATACTTAAAAAAGAAACAATATACAAATTGTGAAAGAAATGCCCACTGGAGGAGTTATATATAATAATAACAAAATTCAGACGACGTGAATCTACGTCAGCGGTCGCGAAAGTATTAAGAATGTACCCAATAAACATATTTATACAATCAATATACAATGTATACAAATACTTTGATTAGCAAGTGCATAATTATAATGTATATCCATTTGTAATATAAATGTAAATACAGAAAAGTTTGTTCTGAAATATTGTAACTTAAAAGAATAACGCCCACAGGCGGACCTTACTCCCAAAAGGCAAAAGCATGCGGTCGCGAAAGTGTTAAGTGACTGTGGTGTTAAAACTGATTGAAATTTAGAATGTTTGGCAGATATGTACTAGCCCTAGATCAAAACGCACAAAAAAAAAGGCAAAAATGAAATCAGTCCGGATTTTAATTGTCCTGAGACCAAATGCCGCATAAAAAACAACAATGAAACCGAATTTTAATTATCGCGAGTCTTGCGCTAAACATGTTAAATATGCTGTCCACCGTTTTCTACAAGAGGTTCAAACCAAGAAATAGCATGTGTAATAACAAATTGCAGAGTATAAAAACAGATATCTTTTTTAAAAGAATTAAATAAATAAATGAACACAAAAATATTTTAATTAGTTAGTCAAAAATTTAACAAGTTAATTTTTACTATTATATTACAATTTGTTTCAGAAAAATATAATAACGAAAATAAAGAAGAAAAAAATTCTCTTTCAAAAGAATTATTTTTAAAAGAAGTATCTAGCGTAAAGCATCCGTTGCTGAGAAACACTGGCGATTCAAATAAAAAAAAAAAATAATAATATAATGAAATTGAATGATTAATGGCTAAATGTAAAATAATAATAATAACTCAAATAATAAAAATTCGAAAACCGAAAAAATCTCGTTGATCTTGCAGCCCAAAATCGCCCAAGCTGCCCCTCTGCCAGGTTTTGTAGCTCCGCAATCAGTAGCCACACAAAATTCATGGGTTAAATGTAACCATGAGTTCAAAACCAAATAGCGCAAGAATTAGAACAAATATGATATTATATACAAAATCTGCACGGTAAAAATTGTGAAGATTAGTTCACAAATATAACAACGCCAAAGCTCTGAAGTTTTAGAGGATACTCTATTGGAAATGAAATTACATGCAAATTTTCAAACTTTTCAAGTTATAAGTGTTTCATACTTTTATTTTATTTCCAAAAGTTAAATATAAGAAAAAAGGGTTCAAACAAATAGATATGATGTTTATCAGGTTCAGTTTATCAGTTGAGTTTTAAGCCGTTGTTACACTTACTCCGTGTTTACAATTACCTCACTTCTATCATATTATTTATTGACTATAACGTAATTTTCGGTGTATAATATGCAGGTCAGATAAGTTAGTTGTACCCCAGAAATTTTTATTAACAAACAAAGTTATATTTTCTGGAGCAGTTTCTTCGAAAAAAAAAAAAAGCAGATTTTTTCTGTTAAAAAAGAATTTCCGCTGGAAGAATGACATATCGTACCTGCGGATTATACACCGAAAATCAGTGAAATGTTTTTTTTTACATTCACAGGGATGGAATACGGGCGCAGAACTCATAAATGTATTTGTTTAAGAAATTTCTCGACCTATAATATCGTTGATTTAAGAAGTCGAAAATTTGTTACATCGATAGTGGTATGAGTTCTGCGCCCGTGTTCCATTCCTGCATTGAATCAAATGTTGGGCATTTGTTGTGTAAAATTCTTTCGCGTATAAAAAATTTATTGAAAGAAAAGGCATTGCAATATTATTTCTATTCGATTAATTCCAATCACGGCCTTAAATTTACATTTATTATGGAAGATTTTTTAAAGTCAAAATAATGTGATCTATCAGTTTTAACGATTTAGATATCTGGTGAAGTCTAAGAATGCCTGGTGGAGAAATGACATATCTTACCTACTGCTTATACGCCGAAAATTACAGTATACATACACAGAGTTGACAACTTTTATAATTTATTTCAGAACATTTTTAGCTCGCCTTCGTTTCACACCAGAATTTTTGTAGACTATTTTCTTCAAAATGTAACATCAGTTTAATAAGAAGAAAATTATTCTTCGTAATTACTGGTATGAAAAAAAGTTAGGGCTAATAATGCTCCAAAATAAATTATGAAAGAAACAACTCTGTATACATATATATAAATATATATATATACAGTAATTTCCGGCTTATAATCTACAGATAAGATATGTCATTTCTCCCACAGAAATTTTAACAGAAAAATCCATACACTTTCGAAGAAACTTCCCAAAGAAATACAACTTTATCCATAGGTCCCAACATTTAAATTTATTACGGAGCACTTTTAGCCCCGCCTTTATTTCATAGCACGTTTTTCTTAACACTATACCGTGGTCTCGTACGTAAAATATCGCTCCAACAGTGGACGTTTCTTTCCCAATTTGTATGTTATTTATTTCTTTAGTGTATACCTAATATTCATATTTTTAGAATGAAATATGCTATGCATACAAATACATTGATTTGAAAGAATATAATTGTAATGTATATCCATTTGTATTATAAATGTGAATACAGAAAATATTGTTTTGAAATATTGTAACTTGAGAGTATAACGTCTACAGACGGACCCTATTGTCAAAAGACGCAATCATGGGGAGTGTTAACACTTTTGTGACTGCACGTTTTTGCCTTTTGACAGTAAAATCCGCCTGTTGGCGTTATTCTCCCAAGTTACAATATTTCAGAACAATATTTTCTATATTCAGATTCATTACAAATGGATATACATTATAATTATACTATTTCTAATCAAAGTATTTATATGTACAGTATATCGGTTGTACAAATATGAATATTGTGTATATTTTTAAGAAATAAATGACATACAAATTGCAAAAGAAACGCCCACTGGCGGAGTTACAGATTTTTAAATGTCGCGAATGTACATCGGGGGTCGCGATAGTGTTAAGAGTTCTTTTTTATCATAGTTATATACTGGAGGAAAAAAAATCTATAAATAAAGTGATGTGAAATAATCGCGGGGTAATAAATTAAAATGTTAGCAACTACGCTTTATTTGTCAAATAAAATTTCTGGTGCAAAAGTAATTTATCTGATATGTGGATTATACACCAAAAATCACGGTACATATACATATATATATTTAAATGTTATTAAAAAATATTAATAACTCCTTAGATGACAATGTTTCAAGCAATAATATAATAAAATAATTTTGTGTTTGGGAATTATTTAAACAAAAACTATCTTATTAACTTTTAGATAAACAAAAGTTATTTAAACTTTTATAAAAGCAAAAGCTGTATACTTAACACCAAATTCGTCGATTTTCATAAGAAAAGGTTTAATAAGCTATTTTTCCACGCTTATTATTTGTACTATAACTCAGGACCTGATTAAGATAGGGGAACTTTCGTCATTACTTTTTAACTATTACATTTGTATTAGGGGGACCGGAAAATAATGTCGTTTTGAATTAATAAAATGAAACCGGAAATTTTTGTTTAACAGTGTTTACATGGTACTTTACAAATAACCATCTTATAAGTTACCTAAGAATATCTTAAATTTTATCCAGGATAAATTTCCGATGTCAGTATTTTAATTCAAAACGACATTATTTTCCGGTCCCCCTAATATTATAATAAACAGAAATTCCTTGTTAAAATAAGTAGAAAACTATCTTTATAAAATAGGAATGACCAACTGGGTTTACATAAATGCAATTCTCCGACAACGTTAAATTCTTATTAAAAAAATTTTGTTCATGAACATGTGGAGTTTCTATCAGAAATAAGCAAAATATTATTATCAAGAATTGTATAAAGAATGTGTCTTAATCAGGATTTGCATTAATTAGGATTTGTTATAAGCTTCTCTTTTTAAAGTAATACTGTTCCTACAGCTTTACAAAGTTAAACTAAATAAACTGGAAAAACGTCAGTGCATATCTCACTGGAAGGCCTTTTTTTCTCATTTACTGGCATTGTGATATACATTTGTTTGAAATTATGAAAATCACGATATTTATTCTCTTTTAACATGGTTTTGATATATTATATAACGTAAATTAAAAATAATATCAGAAAAAAATTGCTTGATGAAAAAATATTATTGCTGATAATAATTTTTCCTCAAAGTTTATCATAATTTTCATCAATAATGTGCCTTTGAAAAGGAATAAATCAATAATCTAAGATTTATTTTCATAAAATTGAGTGATTGATTTTCTCAGAATTGTTAGATTTGCATCTCTTTAAACAGAAATTCATTTTTCTTTCATTTAAATTCATTATTGTATATTTCATAGGGGGATATTACATGACTGCGGTAATACCTCATTCCTTCGAAAAGTACGTAATGGGGAATAAACTAGAAAATACCTTTAATTTCTTTGCTGCAACATATCTGTTAGCAGCATCACTGGAATTACGCAACGAGAGTACTTATTGAGCAATTTATCATGCTCATTACAAATATATTTAACCTGTTAAATTTTTATTATTTTTTCTGGTATTTTTATTTTTATTTTTATTTATTTTTAATTTAATTTAATTTATTTATTTAATTAATTAATTTATTTTTTGCACGGTAAAAAATAAAAAATAAAATAAAACAAAATAAAATATATACATAAATTTTCCTGATCATAAAAACTAAAGAAAATTAAATAAATTCCTAAGTGATATGGATACTGGCGTGCACACATAGCATAATTTATTTAGGATGGATGGATGGATGGGTTTTACGTCGCACTAGTGCTGCGCAGATGGGCAATTGGCGACGGTCTGGGACACACCCCTAGAGGTGGTCCGGAGACATGTATAATTTTTTATGGGAACATGGTAGACATTGCGGCCACGACAGATTTTACGTGCACCAGCCACCATTAGTGTACACGACGGTCTTTGACCGGCTCGAGTACCGAACCCGCAATCTTCCAATTACACGGCCGGCGCTCTACCGACTGGGCTATAATTTATTTAGGATAATATAGGGTAATTTTTGGGGGATAATTTATTATATATCGTTTTCAAAATATCCTACTAAAAAGAGGAAAAGTAAATTTATGCTAAATGTTCTCACTGAAGAATCACTTAAAAAAAAAAAAAATACTGAAAAGATATATTACAATGTATTGTATATATATTAAGCTAAGTTATGCTTCATGTTTTCGCTTGATAAATCATGCTTTATTTTTGCAGGATATGATCTTGTTAATTTGTTCATAGATCGAAGCATCTTACAGGGTTCGTACAGTCCTTATTTTTTAGTACCAATAAAATTTTATGGAAAATTTTTCATAAAAATGGCTTAATATATTAAATAAAATTTTATTATAAAAAAAAAATGCGAAGAGTCCTTATCCTTAAAATAAAGGCGGATCCGTACGAACCCTTTCTTATATTTGGAAGACCACTACTTTTTATAGCATTTTCCTTTAATTTATTGCAGAAATTCGAAAAAATATTAACACTTGAATAATAAATGCGTGGTAATTTTAATGTAAATATAATGACCAAAGCAGTCATTTTGACTTCTGTATTCTTTCTAGAGTTAAAGGGAATTACTAAACACTATCTAAATCTAATTGCTGTATTATATCATATAATCATAGTTTTAATTAAAATCAGTGAGATCGTATTAATCTAAAATGTTCTTATTGTAAAAAAAAAAAAAAAAAAAAAAAAAAAAAGAAGAGAGAGAAAGGTACGAAGAGTTCTTTGACGTACTCGCAGAACTTTCCCTACCGTTGAACGAGAGTCTAACAGAATATTAAAGGAGGTGCAATAAACTGATGGTAAACTCCAGTAGAGGCCTATTCGTCGACAACCTGAACCACATCATCAGTACCAAGAATTACGCTTGTGATACTCACGAGAGGCCACTGTTACGCATATCCTTGGTCTCCTTCAGAATACTAAATAATACACCTGACAATATTCTAATAAATATTCCGTAATATTGTTTGTACCCGCCTTTTTTCACACCAGTTTTTTTTTTTTTTTTTTTTTTTTTTAGCGTATTTTTTTACTTACTTAATTATAATCGCATTTGGAGAAAATTGCTTTAAAAACAAAGTGGTGTGGAAAAGAGGCGGATACTAAAAATTTTACGGAATATCAGTTAGAATGTTGGCAGGTATGTATATAGCCAACTTGAAGATTGGGATAAGTCAGGCTCCATTCCTTTTTTAATAGAGTTTGTTTACATATTTCTTCTTCAACGTTTGTAAATATTTATTTGCATTGTTTGGACATGAGTCCACTTCAATTCTGCCAAAGTGTAAGGACATTTTTATTTAAAAACTACCGCTAATTTTAGAGAATTATGTTTTATATATAGTGTAGCCTGCTATATAAATATGCAATTTAGCAAACCTTACACTTTAAAATTAGTGATGGATATTGTATATAGAAACACTGGTCCACTCAAATGAAAGAGGTAGAGAATTTAAACAAAGATTAGTATCAGGAATAGTCTTGAAAAGTCCACTGACTAGAAATTGTACAGAAGTCATTGGTTTTAAATTATTGGAATCAGCGGAAAGAGACGATAAAGAGCAGGGATGGAACACGAGCGCAGAATTCATACCGGTATTTGTTTAAGAAATTTCTCCACCTATAATATCGTTGATTTAAGAAGTAGAAGATTTTCTTATATTGACAGTTGTATGAGTTCTGCGTCCGTGTTCCATCCCTGAAAGAGTGAAAATTTAATAAGTCTACGATCTGGTCAGTATCGTGTAGCGTTTCTCAAAATTTATTGTTAAGTTATACTGACATTTTTTACAATGCTTTTATTATGTTTTCTATGTTGGAGTAGTCCAGCAAAATTTTGGGAACCAGTGAAATGAATTTCAACCTTTAATATTTTTTTTCAGAGCTAATGCTTTTATTATTACCTGTATTACGAATCTTGAAATTGTAATTTAATAAAGTACATCTCTTTCTGAAACTGGTGTTGTTGTTGTTCCAAATTATAGAAAGACGGTCTATAAACTGACTCAAAGATTCCAAACGTATTTTCGCTGTTAAAATTAATAAGAATTTTATATTGATAGCTTTGGTGAAAAAAAGAAGTAAATATGACAATATAATGCTTTAAGCATACTTGCCAACCATATCAATATGAAGCGTAAAATTTTTAATACCCGCTTTCTTTTTCACACCAGCCATATTTTAGGATGATTTTATTCTTATTTAATCGTAACAACATTTGGCGAGAATTACTCTAAAAATAAAGTGGTGTGTAAAAAGAGGCGTTTATTCAAGGGGCGTTAACAATTTTACGCTTGTTGATGAGACGGTTGGCAGGTATATTAATGTAGTTAATGGTCTTGGTAGGTTGAGTTTCGTGATGCTTGGATGAGCTATATAAACACCTAGTATGGCAAAACGTCTAGACGGTTTAATTCTGTCTTTGGGTAATTCACCCATGATATTATGAATTTAATAGTTTTTAGATATGAAATTTACTTATAGTTTGAAAATAGTGCCACACTTGCCAAATTTTATGCTTTTTGGCTACCACAAAAATTTAATTAAAACGTTTATTTCATTCAATTAGTCACAATTGTTACAGAAATATACAAAAAAAAAAAAAAAAAAAAAAGATTAAGAACTTCCGGTTGCGAAAAAGCGTAAAAGTTGACAACTATGATAACATGCATTGGTTCAGAAATTTTTTAATGATGTATAAAAATACTTTTCAGTTTGAAAATAATATTTAAAAAATGATGATCATATCAGATGATATTGATTGAATTTTTAGCTCTTTCTAATGCCATAAGGACCATACTTATAAGAATGAAATAAATGCAGAAATAAATACATAAATATTTTTGAAATTTTCCAGCAGACAGACAGTTCTTATGTCGGCAACTATGTCTGTATTTACATTGCTGCTACGTGTCTGCCAGCAGAATCACTCGAATTTTGCATTGAGAGTACTACTTGAGCATATCATATATACAGGGGTCGCAGCTATAGTTGCCAACTTAGCACTTTTTGGCTACCGGAAAATTTTAATAAAACTTTTTACTTTATTTTATCTGTGAAAACCGTTACAGTTCGCTGATTAAATAAAATAAATATTTCAATTAAATGTTTCCGGTAGCCAAAAGGTGCTAAGTTGGCAACTATGGTCGCAGCGTTCCTATATTTTTACAATCGTTTTATCATACTCTAATTACAATTTTCAAACAGAAAATTGTGATGAAAATATATGAAAATGATCGAAAAATTTAGGAACACGGCGACCCCTACGTATCTTAACTCCTTAACTGCCCCGAACGTATATATACGCTTTTATAAAAGTACTTTCTTTGCATTGTACTGCTACCAATGAAACTACTGGCACGGCTTGACAAAGCAATAAAATAACCTTGAAAGTGTTATTGACAGTGTTTTCGAAAGATTTACTCATTTTAGAGTTCAAAGAGAACAATGGTATTCTGGGACCACTTTTCTTGAAACCATGGAAGCCTCGACGAGTCCAGTGTTAAATTAGGAAAAATAGTCATCTGATTCAAAGAAAATAAGCGATAACAGAGCGCCGAATTATTGTATGTTATTTCGAGTTGTTTGTATGTTATTGTATATTTTTCAAAAATTTCGAGGATAAATTTAAAAAAAAAGTTTAGTTTCCTTTTTTATATAACTCAATTAAAAATATAGGAATTTACAATCCCTGAATATTTTTCATTTGTTAAAAGAATTTCAAGGGGAGATGTAATGATTTCACTAGAACTTTTTTGTTTCGATTTTGTTTAATTATTGCTGTTCGTTTACACAAAATTTTGAACTCTTTCCTATTCTGTATAGTAAGCCCTGGTTTTTAATTTTCCTGTAAAACATTGCTCTATTAAGAAAATGATTTTTGCGCATTAGTTTATTAATCATTAAAATTTTGCTGGCAGCAATCGACGCGATAAATGTCACTACTATACGCTTGTGGCATTTAATAAGAAGATACGAATTTGTATTTCTCTCTCTTCAGATCCGTTTTTTTTTTCTAATTTTGTCTTAATTCAATTAAGATAAAAAGAAGAATATCATAAAGTAACATTATTTTAGAGAAATACACTCAAAAACATAACTTTCTATTTGAAATTTTCTGAAAAATAATGGATAAAACATTAATTTTATAAAAATAGCCTTCATTTATGATTCAGTTAAGGATATTTTAAATCTTTAATCTCTATCTTGTGTCATTTAATTTTTTTTTTAAATTTTTTAATGTTTTAAAGTTATAGAAAAATAAATGAGTATACCCTTTGTCCCCCCCCAAAAAAAAAAAAATTGATTATACTGATTACAACTTACAGACGTCCATAAATGTGGTATATTTAGTTTATCAAATTACAGCTGTATGAAAGATTAAATATTTTCTTTTAATTGAAAGTAAAACATTTAGAAGAAAAAAATAAAGAGATAAAGCTTCATCTGCGGCTGAGATCACAATAATTCACTATATTGACTTTTTAAAGTTTTTTTTTTTTTTTATTGAGATATTATTCTTTTACTTAGAATGCTTTTATAGAAAAATAAAAGGATACACTCTTCGCACTGAACGTGATGAGATGTTTTGATAAAACTTTTATAAACAGTTATGGATATAGATTTAATTTAATTAAAGTAAAGTAATATGAAAATTTATAAAGGATTTATCAAAATTTCTCAATTATTATTTTTTAATGATGTATTGTTTTAAAGGATGCCTTATGGCGAGGCTTTTCTTTTTGTTGTCTGTTATTTGCAGACACTCAATTGTTAGTGGTTTAAAAGTTTCAAATAAATTATATTTTTAGCAATGTATCTATTCAGTTATTTTTTCTATCCTGTATAGTGTCTATAAATTATTACAACCACCATAGTATACTTGAATTTAGGATATTAGAAAAGGCACATAACAGAAGACGAAATGCAATTTAAGCAATTTCAAAGTTTATTTCTAATATATTCGAATTATTTTGTGTAGTCCTGTAAAGAAATGGCAAATATTTTTAATATAATACGTTATATTAAAAATGCTTTTATACATATATGTTCATTTCCTTTCGTTTAGTGCTGTGTAAAGCTGTTAAACTGCAACTTCAAAGAATTTCGCCTATAGACATAATGTATTTCAGTATTCTTGGATGCTTCTATACACTAAACATTAGTTTTATCTCAATAACAAGTTCAGCATAGCTTTCCTACATAATACAGATTTAGAATACCGAGATTGAACTCTCTGCTATTATTTGTTCTTAAGATATACTGATAACAGTATAGTTGCCAACATTTTTGTTTATTCCGAAGCATTTTTAGCCCCGCCTCTATTTCGCGCCATTTTATTTTTATAGTACTTCCCTCCAATATATGACTACGATAAATTGCTCTTTAAGAAAATGTGGTATGGAATAAAGGCGGGGCAAAAATTCTCCAGAATAAATTGAAGTGTTGGCAACTCTTTAACAGTCACATACTTGCCAACCATCTCATTAATAACCATACAATTGTTAACGCCCCCTGAAAAAACGCCACTTTTCTCACACCACTATATTTTTAGAGTTATTCTCTCCAAATGTTGTTACGATTAAATAAGACTAAAATTACTCTAAAAAATTATTGGTGTGAAAAAAAAGGGGGTACTAAAAATTGTACGGTTCATAATGAGATGGTTGGCAAGTATGCAGTCATACTCACAGACCAACTGCTACAAATGTAACTTTTATATTCAGCGTATCTCAACTCTTGTAAACATTACAACAACTCAGTTCGAAAAATTGACCAAAAACATTACTCACTTTCCCATTTTATGTGTAAGAGAGAAAGTGAAAATAGTAGTAATAAATCTCTCGGGAAACTGGGGAGATTTGGTAGCTCTAATATAATTTTTTGAGCTATACAACAAACATTTATATGTAATATATGTAGCATTTTAAAGATTAAAACAAAAATAACACTTTATGTAAGAAATTTATTTTTATGTAGAAACAATTAGCAGAATATATTTAAATCAGTAAATAATGTATATAGACATTTAGTCTTCTATTGTTTTAAATGTGATTAAATATGCAAATTGTTTATTTAACGTGTCACGTTATTAAAGAAAAATCGACATTAAAAGGATTAACATAAATTTTCGTTTTTAATTACTTATTCATATTTTTTTCCGTTTCTTTAAAGTAGACTTAAAGGTTTTTATTATTTTGTTTTTGACAGAAATATATATAGATATATATGTATATAAACTTCTAAAGTTATACATAAAAAAAAATAATAATAAAAATCTGAAGGCTAAATGATGCTGTCAAAGTTTAAGTGGTATTTTATGTTTCTTTAATATTTATTTCAGTATCCATAAAAGCTAAAAAAAAAGTCTATGTGATTTATTCATAAATTCACTTTAAATGTATTTAATAAATATGAAAATTCAGTATCGTAAACTTCTTTTAAATATTGGTACTTTTAAAGGGAAAACGATGTAAAGAATGAAATGGCAAAAGAATTCGTAATTTATACAATTGTAATGAAACAATTTTATGATTTAAAAGAAATAATAATACACTCCTTCACAAAAGTTTAGCAAGAATTGAAAACGGTAAATTTTTTTTCAATTTAAAAATTTCTCTCTTGATAAAATGTTTTCAGACATTGAGTATTGAAAGAAATGGATCTTGCTCATGTTTTACAGTGAAGATTGGTTTAAGACAACATTTAAAAGTCCGGTAACAAATTGAGCAATATCAATAATGTTGGCAGGGATGGAACACTGGCGCAGAACTTATACAGTCGGTAACAAAAGTCTCCGAACACTAGCAAAAACTCCTATATAAAAAAAAAAAAGTACACTTAATACAGTTTTGTTAAATAAATCCTTGTCGAATCCTGTTCTTAGTCAGTTTAAAAACAGGATTCGACAAGGATTAACAAAACTGTATTAAGTGTACTTTTTTTATATAGGAATTTTTGCTAGTGTTCGGAAACTTTTGTTACCGACTGTACCACAGTGAATGAAACAAAATTCTCTACTGATTGAATCAACAGTATTATAAGTAGAGAAATGTCTTAAGCAGGTGCCGATATGATTTCTGCGCCAGTATTGTGTTTGTGATTATCTCAGAGCCGGATTAAGGGGAAAGCACACATTATTTATACTTACACCGTTATTTTTTAACAAATACTTTCCTCCTATAATAAACAGAAAATTCTCATTAAAAATTATTTTAAAAGAATTCTGGTGTCTAATAACGGTGTGTAAATCGGATTGTTTTACACCGTTCATTTTTTATAAAAAATATTTCCTCGTCAAAGCGTGGGATTTCTATGACATGAAGTAAAAAATAATTGTAAAAATATTCCGGTGAGAGCGGAGATAATGTGTGCTTCCCCTTAATCAGGCTCTGGATTATCTTGTAACGTTAACTGAAAGAAATGATCTGTAACTTTAGGATATGTTAACGCAGACTTAGTACAATTTGTGGATGAATTTCTGTGACGGCAATATTTTACATAGCGGAAATATAAGCATTTATTTAAAAAAACAGTATGTTGTTTATTTATAATATACAGATTTTTAAACGAAAAGTATTCTTACTTTCAGATAAATTGGAAAAACACTTTTGAAACAATATACTGCAATCGGAATGCAAATATCTCATGAAAATAAACATTTTTATGTAAAACATTTTCACTGTGCATGTGCGAAAAGTAAAAAAAAAAAAAAACATAGATTGAAAGTTAGATATATTGGGCAACTTATCAAAAGTTCACTTATCAAAAGTTCATTTGAATAGAGTAAAAATTAAGCAAATTGTCGGCAAAAGAAGGAGCTAGATTTTAGGTATTTTTTAAGAGATGAAATTTTATAAGGGGTTTTTCACATATCGCGTGAAGATCGGATTTCTTCATCTACTTTGCAAAAGTCTTTTTTTTTTTTTTTTGTGAAAAAACACTTATGATCTCACAGATCTTAGTAAATAAATAAAAACATGTTAGAATTACAAGCTTATAAGGGGTTTTTCACAAAAAAAATACTTTTAGAGTATTTATTTATCGCAATTTTCTTCTTATTTATTCCCAGAAAACTACCACAAAAGCTTTAAAAATAATCTGGTGTGTCACTCACACGACTTTCTCTTACCCTGAAATTTAATACTATAAATATAGGTTGCAGATTAAGAGGTAAGATAACGAGAACTGTCATGTAAACCTATGCTAAACAATACAAATTAGGCTTCAGAAGAGTTTTATACGATAATTAGTTCTGTGTGAGGGGGGCTACCGCCCCCCTCACTCCCCCGTTTCATTAATGCACCTACATTTATATAGAATTTAATTCGGTTATTAAAAAATAATTCTGTTTTTAAAAAATAATTTATTAAAATTATTATTTAAAAAAGTTATCTTTTATGATAATGCAGACGATTTCCATATTAGAGAAGTAGTGTAACACTAAATATCCAAGAAAAAGTCCATTTTACTCTCAATATTTAGGAAAAAAAAAAAAAAAAAAAAAAAAATACGATTTTTTTTTCTAAGTTTTTTTTTTTGTTAAAAGTAAAAAAAAATGTATAACTTTGTCTTAAATTATCACAGATTTATAGTTCAACCATTCGTTTTAAAGGTATTGATGAGCTCTTTTGAATGATACCCATCATGAAAATTTACTCCCCTGGGGGGGGGGGGAGGCAAGGCTCCTACATACACAAAATTTTTTTCTCAGTTAACTATCTCTTTTACAGAAAATATATATTCGTTTCATTTGGTTTAGTGCAGTCTATAGACGGTAAACTCTACTTACCTGCAATTTCCCCCATAGACGTAATGTATTAGAATTTTTTGATTGTCCCTGTACACGAACCATTTGTTTGATCTTAACGAAAAGCTTACTGTAGCATCCCTATATGATACACATTTAGAATACCAAGTTTGAACTTTCTGCCATAATTTGTTTTTGAGATATGCTGATAACAGACAGACACACAGACCATTTGCTAAAAACATGATTTTCGTATTCAGGGGACCTCAAAACGTGTAAATATAACAAAATCTCGCGTTCGAAAATTTGAGCCAGAAACAATACTTTCTCTACCTTATGGGTAAGAGAAAGTAAAAATGATAAGAAAATACTAGCATTCAAAACAACTACGCATTCCTTTAAAGCAATTTACTATACTTTAATTTTAAGGTATGTTCTAATTTTAATCTTTATAAAAGCATTTCATCTTTATTCGGAAGGTATAGAGCTCAGCCTATTTAATTAAATTATTTACAGATAATTTATTTTAAATAGAATGTAACATATTTAAATAAAAAGTAGTTAAATATGGTATATTTAATGAGAAAATTTTTATATGATTATCTATGACAGAATAATAAATGTTTATAAATATTAAAAATATTTGCAATTTAGTGAAATATAATATTACTCTAAAAAATATTGTTTTTAATTTGATATTATGTCTTAACGTGTATCGAATTCTATTTGACTTTTATTTCTTTTATATCGGACTTCTTGAAAGAGCAATTTCCTGCCAAAAGATTATAAAAGAGAAAAATTGCTGCCACTTTCTAAGAAACTTTGATCCAAATGACAAATTTATCGAATAAAGGAGGTAAAATATTGAAAGAGACACTATTTGAAAGAAAAATACATTAAATGAAATGAAGATGATAGATTCAGAAAACCGTTTAATTGAAATGTTATTTTCTTAAAACAAATATTTTCTTGACACATTTTTCATTTGATGTTGAATATAATAGTTTGAAATTTTTGTATAATGTTAACATTTTACACAAGGTTTCCTAAAAACTTAAATCCTGGATGCAAGTGTTTCGCTTTTTTGGCACCAATGTTATTTTTTAGAGAGAGTTAGCGTATTTTTGCATTAATATTTCCTGATTAAAATGGATAGAGATTATTTTGTAAAAATATTGGTGGAAGATTTTTTTATATTCTTTTATTTTTCCGACTGAGTGAAAATAATGCCTGGACCGGGAGTCGAACCCTGGATCATTGACTTACAAGGTCAAGGCTCTACCAATTGAGCTATCCAGGCCGACAACCGGACAGCATTACTCACTCAGACTACCTTATAGGCAGATAATTGTGGTCTATCATGTAGATAGATCGACAGAAATAAGCCGCAGTTAATGGAAAACACCATTAAACAATGGGAGTTATACCATCAATACAATTTTTTTTTATTATTATTAAAATCACACAATCAACTGATTGGAAAAAAATCATATTTTGTTGAATTTTTTTTTATTATTTTTTTTTTTTCCGACTGATTGAAAATAATGCCTGGACCGGGAGTCGAACCCCGGATCATTGACTTACAAGGTCAAGGCTCTACCAATTGAGCTATCCAGGCCGACAACCGGTCAGCATTACTCACTCAGACAACCTTATAGGCGGAAAATTCTGGATAGACCAGAGATGTTTCTGCCTAAAGTTAGTCCGAGTGAGTAATGCTGACCGGTTGTCAGCCTGGATAGCTCAATTGGTAGAGCCTTGACCTTGTAAGTCAATGATCCGGGGTTCGAATCCCGGTCCAGGCATTATTTTCACTCAGTCGGAAAATTAAAAAAAAAAAAAAAAAAAAAAAAAAAAAAAAATCAACAAAATATGATTTTTTTCCAATCAGTTGATTGTGTGATTTTAATAATAATAATAATAATAATAATAATAAAAAAAAAAAAAAAAAAAAAAAAAAAATTGGTGGAAGAGCTTGGTGGAAAGCTTTCAGCCCTGACTCCGATATATATTTAATCATCGTCGGCATAAAACACCATTTGTCGTCTGAATTAAAGTGAGGGGAGAGAGCCCCACCTTTAGGCATTTCTTTTAAACAGTTCCTAATTTTACAAAAGGATTTTTCGTATTCTTGTCTAACCAGAATAAATGCCGCAAAGTATGCATATGCAAGAGGTATTTGCTCAATCGACGACTGATAATTAAATGTGAGTCATTTAAACAAGAATACGTAAAATCATTTTCTAAAATGTTATAACGTTTTATAAGAGTGCTATAAATTTGAGCTTACTAATAAAAATTTGGAATTACCCCGACAGTAATGTTTTATTTTACACAGATTTTCATAGCTGCCAAATACTGATTTTTATCACTAATTTTTCCGTATAAATATATTTTTTATTTGTTTAAAAAAGAAAATTGTACAGTCGGGGAAAAAAAAAATCGCAGCACTCGCTGTAATTTCATTATTAATTGACGCAGAAAATTTAATAGACACCATTCAACAGGAAATTAAATGCAATTTTTGAAAATGCTGTCGAAGTTTGAATTAGAGGTTATCTACATATTGAAATGAGCACCAACTTTGATTTTTTCAATAGCAACACCCAATTTTGACTTCATATTCGAATTTCTGAGAGTCTGGCAGTGTGGAAAAGCTTACTGTTTTTGTACTTTACCTTTAGTATTTATAGAGTTATAATAAAAAATGTGTTAGTGGGTTATCTGTAAATGTAGAAAAATAAAATTAAGGTTCTGAAAGAAATAGACAAAATTTTAATGTTTTACACCGGAAAACTTTCAGGATATAAAGATTTATAATAATTAATAAAAACATCGATATTTTTCTAGTTTCTTAATTATCCTGAATTCAGTTCCTCAGATTTGTACATATTCCAGTACTTGTTTAGACAATTTTACGTCTATTTAAATACATTACACTTGTGATTTGTCCAGACTGTACTCTTTGAAAAAAGTGCAATATTTTTCAAGTAAAAGTGTCTATTATGGCTGTACTGATCACCAATAAAGCTTAAATTTTCTTTCGTAGGTGTAACATAATATACGAAATGAAATAATATAGATATATATATACAACAACGCATAAACTAAATCTTTTCGGATAAATTATTGTAAGGGTTCATGAAGTAAATATTAAACAATTTTAATCGCACTTTACAGTTTTGGGTCAGTTGAACACTTTGGAACTGTACGATTTGTTTTATAATTTAAATGAAAATATAATTTCTTAATTAACCCTTTCGCGACTGCTAACGTAGATTCACGTCATTTGAAAATCTGTAACTCTCTCAGTGGGCGTTTTATTCGTAATTTGTGTGTTACTTATTTCTTAAGTGTGTACCCAATGTTCATATTTTCACAATAAAATATACTATGGATAGAAATATATAAATTAGAAAGAATATAATTATAATGCATATTCATTAGTAATATTATTGTGAATACATAAAATTTGTTCTGAAATGTTCTATTTTGAGAGAATAACGACCGTAGGCAGATCTTACTGTCAAAAAGACAAAATCCCGCGGTCGCAAAAAGTGTTAAAATATATTTTTAAAAGTAAAAGTACATTTGTAAAAATATATTAAGTTAAAATATAGTAATAAAATTTTAAAGACTAAACTTGTTGTTGCATCCTTAAAATAATAATCCTCCCCAACAAAATAAATAAAAATAAAGCAATATATGAAGCAAATGATTGAGCCTTTAACTATGACTGTAGTTAAGAAACGATTTTACAAGTCTGTCTTGTATTCCAATTCCATTCGTTTTTTTTTTTTTTTTTTTATTAACAATTTTGACATTTCACCTAATTTTCTATTCAAAACAGTAACCCCGGCTATTTAGTTTTTTTTTTTTTTTTTTTCTCTTCTTCTAGTTTTCGTTTAAAAGATTCAAAATTTATCGCCAGCAATCGATGAAGGAAATACCACTTGTGCATACTTTTGTCAACATAAAATAATGAATTTAACAAGAATACTCAATATCACACTTAATTTTCTTTTCTGTATTGTTTTGTTTTGAAGAACGATGAAGGCGGGGCTTGTCTTCTTTAGAAAACTGGAATTCCTGATGTTAACACTAATGTCTGAAAATCATCATTTTTGTTTCATTTTATTTGCGTTTGACGTTGTTGTTATATAATTTGGCCCGTAAATAAAAAACAAACATATTTTGTTTACTTTTCTTTGTTGTTTTTTAAGATTTGATTCGTTATCTCATGCAAAACTTTATAAGAGACGGCCCACTAAAAAACTCCAAAATAAAGATTTATTTATATCTCGAAAACTAATAACTGGAATGAGCAGCTAATTTGCACACGAATATTTTTCAGCATTGGGATTCATTTTATGTAAAAATTAATATAGGTCATAATTCATAATTTTTATGAATATGAATTTATTAATATTTTTCAAAATTAAAAAATATTTTTCAGAATCAAAAGTAATGATGCATTATGTTTGGGTTTCTTCACTGTATGTTGCAAAAAAAAAATTGTATCGATCAAGTTATTTTTTGTGAAGATATTAATAAAAGTTTGAAATATGAATTTAACATTAGCACCTCCAAACTTTAAACGTTTATAACTCTGTGCAAAAATAAGTAAAATATACAACCAATATACTTTTTTGCGTTGTCGCGATCCCAGATATTCTAATATACAATAAAAATGGGGAATTACCATTGAAAAAATAAAAGTTGGTGCGCGTTTTAATATGAGGACGACCCCAAATTCAAAATTTCTGTTCATTTTCTGAAACTACTCACTCCCGTGGAATGATAACTATTACATTTTTCTACATCTATTAGCAACGGAGTTACGTCGAGTGCTGCGATTTTTTTTTTCCTCGACTGTACAATTAAATAGTTAAAAGTTAATAAGTACTAGTGTTGAGAAATTGGGAGAGTGGACAAAACTATAGACATGTGTATAACTTTCTGTCTATTAGATTCTAAAACGTATTAAGACTTAATACTCTCTTATTAAGTCTTAATACGTCTTAATACGTTAAAACCATATTATCTGATTATTTTTTCTGTTTGGTCATTTTCTCAAATTCTTACTGTATTTCCAATCTCATTTTTTTTTTCTTTGAATCGTTAAAAAATTAAATAATAAAACTTTAAGTAAAAAATCATTTTTTAACAGTAGAATCTTTTTATTGTAGAGCCCCCAAAAGAATAAAATGAAATTTTATTCTTGCAAATACATGATATAAAGTAATAAAACTTTCAACACTAAAAACAAAATTCAGAGAAAAAATATAGATATTTCCGTTTTGCAACAGATGAAAATTTTCACATATTCCAAATATTTTAAAAAGCATTCCAGACCAATATTCTTAGTTAATAGTTTTTGCATAAAAATTCATTAATTTCAAAGTTCTCGAAATCGTTTAAAGATATTTTGAATATGTAAAATTTTTCATCACTTGCAAAAGTGAAATAATTATATTTTCTCTGAAATATTCTTAGCGTTGAAAGTTTCATTACATTATATCCTGTCCTTGAAAGAATAAATTTTTATTTTATGCTTCTTAGGTACAAAAGAAAAAGTTTTCTTAAAAAAAAAAAAAAAAAAAAAAAAAAAAAAAATTCTTAGGATACTGTGTAGACAACGAAAGATTTTCTTTTATCAGTTGACATTTTTTCTATTAATTATCCGCAAAAATGTAACACAATTGCCTTCGAGGATCGAACCCACGATCATCAATTTATCAACAGGGCGATCTAACACTCTGTGCTAACGACTGGCGAAACCAGTTACTTACATTTACCTTAAAGTTGAGGCGCCTTGTTTTTCAGCGTGACACAATGACTCGATGACAAAAATCCAATTTCTATAAAAAGCATCTAAATATACACTGCTCGACATTGAAAATGCAACACGAAGAAGGAATGATAATAACGGAATGAAATTCGTTTGACACATACATTATAGTAGGAAGAACAATTGTTTAAAAATTCAGGAAATTTGGAGTAATATGTACTGAGAAAATAGTACATAAATCAGTGACCTCTGTGAGCAATAACAGCACATATCTGCCTAGGCATTGAATCGAACAGCGATTGGATGACATGTACGGGTAGAGCACTTCATGAAGCTTCAACACGATGCCACAATTCATGGATCGAAGGTACTAGTGAGTGGTGGTGGGGGGGGCAGATGCTTTTCAATGATTAAACAGTCATTTTCATTGGTGCGTGATCAGAAGAACGCGCTGACCAGAGCAACAGTTGAACACATACTTTATCAAAAAAGGTCCGGACAATACAAGCAACTTGCGGTTGTGCATTATCTTGCTTAAATTTTGCGCTACGGAGGCATCGAATACAGGACAGAGGGGCGGACCTTAACTCATCAGAAACTTAATGGCCGCTGTTCAGAGTGCCAGGAATACGAACATGAAGTAATCGAGACGCGTATCCAATGGGAACCCATAACATCATTGCAAATGATGGACAGTATGATGATGTCGAATCCCAGCTGGCAATATGCATTATTCATAATGCTATTAAATACGGATAAGGCAATCTTGATGCTGTAAACAGGATTGTGATTTGTCTGAAAAGTGACTTCACGCCATTCCTGCGTCCAGGTTCATCGTTGATCACATATTAATGGCGCCCATATCAGTGATGCAGTTTTGAGGGTAATCAGAATTTAGGTACCCGCATACTGAGTCACCACCTGGATTGATGGTATGTTGTACCATTGGATACACGTCCCGGTCACCTCTTGTTTTAATTCCCGCCCCTCTGAATACCAGCCATTACATTTCTGGCGAGTTAAGGCCCATAGCTCTGCCCTATGTTCAAGGCCTCCGAAGCGCAACATTTAAGCAGGACAACGCACGACCGCAAGTTGTCCATACTATCTGGACCTTCATTGATGCCGAATGTGTTCGACTGTTGCTCTGGCCTGTGCGTTCTCCTGATCTCGCACCAATGAAAATGACTGTTTAATCGTTGAAAAGCAACTCCCCCCCCACCACTCACCAGTAACTTCGATCGATGAATTGTGCCATCGTGTTAAAACTTCATGAAGTGCTCTACCCGTACATGACATCCAATCGCTGTTCGTTTCAATGACTAGGCAGATATGTGCTGTTATTGCTCACAGAGATCGCTGCTTTATGTACTGTTTTCTCGGTACATATTACTCCAAATTTCCTGAAATTTTAATCAATTGTTCTTCCTACTATAATGTATGTGTCCAACAAATTTAATTCCGTTATTATCATTCCTTCTTGGTGTTGCATTTTCAATGTCTAGCAGTATATATATATATATATATATATATATATATATATATATATATATATAACTTAACTTTTTATATTGTGTTTTTTAGTAACTTTAAAAAAGCTTCTTAAAAAGAACTCTTCAAAAGTTCTTTGGATACTGTGTAAAGAATAATAAAATTTCTTTTATCAAGTGACAACATTTCTATTAATTATCTACCAACAAGAAACATATCAACGCTTCGAGGGTCGATCTCACGAACATCTCATTATCAACATAACGCGCTTACCATCTGAGCCAACGAGCGACGGGAAGAGTCGCTTATATTTGCTTTAATGCGGATGCGCTTTCTTTATTAGCATGAGACGAAGACAAGATGACAAAATCGAATTTCAATAAAAAGCTTATAAAAAGGAAATTAACTAGTTATAACTCCAGTATATAACTGAAGTAACACGTACACGTCCTCTTCAAAAATTATTTTTTTCATGCAATACCTAGAAAACAAAATTACATACTAAAACAATTGTAGGAATACGTAATATAGTTTCATTTACTGCACACATTTAAACAAAAATATGCCTAATGTTAATATATATATATATATATATATATATATATGAGTATCAAATTTTGCATACTTGATTTGACTTCCTGCATAGAAGCGATTGCTTCTTTATCCAAAATTACCTATGCTAATTCCATAATAATTGTTGTTATTTTTTAATTTAATCCATATAGTGAGCAACATAATGTAAAATCCGTAAGTAAGCCCTCAGGACTATGACCCTAGTGTAGTCAATCGGCTTACTTCCAAATACCAGACACCACCGTAAATCAGCCATCAAAGTAATAAATACAAAGCTTTCAATAAAATCCTAAAATGCAAGAAATCGCAACAAATGTTTCGAGCCGAATGAACACACGACCCTTCGTCAGGCGAACAAATAAGTGCACGAGTGTTGCACTCGTGCCCACCTTTTCGCCTGACGAAGGATCATCTGTTCTTTCGACTCGAAACAGCCGTTGCGAGTTCTTGCATTTTATGGTGTTTATTCAAAGTTTTGTACTTATTATTTTTAAACGATAGTCCTGTGGGGCTTTCTATAAGAGCCATTTGGGTGTTGCAGCCCCCTATACCTTGAAGACCACTATTTATTGCAATATTTATTTTATTTAATCGCTTAAAAATGACGAATAATTAATTAAGAGTTTATTATTAAAAAATAGTGGATTCAAGTTATTGGTGTGTGGTATAGGGGTTATGTCCGGATTGACTGCACCTGTGTGTTAAGTCTTGGAGGAATGCAATTCATATGGGGTCTTTTTGAGAGGTACTGGCACGTATTTGCTAGAGTTTTGGATAAAACCTCCATAATATTCGAACTGCTAGGTTAATGTGCGTGATCAGTTTCATTGTACAGGATGCTGGAATCCCTAAGCAGTCTGTGAAGAATTATATTCTGATGAAACGCAAAAGTAAAATACCAGGGAGAATCGTTACCCTAATTGTGCTTTTTATTTGTTTTATCTCAGTCAGGAACGTTAACTGAAAATATAGATGTATTCTAAAAACATATATTCTGAATGATCGTATATATTCAGAAATTCTATATGTGATTGATAATAACAAATATCTAAATGTTTATAAAATTAAGAAAAATTTCCTATTATTAAAATAGATATACTTTCTTTTTATGTGACAAAAATTTTATTTAGCTTTGTTTAATTTTAGAATAATCTCCGATTCATTAAAATATTAATATGCATATGCATTTGGAATCATATATTTTAATAGCATTAAAAAGAAAAAAATTAGTCATAAACTGTGGTTTTTTAATTATGCGAACAACTGAATTAATATGGGCTATGATTAAGGTGTTCATATATAATAAAGCTTAAAAGTTTTTTTAATTAAAAATCACATTTTTTCACGTAACGGTTGCCGTAAATAATAATAATGATGATAATAATAATAATAATGGTTATTATTTACATTATTTGGAATAATGTCGGGTACAAAAAAAAAAAAAAAAAAAAAAAAAAGGATCTTTATGATCCAATATCTATGCCCGTTCTGAAATAAAATATAGTATTCAATATACAGAATATTTCGAAATATACACCGCGAAAATGTTCAACATAAATGTTTAATATATTATTCATAGTGTATTAAAAAGGAGACAGCAGTTATAAAGTAGGTAGCCATATTATTAACAGAGCTGCCAACATTGTTGATACCGCCCATTTTTCTACACCACTTAATTTTTAGAGTAATTTTCGTCAAATATATTTACGATGAATTAAGAAAAGAAATACTCTAAAAATTAAGTGGTGTAGAAAAATGGGCGTACTAACAGTTTGCCGGATTTAATTGGCAGTTCTGTATTAAATTTTTCCCTCATTAGTCGGGTTATAAATTTAGTTTAATCGTATTCTTACATGTCCTAGATAATAAATTTTATATTCTCTATATCTGGAATTTGAAAGAATAGTGCAGAACACGTACAGTCGTACCCTACATTTAAAAAAAAAAAAAAAAAAAAAAAAAATGTCTCGATAATAATCTTAGATTTGACAAAAAGATGATTTCTTTTTGTAATTAGTAACGTTAGTACTGCGGCAAATTAAGTTCGCGAAGTCAAGTTCTTTTGTTTATATTATGTAACGTCATTGAATACTAACGAATGGGTTTTGTAGCAAACTTTGAAAAATCGGTCCTTTCGCATAGCTTGAGAAAATAATTTTTAGTATTTCTATTTAAATCATTTACATATTACCCTTGATAATGTATGGGATAAATAATTTCGGCGTCTACACTCCCCTAAGGGAAAATAAGCAGTATGCGCGAATGAGCGAAATACTTAAAAAAAAAAAAAAAAAAGAAAGAAAGAAAGAAAGAAAAAAGCATATAACGAAATGGATTTAACGTGAGAACATAGATGCCCACATTTTAATTTATTCCGGAGTACTTTTAGCCCCACCTTATTTCCCATCACTTTATTTATAGAAAATTTTACTCCAATATATACCTTCGATAAAATAAAAAAAATATTGCTCTCAAACAATAAGTGATATGAAATGAAAGCGGGGCTAAAAATACTCCGGAATAAATTAAAATGTTGGCATCTATGGTAAGAAACACATAAAAACGGCGCTCTTTTATTCAATTAAACGAAAATCTAATTTTAGCCACCAAACTTTTAACACAAGTCACCATATAATGAAACTTATTATTACAAATACATATTCCATGCCTCTTACTTTTGCAATATCTTCATACATGCTAATATATTAATTTATTCCGGAGTATTTCTAGCCCAGGCTTTTTTTTTTTTTTTTTTTTTTTCCATACCACTTAATTTTTAAGGATATTTTTTTCTTATTTCATCGAAGATATATATTGGAGAATTTTTTACTATAAACAAACTGGTGCAATTTAAAGGCGGGGCTAAAATACTTCGGAATAAATTAAAATATTGGCATCCATGTATCTTGATTAACCCTTTCAGGGGCAAGCAAATTTTTGTCATTTAAAATCAACATCTACCAAAAAAAAAATTAACAATATTAAAAGACAAGAAATAAATAAAGTTACGCTTTAAGTTGTAAAAGAAAAAAAATATATATACAAAATTTTCGAGGTCACTTTTTGCAATTTTGAATTAAAATTTACGTTTGAATTATACAAACAGCGCCCCTGAAAGGGTTAAGATATTAGGGCATAAAGTTGTGATCGATCATAAGCTAAACTTCAGTTATAATATAAAATGCATTACCGAGGGATTATCTCGAACGACCGAAAACATAATTACTAACGCTTCCTATGGAACAAGTCTAAAGATAGAATGGTAAGGGGAAACAATTATAATGTTGGACGCATTTAGATTATGAATAAATATACATATTAAATGGATTTACAAAGTTCAGTTATTGAGCACATATACGTTCAGTTATTGAGCACATATACGTTCAATTTTTCAGGAATGTTCACTATTGAATTTGTTTTATGGATTTTTATCATCTACAAGATATGCAGGGTTAGCAACATTTTAATTTATTCAGGAGCATTTTTAGTCTTTATTTCATACCACTTTTTTTTTTTTTTTTTTTTTTTAAGAGTATATTTTTGTTATTTTTCCGTAGTCTGGGGGAATATTGCCATATCTGGCCGATTATTTATTCAATAATCACCAATAATTTTTAATTGTAACGTTTGTGTTATCACTTCAATGATAAATTCTATTATGTAGAGCTGCCATTCTAATCCGGAAGATTATTAGTACAGCCCCTTTTTCTACACCATTTTTTTTTCGAACATTTGTCTTTTTAATTCATCGCAAAAACTTTTGAAGAGTATTACTCTAAAGATTTAGTGGTGCGGAAAAAGGGGCGGTACTAACGATTCTCCGGATTAGGTTGGCAGCTTTGATTATGTATATCAAATATCACTTAAATAGACAATAAGACTTCGTCACACACCATAAATTTTAAGTCAGCACTACCGGTTTCGAAAGGACGTAGCCTTCCTTCATCAGGTGCAAAAAACACGTGCTACTGTCTTGGAGGCAAAAGCAAGACTGACTTAAAATTTATGGTGTGTGAAGAAGTCTTATTGTCTATTTATCGTTTGTACACCAGTTTTGCATTTAGTTTTGGCAAATATCACTTCTCAAAATTATTAGTGAATATTGAATAAAAATTCCGCCAGATCTGGCAAAACTGGTCTTATGGTCTGATTATTTAACCCCTTCCAGTTCTTTAACGAGTCTGACTGGTGATGAAGATTTTGTCTCAAACATAAACATCACGAGCCGGGTTCGAGAGCATTATCCTTCGACCACTTTCATGAAACATTGGAAGCATCTGCGCAAGTGCTAACTCAACGAATCTAATGCTAAAACAGGGGTGACAGTCATCTGACTCAGAGAAAATGAGCAATAACAGAGCGCGGAATTACTGTATGTTTTCCAAATTTCAAACTGTTGGTCAAGTTTGCACCCCTCCCACATTTTGGACGCGTCCTCACTGCTAGTTTTAGCATATGTAGCTGCACTATAGCATCGTAATTCCACGGTCGTAGTCGAACGTTAGTTCCTATCAGTTCACCACAAGAGTTAGTCACGACTATCATAATTGCTGTTACAAAGCAGTTTAGCTAGAAAAATTTAATAAACCCCTAAAAAATGCAAAATACAAAAGATTTAAGTGAAAGCAGTGGTCGTGACGTGCTTGTGGTATCTAGAAAGCGTGTAAGGCTTGTTTACCACGCGTTGACCCATAACACTTGGGCCCAAGTTTCGTCGAGGTAAATGGCACGGGAAGGGTTTAATTCTTATTTGCAATGTTATACTGTACCAATTCACATGCAAAGAGTTTCATTATAACTGCAAGATCAGAGCCTGATTAAGGCCGGGGCACTCACTCACCGGAATATTTTTATAATTGTTTTTTACATCATAGAATATAAATTCCATGCTTTGACTAGGAAATCATTTTTATAAAAAATGAACGGTGTAAAACAATCGAATTTACTCAACGTTATTAGACACCAGTATTCTTTTAAAATAATTTTTAATGAGAATTTTCTGCCTATTTTAAGAGAAAAATATTTGTTTAAAAATAATGGTGTAAGTATAAATAATGTGTGCCCCGGTCTTAATCAGGCCCTGTGCAAGATTCTCCTGTGGACCATCCTGATACTGCATTTATAAACTGTATTCAAATAACAAAAAGAAAAAAAAGGGGAGAAAAAGAGAAGGGAAGACGAGAGGAGAGGGAAATATATTTATAAAATTTTCAAATGAAAAAAGAAGGAAAAAAAAGAGCACTGCCTTACTAGTTTAGATCATCTAGAATAAAAGAAAACGTAACTCTTAATAATAATTTTATAAATTTAAATTAATCAAAAAAGTACTTTGCAAAATGTAAAAAGCTCATGATCTGCCAGTATGATCATTATAAATAAAAATTAACAAAATAAATTGGATTTATTTATTTATTTATTTTGTACTTTTAGGTATGTTGAATTACGCTAAATTATGGTTAAATGATTGTATATTAATTTTGAAAAATATTTTGCAATTGTAACCGTTTTTTTTTTTTTTTTTTTTTTTTGGTGTGTGTGTGTGTGTTTTATTTATTTATTTACTTATTTTACTGTTTTTTTTTTCTTTTTTTAATAAATGTATATATTTACTATACAAATAAAATATAATAAGATAATTTATGGAAAAATTTATTTTTCTATAATTGGAGATCTGGATGCATTATCGAAGAATTCCAACATAAAGTAATTTTTCGTTATTTTAAGTCAGTTACATTGATATACACAAAATAAAACCGTCCTTAAACGATTATCCTTAAACTTTCGTGATATACTATCATATTACTTAAGCATTTTCTTAAACTTTGAATGATATGAATACTTTAATACGATTAAAACGTTTCAAATACATTTCAGAATGCCTGATAAGTAATATTCGAATCAAGTTAGACTAACATGTAAATTATTTAATGGATTAATTTTGTGAATTCTCCGAAGCATTTTACTTCTTAGAAAATTATCAAAGCAATAGGATCCATTGCTTTTGAAATTTCCGATTATTAATGTAAAATTAATTTCAAAGCAGTCAACATTCTTAATTTATTCTGTAGAATTGTTAGTACTCGTCTTTTAATATTTCGCTTTTTTTTTTCTTTCCCTTTTTTCTTCTGAAAATTAATTTTTCTTATTTATAATTACATATTGGTAGAAATTACTCTACAATAAAGGTGGTATGAAAAAAAAAAAAAAAAAAAAAAAAAAAGTAAATATTTGAATTTCTAAAATTTTCCAAAATTTTGACGATATATTGTGTGAGGAATTTTTCTCAAACATAGTTGTTCTGTTTTTTGCTTATTCATGTTTATAATAAGAAAATATAAAATTTAAGTAATATCCAATCGATATTTTCGCCCAATAAAAACCATAGCAAAATGCAATGACACAAGGCCGATAATAAAATTTAAATGACAAATTATAATTTGAGATCCATTATGATTAATAGCAGGAGACTTGGCGTTGGAATATTAAAACAGGAATAAACTACTACGTCAGAAACGCCAAATAAAAATTATTGAAAAATTTTTCTTTGGCGTTTCTGACGTAGTAGTTTATTCCTGTTTTAATATCCATTATGATTATTTAGAAATAGCGTTAAATTTAAGTAAACAAAAAATATATTTACACAAGTTTGCAGATGATAAAAAATTGTGAAAATATACTAGAATGTTTGATTAATGTTAATTAATAGTTAATTAAATAAATCAAATTAAAATATTTAGTGTAGGAAGTGTATATATATATATCTATCTTTATAAATATATATACATCGAAGACAACACGAGCCACTGTCTGAATCCGAGAGAGGGAAGAATCATCGATATGGTGGAATCCGGGTAATCAGCTCTACGAGTAGAAAGCCACCTAGGCCGTTCTTATTCTACTGTGAGAAGGTATTGGGACCAGTGGATAAGGGAGAGGTCTCTTACTCGGCGGTCAGCATCAGGACATGCTCGACAGACCAATAATAGAAAACACTGTCGCTTCATACCAAACATGCGCATAGCGCCAACTGTCTCGTTGTTCGCCATCCAGACATATGCAGCACCTACATGACCTATCCCTGTGTCTGTACGTATCACCTAAAGGCGCCTGGCTAAAGGTCATTTGCTATCGTGGCTCCCATTTCGTGTGCTGCCAGTATTACCCACCCCCTCTCCTCCGTTTGGAGTGGCGTTGCGCTCGACGGAGTTGGATTGTAACCAAATGGAACCAGGTCGTCTTCAGCGATGAATCTAGATTCAATTAGAGCAGTGGTGACTAACATGTACGTGTGTAGAGGCAAGGGGGGTGTCACAAATCTGCCTTTTCTTTAGAGCTGCACACCACACCCACAGGTAGCGTAATGGTCTGGGATGATATTGCAAACGACACACGGCCATCCATAATATTGATCCACGGCACAATAACAGGTCAGCGTTACCTTCGTGACATCCTTTAGCTAGAGGTGTTGCCACTCATAGAAGAGTTCCCAGAAACCATTTTCAACAGAACAGTGCTAAACCACACACATGAATGGTGTCACAGCACTGCCTCCGCCACAATACCACCATCTCCTGACCTGCTTGATCCCTAGATTTGTCACCAATGAAGCATATCTGGGATCACTTGGAGCGACCAGTTGGGCAGACAACGAATTTGGACGGATTAGACGCGTCTTTACATTAAATCTGGAACGAGATGCCACAGGACATCGTACGGGAGTTGTATGCTTCAATGGTCGCCCGTATCGCATCGTGCATTCACGCATCGTGCATTCAAGATGTAGCCCAACAGGGTACCAAATCCACCATTCTTTCGTAATTTTTCTTGTTCTAAATGATCATTTCGATTTAAATATTTAATATTTACTTATATCAATGTTACATTTATGTGCGTAAAATTTCATTTCATACAGACAACTCTTTCTTGGTGAGCAAATTTTTACGGAAATGAGTGAACAGTCGGGGAAAAAAAAAAAGCAACACCCGCTGTAATTTTGTTATTAATTCACGCAGGAACATCTAATAGACATAATTCAACAGGAAATTAAATGCACTTTCTGAAAATGTCGTCGAATTTTGAATAAGGGGGTCATCTACATATTGAAATAAGCACCAAGTATGATTTTTTCAATAGCAACACCAAATTTTGACTTCATTTTCGAATTTCTGAGAGTCTGGCAGTGCGGAAAAGTATACTGTTTGTATACTTTATCTTTAGTATTTATAGAGTTATAAGCAAAAATGTGTTAGGGGGTTATCTATAAAAGTAACAAAATAAAATTAAGATCCTATAAGAAATAGACAAAATTTTAATGTTTCACATCGGAAATCTTTCATGAAATAAAGCATTATAAAATTTAATAAAAAAATTTATATTTTTCCAGTTTTTTAATTATTCTGAATTCAGTTTTTTAGATTTGTATATACTTCAGTATTTTTTAAAATAATTTTAGGTCTGTTTAAATACATTTCACTTGCGATTAGTCCAGACAGTACTCTTTGAAAAAAGTGCAATATTTTTCGAGTAAAAGTGTTTATTATGGCTGTACTGATCACCAATAAAGCTCACATATTCTTTCGTAGGTGTGACATACTATACAAAATGAAATAATATAGATACATATATATATACAACAACGCATAAACTAAATCTATTCGGATAAATTATTGTAAGGGTTCATGAAGTAAATATTAAACAATTTTGATCGCACTTACCAGTTTTGGGTAAGTTGAACTCTTTGGAACTGTACGATTCGTTTTATACTTTCTATGAAAATATAATTTCTTAATTAACCCTTTTGCGACTGTTGGCGTAGATTCACGTCATTTGAAAATCTGTAACTCTGTCAGTGGGCGTTTCTTTCGTAATTTGTGTGTTACATGTCTGTACCCAGTGGTCATATTTTTGCAATAAAATATACTATGGATAGAAATATATTGATTAGAAAGGATATAATTATAATCTATATTCATTTTTAATATAATTGTGAATACAGAAAATTTGTTCTGAAATATTTTATTTTGAGAGGACTTTACTGTCAAAAAGACAAAATCCTGCGGTCGCAAAAAGTGTTAAATATATTTATAAAAGTTAAAGCATATTTTTTAAAATATATAAAGTTAAAATATATTTAAAAAAATTTTAAAGACTAAAGTATCCTTAAAACAATAATCCCTCCCCCTACAAAATGAATAAATAAATAAATAAATAAAAATTAAGCAATATATGAAGCAAATGATTGAGCCTTTTACTATGACGGTAGTTAAGAAACGATTTTAGAAGTAAGACTTGCTTTCCAATTTCATTTTTTTGTTTTTTTTTTAATTGATAATTTTACATTAAACCTATTTTTCTATTTAAAACAATAAACCCCGCCTATTTTTTTCTTCTAGTGTTCGTCTAAAAGATTTAAAATTTATCAACAGTAATCGATGAAGTAAATACCACTTGTGCATATTTTTGTCGACATTAATAAGGGGTTTAACACGAATTCATCACTGAATGTCACATTTACTCTTCTTTTCTGCATTGTTTTGTTTTGAAGAACGATAAAGGCGGGGCTTGTCTTCTTTAGAAAACAGCTGAGCTGCCAACCTAATCCGGTAAATTGTTAACTCCTACTGAAAAACGCCCCTTTTTCTACACCACTTAATTTTTAGAGCAATTCTCTTCAAATGTATCTATGATGAATTAAGTAGAAAAATACTCTAAAAATTAAGTGGTGTAGAAAAAGGGGCGGTACTAACAATTTGCCGGATTAGGTTGGAAGCTCTGAAACAGGAATCCTTAATGCTAACACTAATGTCTAAAAATCATCAATTATGTTTCATTTCTTTGCGTTTGACGTTGTTGTTATATAATTTGACCCGTAAATAAAAAATAAAAATATTTTGTTTAATTTTCTTTATTATTTTTTAAGATTTGATTCATTATCTCATGCAAATCATTATATGAGACGGCCCCCTTAACCACTCCAAAAGAAAGATTTGTTTATATCTCGAAAACTAATAAATGGAATGAGCTGCAAATTTGCACACGCACGTTTTGGAACATTAGGATTCCTTTTATGTAAATATTAACATAGGTCATAATTCATAATTTTTATGAATATGAATTTATAATATTTTTCAGAATCAAAAGTAATGATGCATTATGTTTAGGTTTCTTCACTGTATCTCGTAAATATATATATATATATATATCGATCAAGTTATTTTTTGTGAAGATATTAGTAAAAGTTTGAAATATGAATTTAAAATATGAAATATGAAAAATGAAAAAATAAGTAAAATATACAACCAATATACTTTTTCGCATTGCCGCGATCCCAGGAATTCAAATATAAAATAAAAATGGGGCATTACCATTGAAAAAATTAAAGTTAGTGCGCGTTTTATTATGTAGACGACCCCCAATTCAAAATTTCAGTTCATTTTCTGAAACTACTCTCAATTCCCCGTCGAATGATTCCTATTACATATTTCTACATCGATTAGCAACAAAGTTACGTTATGTGTTGCGGTTTATTTTATTTATTTATTTTTTTTTTCCCCGACTGTACATATACGAAGCTGCCAACTTGTACATATTTTTGTTACTCAAAATTTTTAATAGAAAATTTAACACGTTGAGCGCCATGTCAGCAATTCTAGATTCTAGACATTTTGTCATATATCTCTAAAAATACTGAAGGAAGCATCTTGAAACTTTAGGAATGTGCAGAACATGTTATACTTCAAATATTTAAGTGAAATTTTTACCCCGAAAGTAAAAGCAGTACCAATAAAATATTAACATGTTGACCGCCATGTCAACCATCGGTGGCTGACAGTGTCAAATATGATATAAATCCGCGTCAACTATCAGTGGTTGACAGTGTAAAATAGGATATAAAACTATAATTATTACATTGTTTTAAGTTATTATTTAAAATTTATTTAAAATTTTGCTTAATTTTCATTTATTTCAGGAAGAAAAATTGTGGAATTTTAATGGATTTTAAGAATTTGCGTGGCGCTCAACGTGTTACTAATTGTTTTAGCATTTTGCTGCGATTAAACATAATGGAAAATTTACAGAGAAATAGTGGTGTTAAAAAAACGTACAAGTTTGCACCTATGTATATATATTTATTTAATATCAACCGCGGGTATTAGATTGGCCGAAAAGTGCTGTATTCAATTAAACATCTGAAACCAGAAATTTATCCTAGACAATAATGTAATTTTTCAGAAGATATTTACAGAGTTTATAATTTATTCAGGAGTAATGTCATACTTGCCAACATCCTAATTAACCCCTTGAACTGAAATGACGAGCCCAGCTTGTCATAAATTTCCCGATATTAATCATGTTCTTATATATATATAACAATAATCATTCATATAAATGTGTGAAACAAATATTATTTTTAATAATAACAAATTATTTGAGCAACAAAACCGTAAGTTTCTATATCAATCCCTCCTCTTAAAATTAAGAAAATTAAATTGTCTGCATGAGCAGTGCTGACTGAAAATAAATTGCAGCTCAAGGGGTTAATATTCCGTAGTTTTGTTAGTCCCGCCCTTTTTCTCACTCCAGTAAATTTGTAGAGTAATATTCTCACAATGCACTTACGATTAAATAAAATGAAAAATACTCTAAAAATATACTAGCGTAAAAAAGAAGGCGGGGCTAACGGTACTACGGAATATTAATTATGTTGTTGGCAAGTATGTAATGTTATCCCCGCCTTTTTTTCATACCAGTAATCTTGAAAAATTTACTTATTTTCTTGTTACACAATCGCTGTCACATATTAAAGCAAATTATTCTACAAAAATTCTGATGTGAAAAGAAGGTGGGGTTTAAAATGTTCTGCACTAAATTATACAAGTTGGAAATTCGGTATTTACTAAATACATTCTTGAAACTTTTTAAAATATTGCCCAGGATAAATTTTCGGTGCAATTTGTTTAATTTAATACAACAGAACTTTCCCGCCAACCTAAAATATTCACTTATTTTAAACCTAATATGAAGTCAGTTTTAACGAAAAGTTTTCCCTAATACAAGATTAATTTTGGATAATTTTTTGGTTCTTATCCCCATCTAAGTAAATGTATTTCTTTTTATGCTGAAAAAAAAAAAAAAAAAAAAAAAAAAAAAAAAAAGATTTTTTTTTTTTTTTTTTTTTTTTTTTTTTTTTTTTTTTTATCAGTGGGAAATTGAATATTTAATATTTCTAAAGATCCCATGGAATTTTAAGTTTTCTACGTCAAGCTGCTTGACGTAATGAGCTACCTGACTGGGCCTCTGCTACTGGTTAAGTACAGCTTATATGCTGCGTGTTTCACTTATGATACAATTTTTGCTGTGATTTCTATATTGTCAGTTATTATTTAAGTTGTGTTTCCTGGTGAAAATGAAGTTGATACTCGTTTGACAGACCTTCTATGGTAACCTTCTGGAATATTTTGTAAATAAACTTTTAAGTCTCTGCAAGGCCGGTCATACATTCATAGACCATTCTTGAACCACGAGTACGCAACAATATTTTGTGAAACTACTTAAAGTAAGACCATACTATTGAAGTTCTCTTTCCGTTAATTTTCAAAAACGTTACACATTTTTAATTTTTTTAAGACTAATCTAGACAAATTGGATCATTTAGAAAGTTTTTACTTTTCATGCAAAAACATCATGAAAAAGAAAAAAAAAAAAAAAAACGCGTACCTATATCATTAAAGATTAGCGAGAGCACTTAGTTGAAAAATGATTGCTCCGCATAGGGAACATATACCAAAATCAAAAAGCAAACAAAAGTTTTTAATACATTATCTTTACATATAATAAAAGTATATGTGCGTGTGTCTGTGTGTGAGCATGTCCGCCCCTTTGTAATAAAACGGGTGGTCTCAGCGCAACAGAATTTTGCATGGAGATTCGTTTCGATCTCTCCTGATGCACCTCAAAGCTCGACATTGCGTCATCCTATTTAGCATACATTTTTCTAGGTCTTTTAAAAATTTACTTCTAACACATTTCATGCACCTTAAATTGAACTAACAAGACCGTTTAAAGTTGAATATTGCTTCCCATTTTTATAAATTTTTTCTTGGGAATAGTCTTGACACATTTTCAATTACACTTAAATCAGGAGAATGAATTTGGTGTCCAATTAAAAAAAAAAAAAATAATAATTAGTTTATTTTGTTCAAACCACGTTTTGGAAACCATAGATGTGTGAGAAGATTCTCCGTCTTGCTGGAATATGAAGTTTAAATGTTCTAGAGGATAACTGTATGCTGTCAGACTCTATTCTAATACTTCTATACGATTTTAGACTCCATAGGTTTTTGGAATCACTACTAAATTAGTTTTTCTACTTGCAGAAATTCTTTCCAAAATATAACAGAGCCTCCTTTAAAACGCCCACTCCGCCCAATGTCTTTTTCTTGCCGTAAGTCATGCCAGTAGGGACTAAAACCGTAAACTTCATCAATATTGAAGCATTGATGATAAGAAAATATGAGAGTTTTCCAATTAATATTTTCCTGCATCCATTTAATAGCGGCTTCTTTGCGTCATAATCTATCATGTTTTGTTAAACATGGTTTACTATTCATTTTTACAAATTTGGCGAAATCACAGTTATTAAGAACTCTTAAAACAGTTGATTTAACCCTTTCAGGGGAAGAGAATGTAAGTCCATTTAAAATCAAACGCCACCAATGTGTGAGAACCACAAAAAAAAAAAAAAAGTAATAATTGAATGTTTTCGGATAAGGTAAAAAACTAAAATTTTATAAAGAATTTCTGGGATAAATTTTTGCGGTCGGGAACTAAAATTAGGTGGTATAAAATATATACCACCGCCCCTGAACAGGTTAAAAATATTTTTTATGATACTCATTTGCAATTTGTCAACATTTTGATTCGTTTGCAATTTGTCGACATTTGAAGAAATTTTTTCGGAACAGCAAATCGAACGACATTCATTTTATTGCTAAAATATATCTTGGATTTTCGCTCTTGAACTTTCTTTTACGTAGCCATCTATTTCTCTTTCTAATGTATTTTCAACAGCACTTTTAAATCTCTTAATCTTTGCAGAAATATTTCGAATTGACAAACCTTTACCACGTAAATTCCATATTTTTCTAATTTCAATTATGTTTAACACAGTTCCACGCAGCAATTTTAAAACTAACGCGCAGACGCCAAATTTTATTTCGTCTAAATAAATTAAATCGATATTTTTAAAGAAAGAAATTTGAATGTGGCGAAAATTAAATAATAGTTTGCAAAATTCATTGAAAAGTAATAGTATGGGCGTACATTTATGGACCAAAACACATGACAAATATTTTAAAATTACTTAATTATAATTATAAGGTATTGGGAGTACAAATTAATTCGGTCCGTTTTTTTTCGTTAAAAAAACATTTTATTTATTATCAAAATGAAAAAACATGTTATTCAAAGTATTGTCCATCGGTAGCCACAACTTTTGTCCACCTTTCTGGCAATTTTCGGATTCCATCTCTGAAAAATGAGTCCTCTCTGGACGCAAACCATGAATCGAGCCATTCTTGAATTTCTTCGAAAGAAGTGAAGCGGTGTCCAGCCAAATCGTGATGCATCCGTCGGAACAACCAATAATCAGAAGGAGCAATGTCTTGCGAATACGGCGGGTGGGGTAGGACCTCCCATTTCAACGTTTCCAAGTAATTTTTAACGACAATTGCCACATGGGGCCGAGCACTGTCATGTAGCAAAATTACCTTGTCGTGCTTTTCGATGGTTTCTGGCCGTTTTTCACGCAATGCTCGGCTCAAACGCATTAATTGCAGTCGGTAGCGTTCGCCAGTAATTGTTTCGCCAGGTTTTAGCGGATCTTGATCGAGCAATTCCTCCAATTCGGCGTCTTCGAACTTTTTCGGCTGGCCCGGGCGCTCATTGTCTTCGACACTAAAATCACCATTTTTGAAGCGTCGAAACCACTCTCTACATGATTTATCAGATGGCGCAGATTCACCATAAACTTCCACAAGCGATCGATGCGCTTCAGCGGCACTTTTCTTCCAATTAAAAAAGAAAATCAAAACTTCCCGCAAATGTTGTTTCTTTAGCACAAAACTCGACATATTGAATGCTCAAAAAACCAATGTTGTTGTATAAAACTCGAAGCTTCGTTGACTGAATATGGTTGACAAAGGTCAAACCTTTCTAACAATGCCAAAAACATCTATCATTATTCAGTAAACAAATCAGCCAGAGCCATCTATTGAAAACGGACCGAATTAATTTGTACTCCCAATATAAGAAATATTTTCTTTTTAAACAGGTTAAATACAAACGATTGCTTAAATAAAAATAAATTCAATGTATAAACATTATGTTAACTTTCTTTCTTTCTTAAAAAAAAAAAAAAAAAAAAAAACGCAAATGTGCTTATATTTATGAACCTCAGTGTACGTATACTAGAAACATATTTGTGTGTTTAGGCTAGAATCGCCATCCAGTGATGCACAGGGGTGAAAGTTTTCCGTCTTTTGACGGAACTCTTACGCAGGAAATTTTTTACAATAATCTGTAACCTATTTAATCAAAGAATATTAGAGTAAATATACACTCATTTTTCCTAAATATGAATAGTGGTGTGGATCACGATAACCACTTTCACCCCTGATGATGCATTATTAAGGATTTTCTTTTATATTTTGAATGTCATTTTCTGCTGAAATGTATATATATATAAATGACAGTATTTTTTTTTCAATGTAATTTATTTTCAAATATATCATAATTCTCAAAATGATGTTTTAACAAAGTACTTTTCGGACTATTTTTAAAGATTTCATTTATTTATTTTTTATGAGATCTGCTTTTAAAATTTATTATTTTATCAGGAGACTTTCATGAACTAAAAAGTATATATATATATATATATATATATATTTTTTTTTTTTTTTTTTTAATGCGAGATTCGAAATGTGTTTTAAGTTTTAACAGTATATTCTGGATAATTGGCTGTTTAAATTTTAATTGCATAAGCTTTTTAAAGCGGTTGCAAGAGTACTTTTATTTTTTTTTTATTTTTTATTTTCAATTTTTACTTAAAATGCATTTTATGAAATAGCTGTATATCTGTGGTCATACTTTTTCATTGTGTATCTCTAACGACAAACTTCGTAAAATGAAATCCAGCATTGAAGGCGTTTGCGGGTCACATACACGCTCTTTATCTCTGCTTAAAACATTATTTAAATGCTTTTCTCTCTCTCTCTCTCTTTTTTTTTTTTTTTTTACACACATCATCGTTTTTTGATTGAAAAATGTCTAATATCAATTTACATATGGTCCAGTTTCCATGGTAGGAACAACCATTTATAGTGTAAGCACGTTTCCTAAAGTCTTAACCCTTTGCGGCGCAAGGTAATTCGTATCATTTAAATTATACTGCCACCGGAATTAAATTAAAAGAAATTTTAAATTTTAAGTTAAAACGGCCTTTTCTGCTACGTTATAAACGTAAATTTTTGCTAAAAAATTTCTGGGATGAGTTTCTGCAGCTGGAAGGTGGTTTCACACTTATACCACTGCGCGTTAAAGGGTTTAAAGGGTTGCCAAATTGTTCGACAGATTGGGATTTGGTAAACATACAGTCATTCGGAGTTCCCTTATCGCTTATTTTCTCTCACACCTATTTTAACACTAGCCTCGTTGAGTCCGGCATTCCCGCATAGGCTCCCATATGGTTGCAAGAAATGCATAGTTGCCAATATTTTTATTTATTCCGAAGTACTTTTAGCCCCGCCTTTATTTCGCACCACTTAATTTATAGTAAAATTTTCTGCAATACATAACTTCGATAAAATAAGATTTTTTTTTTTTTTTTTAATAAGTGGTACGAAATAGATGCGGGGCTAATATTACTCCGGAATAAATTAACCCCTTGCACTCGAGAGGTGACTTTCGATCACCACTTGATTTGATGTGGTAATGTTTAATATGTTTAATAAACGTCCTGCTTTGAAGTATAAAGTTAAATAAAATGGTTAATTAAAACGTTTAAAGAACTAAATTGTGTGTGAAATCATTTATTTTAATGATAAATCATTCAGTATGTAAGAGGAAAATCGCCTCGTGCTGCTGGTTCGCCGAAGCGAAAGCTGTCTCGAGTGCAAAGCGTTGAAATATTGGCAGCTATGGAAATGTGTTTAAGAATATGTGATACAAAAAGGCGGGTTAAGTATATATATATTTACATATATTATTCAGGTTCTTTATTAATATAGTAGTGGGACTTTTTATAATGGTCTTGCTGGGTGAACAATAAAAAAAAAATACCATATTGTGGTATTATAAGCATGGATTCCAACATTTTAATTTATTCCGGAGTATTTTTAACCCCGCTTCTATTTTGCACCACTTTATTTATAGATTTTTTTTTACCAATATATAACTTCAGTAGAAGAAAGAAAATTTACTCTTAAAAAATAAGTGGTATGAAATAAAGGCGGGGCTAAAAATACTCCGGAATAAATTAAAATGTTGGCACCTATGCTATAAGACATTAAAATGTGCAACTTTTTGAAAAAAGTATTTAGCAAACTCTTTTAAACCTTATTTTGACTTTTTTTTTTTTTTTTTTTTTTTTTAAGTACGTTACCTATTTATCTTCTGTATAAATATATTAAAATATTTAACCACATTTCATTCTTTTTTAAACAGTCTGTATATATATATATATATATATATATATATATATAAATAAATAATAATCATGAAAACATTTCAAGATATCGTATCATAAAAGTATATGAAATTGAATTTACTTGTGCCTATGGTTTCAAATACAATACAATCGACTCATGAACATATAATTTTCTTAATATCGAAAATTCATTAAATAAATAACGATAAAATTTAGGTAAATTAGTAAAATTATTTAAAATTAATTGACTTACGTATCCATGCATGACAAATTTTAGTGCGTTTATTTGTTAATATTTTTCAAAAATAATTTATATTTCAAATGAAGTAGAATTGCTCAACCTTTTTCATACTACGCACAAAGCTATTTCCGTATATATTTTTTATTTTATTTAAGAACTAAAATTATGCAATTATGCAAGTCATAGTTAACTATTAAGAAAGAGTGGGACTAAAAAATAAATATCTGCCTACACGTAAAAAAATGAATTTTTTTAAAGAAATTACATTTAAAAACACAAGTTACTATGAAATATTTTTAACATACGTGTAAAAAAGCTTGTATTACCCAAGTTTAATGATTCAGTAAAATATATTTTAGAGCAGTCAATATAATATTCTGTACCAAATGTGCTTTTGATAGATTTTTGCGTAAAAGATTTAAACTTGAATAAATTTCATTTTTCGTTTTCAAAATAAAAACAGGGTTAAATCTGTCAAGATAATCAAAAATTGAGTACACACTGAATTCAGTTTCAATCAAACTGAAAATTTGTATCATAAATTTCTTGAACGAATTTTAAACTATGTGATGGAAAATTGTTATTTATCTTGATAAATTGTATTTTGAATGTCATAAACAGAATTGAATTTCCGAATAAAAGCGATTTCACTGCATTCATATAACTTTATTTTAAAACATAATATTATTTTTCTTTCAATGATATTTAATATTCAAAAGTGATGAAAAAAAAAAAAAAAAAACACTTTCGAGTAAAGTAAGAAAATTGAGGAAAGAAAATCTTAAACAAGCACATACTCATAGCTGCCAATATTTTAATTTATTCCGGAGTACTTTTAGCCCCGCCTTTATTTCGCACCACTTTCTTTATAGAAAAAGTTTCTTCAATACATAATTTCCATAAAATAAGACAAAATACTTTAAAAAAATAAGTGGCACAAATTAGAGGAGGGGCTAAAATTACTCCGGAATAAATTAAAATATTGGCAGCTGTGACATACTTAATGAAATAAAATGTGAGTAATTTTATTATATTTTAGGCTTTAAATATTAAGAAGATCTAAAAAGTGTCAGGTAGTTTAATCTTTTTAAATGCTTACGTATATTTGTTACTTTTGTTTGTGATTACAATTTTCGTATTCAGAAAAAGAGAAAGAAAAGAAAGAAAAGAAAAATTGAAAATTCTGAGATATTTAAATGATTCGTTTATTTTGTGTTTTCTAATATTGTTGGTAAATTCTAGTGCCTTTTGATTTTAAATAAGAAAATTTGCTTGCCCCTGAAAGGGTTAAGAATAGCAAGTTTTTATTACGAATAAACTTGAGTATTTTTAAAAAAATTCTGCAAGAAATTCACTGGTAACTGTTTATTGAAAATTGACATGATTTCGCCAAGTTTTTAGTTCTTTAGATACTTCCTACATGCAAAACCCATTTCTAACATACACTTTAGAGCATATATCGCGACAAAAAGCCACCTAACCACCTATCTTACTTTCAACGCAGAATGAAAGAAAACTGAATAAGAACCATTTGCGTTTACAAAATAAAGAAGTGAAAAAAAATCAAAACATTTCTTTCTAGAGCTAAAATAATTTACATTACGTTATAGAAAATAATGAGAAATTATCAAAGTTTTAATTTCCTTGAAAATCTGTTAAAGGGGACATATAAAAATTGTAAAAAAAGTGCATTGAATATGTATGCATTTAAATTATTATTCACAAGTTAAAAACAATTATATGGCTATATTTAAAATAGGTGTTTAAAGTTAAATAATTTAATTTAAATTTTATTTATTTAAAATATTTACCTACCCCTTAGAGTAAAACGAAATTTTATAATATGTGATAATTTACTTCTAAAAAATAATAATAATTAGTCTTAAAAAATTAAAAAGAAATAAACTGTGCTATTAAGCATTGTTTTTTGGTATGGTCATATGTTAAAATGCTCTAGTACTGATGTTTAACCATAACAATAAAATATGATTTTTTTCCCACACAAATGCCTAATAAACGAAATGTTTGATAATTTTGTAAAAAATTAGTTCACCTATTCTGAAAATTGGAGTGCATGTTAAGTCAATCTAGTGACGAATATTTTAGCACACTGGTCTTCTAATCCCAGTTCCCGAGCTCGAGATTAGACATGAATTTATTAAATAATTTGGTATTTTAAAGAAACATATAAAGGTGGGACTTACTACTCAAAATAGAAATGCTTTTGAATAGTATCTATTTTTTCTTAAATATTAGATACCCTTTCCCAGATTTTTACCATTAATTTTTTGTTTAAATCTTTTTATCTATGTTTTTGTCTATTGTATATTGTAGGTTTGTACGCCTCAAATTAAATGTAACATTTTATAGAAACATCTTCATGTGGGGCTCTTTGTAGAAATAAAAATATATCCAACAGAAATAGATAAATTCTATTTTATAAATATTAAACTTTTTTCATATTTTAACCGCTATTATTATTATTTTTATCATTATTATACTATTATTATTTTATCTTGGTATATACATTTTTTTTAAGTGAATAGTGTAGGGTTCATACGCCTCAAGCTATTTAAATTTTAATGCATAAAGTGACCTAATAAATTATTTAATAAAAAAAAAAAAAAAAAAATTCATTATAAAATTATACAAAATATATATATTATTTATATAAAAGAAATAATATAAGTTATTTACGCCTTAGAGGAATAAAAATTTTGATTAACTGTTTGAAAATGTTAAATTTATCTTACGCGTTTTACAGGACTGTTTATCATGAGTAACAGTTGCAATTTCTTTATCGCGTCTCGCGGTAGGGAACACGTTATACGTGAGTCTATTGCTGTTATTTAATTAAGTTTAGATACAAACATAATACGTTTTGCAATTTCATTTTATTTCATAATTAAATTTTCTGTACTTTTTTTCCGGTATAAATCTGAATGAATAATTTAATTTCTATGTCAGATTATAATTTATTTTTTCTAATATAAAGATGGACCGCTAATACTTTTTTCGATAGTAAATCTGTCAAGAATTAAATTTTATGTGTATAAACAGGAACTTTTTCCGAACCGCCTTGATCTCAGAAATTAGAATATGAGGCCAAAAACAGGGGTTGCCATAGAAAAAAGGTGAAGTGGATGCCAATTTAAACATGTAGGCGACCCCCTAAGAAAAATCTAGCTATACCGTTGAAAACTAGACATTATTACTAATCGGTTGGCACTAGCCGCATATTTATAAGACAATTTGCGACAAAATTAGTTGGATATATTCTTTTTCTTTCCGACTGTGCAATAATTTATTATCCATAGATCTATTAATTATTACAGTGGACGGACCATTGCTTTATTACTAAAATTTTAGAATGTGTAGCAAAGATGAGCCAGCTGATTGCAGAGAAAAGGTTAAATTTTGGTAATTATCATGTTATTAACTTTTTATTTACTTATTATTATTAATATTGGAGTATAAAGCAAGATAAACTTTCACAAAACATTACATTTTCAGATTTCTAGAATTTTTTTTTTTTTTTTTTTTTTTTTTTTTAAATAAAATTATACAGAGGTAATAATTTCACTATATATAAACGGCTAAGCGTCCATATTGAGGTAACCATATTAAAAAAACTAGTTCGCATATTCGTATTTGACTCTATGTATGACGCTAATATGCATAAATATCAATGGCATTTAATACATCGAAGGTTGAAGACAAGATTTAAATGATTTAATCGCAAATATGTAAAAGAATTTTGTTTTATAATATAAAGTTTAGAAAATTGTGTAAAGGCAAATTCCGTTGCAAAAAGGAATATACCCAATCCTGAAATGCCAAGTCTTTCTTCTTAAATGTTACATAACTTTTCCTAGTTTCTCACTGCTAAAATACTATTTTAACTCAGTTGTCCCCAGAGCCTGATTTAGGGGGGAGCACACATTATCTCCACTGTCACCGGAATATTTTTACAATTATTTTTCACTTCATGTCATAGAAATTCCACGCTTTGACGAGGAAATATTTTTTATAAAAAATGAACGGTGTAAAACAATCCAATTTACTCACCGTTATTAGACACCAGAATTCTTTTAAAATAATTTTTAATGAGAATTTTCTCTTTATTATAGGAAGAAAGTATTTGTTAAAAAATAACGGTGTAAGTATAAATAATGTGTGCTTCCCCTTAATCAGGCTCTGGTTGTCCCTTTTACTTTTACTTGAATATTGTAGGGTTCGTACACCTCAAGTTAAATAGCATGATTTAGGAAACGCGATAAGAGAAGTATTATCGCTTGAAAGAGGAATACGCAGTATATAAGCTTTTTTTTTTTTTTTAATTATTATAATTAACATTTAATAATTTTTATAAAATTTTTTCAAAAGAATTTTCTGTGTTTAATGTTTTTTTTAAATACAAAATCAAACATTGAAAGATTTTTTTTTTTTCATTAAATATATTATTGAAACAAAGCGCAATATTTATTTTCGATTATTCTAATCACGGCGTAAAATTCACATTTATTATGGGAAAACAATTTAAAACAATGAAATATGTCTTACTACTTTTTTTAAAAAATATAGATCTTACACATTTAAAATTAAGAATCAAGTACAGTAGACCACTACATAACGGGGGCAATAGGAAATCGTTTTATATGGTACATATCTTATCAGACCAATTTATGAAAATTCAGTCTAACACTGAAAATTTTTATTTAATTTAATTTTGTTGTTTTGTTTTGTTTTTTATTGTTTTCTAAGTAAGGTTTCGATGTTTACTACACAAATTAGTCAATTTTTGTAAGATTAACGCATTCCAGGCGGGAAATTTTGATTGCATTCCAAAAGGATAATAAACCCCACACTCTGGCTTTTTCTGAAACAATACTTTACTTTTAAAAAATATTTCTTGTTTCCATAAATTTTGTTTGTTTGACTCTTTACAGAACTCTAGAATATATAAACGAGTGAAAGTTGACTTTTTAATTGTTGATGAAAAAATTTCAGTTATTTAACACTTTCGTGACCGCTGACATAGATTCACGACATTTGAAAATCTGTAACTCCGCCAATTGGTGTTTCTTTCGAAATTTTTATGTATTATCTTAAGTATATAACCAAAATTCGTATTTTTGCAATGATATATAAAATGGATACAACTACTTTGATTAGAAAGAACAAAATTATATTGTATATCTATTTTTAATATAAATGTGATTACAGAAAATTTTGTTCTAAAATAATGTAACTTCGAAGATTAACACCCACAGACGGACATTACAGTCAAAAAGACAAAAGCATGCGGTCGCAAAAGTGTTAATCATGAATTTTGTTAAATAATTTGATATTTTAAAGAAACGTATGAAGGCGTGGCCTATTACCCAAAATAGGAATGATTTTGAACCGTATCTCCTTTTTATTGAATTTTAAACATCCTTTCTCAGATTTTAGTTTAAGTCTTGTTATCTATATTTTTGTGTATTGTATGTTGTAGGTTTGTACGCCTCAAATTAAATGTAAAACATTATAGTAACACTTTAATGCTGAACTTACGTTATAAAATAAAAATATACCCAACAGAAGTATATATATATTTTTTTTCTTAAATATTAAACACTTTTTTTTCCTTTTTACTCCTATTATTATTATTATTATTATTATTATTATTATTATCACTATTATCTTGCTATCTAGATTTTTGTAATTCAACATTGAAGGGTTCATATGACTCAAGCTTTAAAAATTTTTGCGTAAGAAAGTAATGCATTAAACCAATCTACGTTTATTAAATATAAACCACTTAAAGTTTTTTATTTTATAAGTGAAGAAAAAATATGTTGTAAATCAGTTTCGTTTTTTATTTTATAATTAATATATCTGTACTTTTTTTCCGTTGTAAAACTTAATAAATAATGTCTTTTCTGTGGTGGAACATGATTTATTTTTTCTAAATGTATAGACGGACCTTTTATACATTTTCGATTCTATCTCTAACTAGAATTCATTTAAATTATTTAAATAGGTATATTTTCCAAACGGCTTTGATCTCATAAATATGAATATGAAGTCAAAAATGGGGGTTGCTATTGGAAAAAATGAGGTTGATGCCTGTTTTAATATGTAGATGACCCCTTAAGCAAAATCTAACTACACCATAATAAACTAGATGTTCTTACAGATCGATTGGTACCAACCGCAATTTTTTTACTATAATTTAGAGCGATATTAGGTAAGGGGGGGGGAGGTAGCGGTTTTTTTTTTTTTTTTTTTTTTCCCGACTGGACAAATGTGAATATTGTGTATATTAAAAATAAATAAATAAATAAATAAATATTTTTAAAGAAAATAACATAAAATTCCAAAAGAAACGTCCACTGGTGGAGTCACAGATTTTCAAATGACCTGAATCTACGTCAGCGGTTGCAAAAGTGTTAATTAATCGTAACAACATTTGGAGAGAATTACTCTAAAAATAAAGTGGTGTGGAAAGGGGGGCGTTTTTTCAGGGGGCGTTAATAACTTTACGCTTATTAATGAGATAGTTGGCAAGTATGCAGAAGGCTAAGGTCAACCACCTGGAGTGAGCAAGTTTTCAGGGTTTCTTAAAGATAAATCTAGTGAGCAATTTCCACTTTATACATCGATGCACATATCCAATAAGTATTTCTGATCTGTGTTAAAAACATATTTGTTCTCCAAAAGAGGAAAGTTATTTTCAGTTGCCAATCTACCTGTGGTTACTGGTAGATTAGCACAGTTTTCTATCGTCTGACCTATTTCGCATTTAAACTCTTTGGGACTCTTTGTTTTACCATCCAAATTAGAAAAGAAATTTCGTAATGGTAGCTTATTAGTGTGTAACAATCAACCTATATAGCACAGAATGTTTCAGTTATAGTTCAAAAAGCTTACATTCTTTCATTAACGTAACACAGTTTAGCGTACTCTCTGATATCTTTCTGAATTGTTCAGCTTTTACAATGTACTATATGTTACGTGTTTGAAACCTTTCTGTTACGTATATCATTTTACTCCTAAAGCCATGAGTGACCCACCAAACTGTTTATGCTAAAATGTACTTAGTATCAAGTACTATCCGTATTTAAAAACATTTACATGGGTCACTCATGGCTTTAGGAGTAAAATGATATTAAAATGGCACCCTTTATTTACGGCCTCAAACTTTGACCCCCTCTCTAGGTCAAACAAATGAAATTCAGAAAAAAAAAAATCACTTTTTCTTATCACAGTACTACTAACATATCCTGAAAGTTTCGGGAAAATTGAAAATGTGAACTATCACACCTCCATAGACTTTGTCCAGCTTTAAAAAAAATGGCTTTTAACAGATATAACTTTGTTTGTAAATTAAATTTTCTGATGACAAACTGATTTATGTAATCTGCGGACTATAGTCTGTAAAATACTGTATGACAATTTTTCTTCACCGTTTGCTCTCGAAGCCTTTTTCGCACGGGTAAACGCACAACTCGGAGCTATTTTCCAGATATTTGGTGATATGCATATAAAACTTCCTAATTTTTCCGGCACTGACGGAATAATTTTTCATACTAGAAAAATTTTTTTAAAGAGAAGGGCTTGAGATTAGAGTTAGAATTGTGTAAGAGATCTGTTCAAAAGTATAGAAGTACAGTTTTTCGTAGTTTCTGCCTGTTTTTTTCAAGATACATTCAGGAATGTGAAATTTATGCTTTTTTTACTACCACTATTTTTAAGCAACAATTTCTACGTTGTTTAACCGCTGCATATAATTTTAAAAATACAATGAAGATATCAGCAAAAAAAAAAAAAAAGTGGTCGTTACAGAGACGGAAATTTTTTATCCCTGAAAGTATTCTAGAAAAAAGGTGGGGACTTCAACACCCTGGTACAGAGTACCCAGCGTAAATTACACGTAATATTAGATCCGGCTGTCCTTATGTTATGCTGGCCGTGTAATAAAAGGCTAGTATAATGCAAGTTTATACTCCCTTTACGAATGCTGCGCGTGGCCTCTTTCAGTGGCCTCTTTTGCGTTGACCACTTTGTATTTTCCAAATATGCCGGTCGCAAGCGTGATGGAAAATTAACCTTTTGCATTCGAACCTTCTTTTAGTAAGCGTAATGAGCTACTCTACAGTAGTTTTAACCCGTTAGTAGTCGCTATAGACAGCGCCACCTATTACAGATTGCGTACTTTTTATTTAACTCACACCAATAATTTTAAGAAGTGATGTGATCGACGTTCCTTCGATTTTATGTGCGTTTTATGTATATCAAATGCTGCTTTTAAAAATTTTTGGTGGCTATTGAATAAAAAAAATCTGTCAACACTGAAGGATGGGCGGCAAATTGACCAACTAGCGATTACTAACGGGTTAATAACAAAATGGAAAATATAAAACATAAGAATTTTAAATATAAATATTTTATTTCTATATTTGATGTATATTTATACATTACAAAAATTATACATGAATATTATGATTTATAACTTTCTATTGTGTGATATTTTGGAAAGCATTTTGTGCCATTTACCAAAGTCCAAGGTAAGCAACGCCCAAACACACTTAATAATAAATGTGGGTGGAGTCTCTTTCTTAACGAAGTATATAGTTTTTAGTAGTATATAGCCCTTTTTATAGCACTTTTAGTTGTAGAACATTACTGGTGGATATAAGATATATAGTAACTTAATTGGTCATGGCGCCTCTCCAGCGACATTCGAGTTGAAGTAATTAAAAGAATACCGCCTAAAAGGCGACGTTCGAGAGAAAACGGTTAAATTAGCTAAAAATCATACTGACACCAATAATTCTTAAAATTTGCTATGCTATGAAAAATTATGTACTGTCTCCGTATCGGAAACATTTTATAGTATCTTTTCTGAAATTTCAAGAAATGTTTGATTGTCGTTTGAGCGAGCAAAAGTAAATATGCGATAATTATGAACGTAGCTTTATGAGCATTGATATTTTTCCGCTTGCAGAAGTTTACTGTCAAGGCATAGTCTCCTAAACTTGATGCCTGCCACGTGGCTCGGAAACTTTGCAACAGTTGAAGCGGTAGACAGCGCCACATGGTACAGATTACGATACTTTTTTATTCTACAGCCACCCAAAAATTTTAAAAGTGGGATATGATATACATAAAAGGCGAATAAAATCGAAGAAATGTGAATTATATATATCATATATCATTTCTTAAAATCTTTGGTGACAGTTGAATAATAAAGTTGCACAATCTGTACCAGGTGGCACTGTCTACCGTTTCAACTGTTGCCAATTTTCCGAGCCACGCGACATACATCTAGTTTAGGAGACTATGGTTAAGGAAAAGGTCTGAAATATACCATGTTATCAGTGGAACAATTCGCAGATCTTATAAATTCATTTTTCCACCGAAATTTTTATAACCTGAAAATTAATATTTGTACCAAGCAGAGTTCCTAAGTTAAAAATGTTCCTAACTTTTATAATTTATTCACGAGCATTTTCAGCCCCGCGTTCTTTTTTTCTCCAGAAATTTTGTAGATTATTTCTCTTTAATATATGACAACGATTAAATAAACAGAAAATATTTTTTTTTTTTTTTTTTTAATTTCCGGTATGAAAAAGAGGCGGGGCTAAAAATAATCGTAAATAATTTATAAAAGTTGGGAATTCTGGTACCAAGTGCTAAAACTTATTTATTTATTTATTTATTCTTTTTTTAGCTCGTTCCAATGGTGCCAGGTCTTTCGTTTTTCAATGGAGACTGCATACCGGAAATTTTTTACAAATATTTTCAGTTTATTGAATTGTTAAAAATGTATAAGACAGGTTCGCTTTTAGAAGTATTGGTGATAAATCTGATTTTACCCGTTAGTAGTCGCTATCGACAGCGCCACCTATTACATATTGCGAACTTTTTATTTAACTGTCACCAATAATTTTAAGAAGTGGTGTGATCGACGTTAAATCGATTTTATTCGCGTTTTACGTATATCAATTGCCACTTCTAAAAATTTTTGGTGGCTATTGAATTAAAAAAATCTGGAAAAACTGATGTATGGGCGGTAAATCGACCAACTAGCGACTACTAACGGGTTAAAAGTCAGAAATATTTGTATAATTATATATTATAAAATAATTAAATGTATATGTATATAAAAAATCTAATTTTGAGGTGATCGTTTGTAATGTTACATTACCGTATTTTGTGCGCATAATCTGCATATCAGATTAATCAATTTTATACCATAAATTTTGAATAACAGACAATTATTTTCATTTAAATAGCAATATCACACAGAAATTTAGCATTGTGTCTTAATTACAGATGTAAAACATTTTTTATTTGACTTGCGGGTTATACCAAGGAAATATAGCATTTAAATTAAGTGATGTCGGTTATTAATGTTTAACTCTTTAATTGTCGTTGTCACATATATTTGTTCATGTGATGTAAATCTCATTCGTTTGAAAGAATAATATTTATAAATTCTAACCATGAATGCGTAATATTTACCAGTTAAAAAATATAAAATTAATAAAAGCCAAAAAGTAAGGCCCCTATTGTTTATAATAAAGAGATTCTCATGTGTTATGTGAAATTCCTTTTAAAAAACGATAGTAACTAGACTGACGATTATACTTGTTGGTTTAAGGTAAATATTTAAAACTGAGTTCAAAAATTGTTTCTATTAAATGCCATACCCTTCAACATCCTAATTAATATTTTGTAGTATTGTTAGTCCCGTCCTTTTTCTCCCATCAATAAATTTTTAGAGTAATATTTTCCAAATGCAATTGCGATTAAATAAGAAGAAAAATACTCTAAAAATATACTGGTGAGAAAAAAAATGGTGGGGCTAACAATATTACGAAATATTAATTAGTATGTTGGAGGATATGTTAAATGCGCAAATCTCTTTTTTATTGGTGCTACTTCCATTCATTTTTTGTTTGGAAGAAAATCTTTCAGTCATGCTTGAGAAATCCACTTATGCTATGGATATTATGCTGTGATACGTTATTTTATAGAGGTTGCATAGCAAATTTAAAACAAAAGTCTCAGATCGGATTTTGCTAAGTAATGACAATAGCAGTGTTGCTAAGTTGCAATAGTTTAATTTATTCCGGGGCACTGCTAATGCCCACCTTTTTTTTCCCCTCCACTTTATTAGTAGTGAAATATTCCCCAATATGTAATTACAAAGAGAATATGTAAGAAGAAAACTATGCAAATCCAATTTTGTAAACATACAGTTTAGCTTAAGTATGAGATTTCATATTTTAATTCCTACTTAAATCTAAAAGATTCCGTTATACCTAATATTTAAGAAGCATTTTTCCGATAAAAAGAAAAAATAAATGATGATCCCGTAGGTAATTTTAATTCATATCTTCATTTGATGAATTTTCATGGTAGAATAACATTGACATTGATGAAGGATTTGTAAAGTGTTATAAAATAAAGATTGTAAAGTGCTGACTATTGAGAAATATAAAAGAAAAACTCTTGTCAAGCATGCAATTCTGTTCTGTCACCAATTGTCTGAAAATTACTGTACATAGATAAAAAAAAAAAAGTACTGATCAGTGATATGATGTGTTTAACAGAAGAATTTTTCAGGATCATTTTTAGCATCGCATTTATTTCGCACCACTTTACTTATAGAACAGTTTTATCAAATATATAACTATGAAATGAAATCATAAAAAAATATTTTTTGTAAAAAAAGTTATATATAATAAACACAGGGCTAAAAATGCTTCGGTATAAATTAAAATATTGCAAAATTTAATAGGACAAGTACTCCGATAAAATATGAAAATTTTTCCTGAACAAAGATAACAGTGGAAAATTAGCGGAAATCATTTTACTGTCCGTTTACTAAAAAAGAATTGCGAGTTTTTTTTGAGCAATAATCATTTGATATGCGTACATTTGCATAGTTGCCAACATTTTAATTTATTCCAGATCATTTTTAGCTCCGCCTTTATTTCGCACCACTTTACGTTTTAGAATATTTTTCACCAATATATAATTGCGGTAAAAGAAGAATTTTCTCAAAAAATAAATAAATAAATAAATAAATAAAATAAAATAAATAAATAAATAAATAAAATGGAATGTAATAAAGGCGGGGCTAAAAATTCTCTGGAATAAGTTAAAATGATGCATACTTGCCAACATACTAATTAACCTTTATCGCTCGTATGTCCCTTCTGAGGGGACATTAAAAAATCGAGCCACGCCTTAAGGTGTTCCTCGGCAAATGAAATATTATTTTTCTAAAACGTGTAACTATAGGCTACCTTTCGGCTACCTGAAAATTTTAACAGAACGATTTATTTTATTTGAGGAAGAAATACAATAAAACAAATTATTACAATTTTTCGATAGCGAAAAGGTAGTAAGTTGGAAACTATACGTGTGACGTTTTAAAAGAACTTCAAAAGGCGCTTCTTACGAAAAATATGCGGAGCGCAAAGGGTTAATATCCCGTAGCACTGTTAGCCCCGCCTTCTTTTTCACACCAGTATCTTTTTAGTGTATTTTTCATCTTATTTAACCGTAATTGCATTTAGAGACAATTTGTCTAAGAATTTACTCGTGTGAGAAAAAGGGCGAGACTAACAGCACTACGGGATATTAAATAGAATGTTAGCAAGTATGATGATGGCAATCATGCGTTTGTATTTTCATAAAAAATAAACTTTAATACAGAAAATATAATAATTAAAAATGGGGAGTATCTTCTGGTTGTAATGCAGATAAGCCAAAATTTTTGTTTTACTGTGGTGTATTGTAGAGATTTTAATTTATTCAGGAACATTTTTAGCCCCGCTTTTACGTCATACAACTTTCTTTTAAGAGGGTTTTTTTTCCATTTTTTACCATAATTATATATATCGGAGAAAAATATTTTACAAATAAAGTGCGTTTTTCAATGGAAATTTCATACCAGAAATTTTTTACAAATAATTTCAGTTTATTAAATAGTTAAAAATATGTATGGCAGATTTGTTTTTAGAAATACTAGTGATAAATCTGATTTAAAAGTCAGAAATGTTTGTATAATTATATAATATAATGTAATTGTATGTGTATATGTATATAAAAAGGCTAGTTTTTTCAGGTGTTCGTTTGAAATAATACGTAACTGAAATAACTAGAAATAATTTCTGCTCATAATCTGCATGCCACATTAATCAGATTTATACCATATATTTTGCATAACAGACTTTTTTTTATATTTTTATTTAAACAGCAATGCCACGCAGAAATATAGCATTGTGTGTTGATTACTGATGTAATATCTGACTAGCGCGTTATACCTCGAAAAAAGTACCATTTAAATAAAATGATCTGGGTTATTAGTGTTTTACCCTTTAATTGCCGTTGTCATACATATGTACTCGCATGATGTAAATCTCATTCATTGCTAAGAATAACATTTACAAATTTTAATCACGAATGCGTATATTTACCAGTTAAATAATATAACATTTAGAAAAAAGCCAAAAAGTAAAGATTATTGTTTATAATAGAGAAATTCGCATGCGTTGTATTAAATTTCTGATAAAAAATTACAGAAACTAAACTAACGAATATTCGTGTTAAATTACGGTACATATTGAAAAGTGAATTATTATTATTTTATTATTATTATTATTAAATTCGCAAATTTCTTTTCTATTGGTGTCACTTCCATTCTCTTTTAGTTTGGAAGAAAAAAATTCGCTCACGCTTGAGAAATCCTTTTTTGCTATGAAAATCACACCGTGAGCTGTCATGTTATAGAGGTTGCATAACAAATTTAAATCAAAAGTTTCAGATCGGATTTTGCTGATTAATGACAATGGCAGAATTACTAAGTTCCTTAATACTTTCGCGACCGCCGACGTAGATTCACGTCATTTAAAAATCTGTAAGTCCACCAGTAACCATTTCTCTCCAAATTTTTATGTTATTTATTTCTTAACAATATACCCAATATTCATATTTGTACTTTCAATATACTACGGATACAAATACTTTGATTACAAAGAATATAATTATAAAATGTATATCCATTTGTAATATAAAAGTGAATACAGAAAATTTCGTTTTGAAATATTGTAACTTGGATGAATAATGCCCACAGGTAGAACTTAGAGTCAAAAAGGCAACGCGGTCGCAAAAGTGTTAATTTATTCCGGAGAACTTTTAGCCCCGCCTTTATTTCACACCACTAATTTTATAAAATAAATTTCTATAATATATAACTGCTATGTAACAAGAACAAAATATTCTTATAATAAAAGTGGTACGGAAAAAATGTGGGGCTAAAAATTCTCTAG